>CM054180.1:117154972-117544972 GCA_028829895.1 Sinotaia quadrata
ACTATGCTACCTACTATCACCTTGCAACACAAAAGTCAACAAGATATACACATAAAATGTACATTCCATCTTCAAGTGAAAGGAAAAGCAAAGAGGGAAAGAGGGATTATTTTTTTTAAAAATCTAAACAGAAAGAAAGATTCCAAGAACTAAAAAGAAAAAAGGAACAAAGGAAAAATCTAAAGAGAAAACAAAGAAGTAAAGCAAAACAAAAAGAAAGGAAGAGAAAAGGAAGGAAGGAGGATAGCTTGGAATTGTTTAAGAATGAATGTGTGATAACTCGTCCATAAAATATACTTAATAAATAAATAAATAAATATTCCTAGTCACCTAAACTTTTATTGTTTAAGAATGAATGTCTGATAAATCGCCTATAATATATACTTAATAAATAAATAAATAAATAAGCCAAATCACCCACACTGGTATTAAGAATACACTAAAGAAAAAAAGGTTGAAAGAAAGGTTGAAAGAAAGAAATGTACTTAATAAATTTAAAAAATAGATAGTTAAACACCATATAAGAGTAACATCTGATTCTGACTTTTCTCTCCCCACTCTTGCTTTTTGGCTGTCTTCATGATAGGAACATGTGGTGGAGTAAATTTGCCTATCCCTATTTCTAAACAATTATATATTTGTAGCCAATGTTAACGTAACCCGACCATGGTCACTACTTATGATGATATTTTTGTTAAGTGCCAGAGTTGGAGTAAACATCTCAGCTGGAGAAAATATGCTAGAACTTGCTGATGCAATCCAAACCAGTTCCAAGAGGATGAGTAGTTTTTCTGACTAATAGTCTCACACTTGTTCATAACAGCTTTATCCAATGGAGATGGACCAAAAAGTTCTATATTCTAATCACTTTGATTCTGACACAACTTGAGTCCGGTCATAAAGGCAATCATTAGATTATGGTAAGTTAACTGACTGATAAAGAAAAAATGGACTTGGAAATACATGTATTTTGTACATTTGCTATTGATCTATGATCTGAACTGGAGAATGTTTTATGTAAATGAATTATTATTTTGTTTACTAATTTGATTACATTGTACATTATACTTGTGAATTTTGATTGATGCTATATTACTTATTGGGCTAATGAATATTGTTGCAGGATTTGTAAGTTGAGAATGTATGTAAGAGAGAAAGGAGCTTAGAGACGAAATATGCCTGAAACTCAGTGCTGCCTTAATTTGACAATTGCAGAAAGGAGCGCACATTTTTTGTTTTTTAACCTTGTATCCGCTTCAGACTGCACTGACTATTGTACTCTACCAGATCACGTTGGTGTGTGTATCTAGTGTTGTCACTGAACTTACAGTAAACGTATTACTGTTAAGTTGATTCCTGTGAATTCCATTCGAGATCCAATATAGCAAAAATTGAGGCTTGAGTTTGGTCTTGAAAATTCACAAAAGTTTCTTGAACATTCCTCATGGTGGTGCTGAGTAGCACATATAAAGATTAAGGAACATTTCTCCTGATGTGCTTGATAGTGCATATGAAGTTCTGGATGATTCTCTAGAGCATTTTGTGAGTGCATCGAAGATTCTAGAACACTTGTGTAATGTACCTAGGCAGGGTATGTTGGACCATCTCTAAATAAAAAGACTGTGACTAGTTGCAAACCATGTGAATGTGAACATGTGCTAGTGACAGCTGCCACCACTGAAAAGGTTATGGGTTATGTACATTGACTATAATTAACTCTCTAAAACTCCCCTCTCATTTCCATGATGAAACCATATCTATGAACTTGAGTGTGTGTATATATATATATATTATGTTAATCTGACTGCTGATGTCTCTGCTAGAATAAACTGAACAAGTATCTAATGTTTAATCATATATTGTTGTGAAATGATTTAAACATCATTCATATGTTGTATATTTGATTACTGATTTAATAAATTTATTAACCTTCTTGCACATATAGTAAAACCGTATGTTGGAGTAATAGTGGGTGGATAGGGGCTCATTAAATATAAATAAAATATGGATTTTTATTACTCCTTTAGTAAGAAGTTTTCACCTTCAGAACATTATGCAACAGTAAACTGTTGTATAATTACAACACTTTATATTTTGTAAAGAGTAGAGTTTTACGACACCCTTATAATCCATCAAGTGAGAAACATGTTGGGTTTGGAGGCAAATTATTAATAACTATAAATTAAGATTCTCAATCACTTGTAATTAGTTATATGTTATTAATTAATAAATAATAATCATAATGAGTTATGAGTGCCCAGAGGTGTCACAGAAGAATTATTTTGTTAACATTAATTTAAAAAATTGCAAGGCATAAAAAAATATAATGCAGATTTCTTTTTCGTGCTGTGTGCCTTTGTGGTATAAACAAAATTTATAAACATTTAACTAAAAAAAAAACCTGCAAGGCGCATTAATTTGTACAGAAATATAGAAATTAAGTACTCACAAGGCAGTCAAAAATGTTGAAGGATGATTGGAAGTACATGCGAACACCCAGCCCATACATTTTGATCAACATCTCACAAATGAAGAGACCCAAAAATGCAAATTCAGTGACAGCTGAAAAACAAACAAAAAAGTGCAAATTCAATGAAGGTTAAAAAATAAACAGAAAAATACAAATTCATTGACAGCTGAAAAACAAGTGGGAAGCTAAAGAAAAAAAACAGGAAAATGCTTATTAAATTAGGATTAAAATACAAATTCACTGACAGCTAAGAAAAAAATTAAAAATTAAATTAAACAATTTTGTGACAGTTAAAAACAAACAGTGCAAATTCAGTAATAGCAAAATAACAACAACAAAAAATGTAGGCAAATTCTGTGGCAGCAAGGAAAAAAAAAGGCAAATTTAGTGACATCTGAAAATATAGAGGCAAATTCAGTGACGTCTTAAAATCAAACAGCACAAGAAATCTTTTCAAAAAGTAAATACATTTTTCCTGCATACTTACTAGCCACAAGTACCCAACAAATATCAATACCTTTCCAACTGAAGCACAGGTCCATGTTACATCTCAAGGAAGACAAAAGAAAGGCTTACTGTAGGGGTGGGCAAACTACGGCCCCCGGGCCGCATGCGGCCCGCAGACTGATATTATGCGGCCCTTATGACGGCAATTAGAAATTTAACAAAGGGCCTTTCATGTGAAACCGTTAGCGCAGTCACGCTTGACGGACAAAATCGTCACTAATTGATTTGGGCTAACATTTAACTACTCGCACGTTGTACTGACGAAAGAAAGGACCATACCGTGTCAAACTGTTAGCAGTCACACTTGATGGACAGTCAAGGGCGAGAGCACTCTGGTCAGTTCTCTAATTGCAATCAAGGAAGTCTGCTACAATCACTTTCTGGCTAGAGATAGAGAGGGGAAGGGGTAAACGCATCAAGGACGAATAGGATGCGTAATATTGAGGTGGACAAATGTAAAAAGGAACCAGTGTGGTAACTGCTGTCAAGGAGATTAGGACATTGTGTTGAAGCAAACAAATGTAAACAGGTCTAGATGGACAGTCCCTACCCACCAAAACCCGAGCCCATAAATACTCCGTCATATCCCATGGCAAGGCACTGCGATAATACTCATTGTACGAGATTTCTGGTCCAGCTTGAAAGGCAGTCGTCAATGCGCTTTGGTAAGCTGTCTATTCGATCTAGACTTAGAAATAAATTGTGTTAAACTATTATTCACATGTTTGGTTAGAATTATTCGATTGAGATATATTAGAATTATATTGACTTATGGATATGTATAAAAACTGTATCAATGAATGAAGGATGTATGGGGCTGATCAATTCTTTTGCAGACATGTTGTAAGATGAATGATTGATGAGAAAGCAAAAAAAGATAGAAGAGTTAAGAATTGTTCTAAGCGCTATGCTCTGTGTTTTGCAGCGAGTAGCGAGCGTGCCTTTCTTCATTAACCGTTGTGTCCTGCTTGGAACGACCAACACCAAAGTCCACAGGGCCGACTACGGAACTCTAAGACTTAAGTTGGAGACTGATTCAACTCTTGGGGTCCAACCTCCAGACTTCGCCAGTCATCTTATTAACTGTAAATTAACATTGTCTGTCTTTACCCTCACTGTGTGATCAAAAGTTTTCAAAGTTTTTTGCTGTTATAAATTATTTTCACATTTACAATGTTCAAATTAATTTATTTGTTGTAGTAGTCTTGATAAATTTTTGAAATTTATTCTGAGTTTACTCCTTGTTTTCCGAATATTTTATTTTCACACAGCCGGAAGTAGGTTTTGTTTCATTTCCTTTTAAAGTTTGTAATTTGTAAAATTCTAACAAATTTTATTAAAACAATGAGTGTCACTAAAAAACGTAAGATTGAAGATGAATGCCGTGTTTTTAATGATGAATGGACAACTAAGTACTGTTTTATAAAAGTTGGTAGCAAATCAGTTTGCTTGTTGTGTCATGAGTCAGTGGCTGTCTTCAAGGAGTACAATTTAAAAAGACACTACCAAACAAAACATTCCGATTTCGGATACAATTTAACAACCGAAGAGAGGAAAAGGAAATGCCTGGAGCTGGTGAAAAATTTGGAGAAACAGCAAACTGTTTTCACTAAACAGTCTTCAATTCAAGATGCTGCAAAAGAAGCTAGTCTGGTGCTGTCACACAGAATTGTAAAACACAACAAGCCATTTTATGATGGCGAGTTCATCAAGGAATGTTTGCTAGATGCAGCAAACATTAGGTGTCCAGAACAAAAAAACAAATTTGACAACATTACTTTATCAAGGAGAACTGTGGTCAGACGTGTTGACAAGATAAGTAACAATTTGATGCATAAACTTCAAGATGCAAGTAAACAATTTTTGTGGTACTCTCTTGCATTGGATGAGAGTACCGATGTACACGATACTGCCCAACTATTGATATTTATACGTGGAATAAACACTTCTTTCAAACTCACTGAAGAGTTACTAAGTGTTGAGTCACTCAAAGACACAACCACAGGCCATGATATATTCAATGCTGTTAATAACTGTATTGAAAGAACTGGGTTGGTTTGGAACAAGATGGCAAGTGTTACAACTGACGGAGCTCGTGCTTTGACCGGAAAAAATGTATGTCTGGTAAAGTTGATAAGTGATAAGATTAAAGCAGAATATCCTGACCACACATTATTACCACTTCACTGTGTGATCCATCAAGAAAATCTGTGTAAAACTGTTTTGAATATCAAGCATGTTATTGACCCAGTTGTCAGTGTCATCAACCTCATCAGATCAAGAGGACTTAATCACAGACAGTTCAGGGCACTACTTGACGATTTGGAAACTGAACATTCCGATGTGCTGTACCACACCAGTGTTCGATGGCTGAGTCTCGGCAAGGTGTTGAGGCGAGTGTGGGACCTCAGAGAAGAAATAGTGATGTTCCTAGAGATGAAGGGCATTGAATGTGACTTTAATACTAACATTGTCAATAAAGAGTGGAAGTTAGACTTTATGTTTGCCATTGAAATTATGGAAAAGTTAAATGAACTGAATGTCAAACTTCAGGGCAATTGTGTGTTTGACATGAAATGTAAGTTCATGTAAAATCATTTCGGGCAAAACTCTCACTGTTCTCCAGACAAGCAAGTGAAAAAAAGTGTTGTCACTTCCCTTTGCTGAAACAAGAAATCATTTCTGATGAAATGACTGAAAGTATAGAGCCCAATTAGATGCACTGACTGATGAATTTAGAAGGAGATTTAAAGATTTCAAGAACTTAGAGCCACACTTCAATATTCTCAGTTCCCCTTTAAGTGCAGAAGCTGATACAGCCCCGGAGGACATATAGTTAGAGCTTCTTGACTTACAAGCAGATCATGACCTGAAAGAGAAATTCAAGTCAGATGGTTTGCTGGATTTCTATGGATCTTTATCAGAAGAATCATTTCCAAACTTGAAAAACTTTGCAGCTAAACTTTTATCATTGTTTGGATCAACATACATTTGCGAACAAGCATTTTCTTGCTTGAAGATCAACAAATCTAAGAATAGGTCTTTATTGTCGGACTGCAACTTGCGTGCTGTCATGCGAATTTCAACAAGTAGACTTGCTCCAGATTTCAAGAATATTGTTAAAAATTGCAAGCAGTTACATACATCACATTAGAAATCAATAATTGTAATGACAATGTAGTCGGTTTATGTCTAAATTAAAGCCACTGAGAGATAATTTTAAAAATTTATTATAATAATAAAAATGTAAAATCTTGTTAACAAATTAGTAAAAGTGTTAGTCCATACTGTAAAATATAATGTATAAATGTATAAGTAAAATAAAATTGAAATAATTGGTTATTTATAGTTTTATACTGTTTTATAAATAATTCATAATTACTTATTGTGATAGGTTGCTGTAAACAAAGTGGGTATAATATATATATATATATATATATATATGCGGCCCCCCAATAGCTTTACATTTGTCAATGTGGCCCTACACACAAAAAGTTTGCCCACCCCTGGCTTACTGAGTATAGTGTCTCTTGTCAAGAGTAGCCTCCCCTAGTACTAGGAACAAGACAGATCTGGCAGGCCCAGTCTCACTGGTAGTTTCCTTGAAATTTCCAATGAACATTGTAGTGAAGTTTATCCAAACCTTCCCTACCTAAACAGATTCCCTAATAGTATGACACCTGCTGGGTGCCCAAGCTTCATGAGGATCTTGGGAATCCATGCTGACCAGAGGAAAGTTGTTTGTGAACGTGTCATTCAAAGTGAATTGACCCAAAGTGTTCCATTGCAAACACAGTTTGACATGAGAAAGATAACACAAATATAAATGACTGTGCATATTCTATCCCATGGTAAAAAAAATATCTACATGCAGTTAATCTCAGTGAAGACATATTAACTTGAAACACAAACGGAATAAACGTCTTTCTAATAGAGTGGGACTGTCCTGTCTGCAGACTATAAGCATTCATGTCCTAGAATGTGTCATGACCACCATGGTTGGAACTGACTACTGGGTGGAGGACCAGCAAACTCCTCCCTCTGACACTGAATGTCAGTTACCACCATGGAGTTTCAGGCAAAGAACATGATGACCATGCTTAAGTGTTCCTGAAAGTGTAGCAGACCACAAGTATTTCCAGTTTGTTTGCAAAGATTTTTCCGATGGGGGTGGGGGGGCTAAGCTCTCTATGTAACCTCAAATTCAGGAAGCAGTACTCCCCCTGTCATTACAGGAAGCATACAGAGAGAGACGAGGGTTGAAGCATGAGGAGACATTTCTAGCCATTATTTTCAACCCACACTAAGCGGGCAGGAAAGCAGAGATTTGTCTCCAACAGCATGTGCCTCTGCTTTCTGAGGCACAAGGAAAAGGTGTTTAGGTCTAAAACATAATCTGCCTGACCTTAAAATGCTTAACACGTTTCAGTTAACATATTAAAGCTGGTCATCAATTCTTAAGCTACCAGTTATGGTATAAATGATTTTATGAATGTAAATGAGGCCAGAATGATTTTCTGGATGTGGAGGCCCCTAAATGAGGCCTTAATGATTTTGTGAATGAGGGTATCCCTAAAGGAGACTATAATGATTTACTGGCTGTGGGTGTCCCTAAATAGGGCCTTATTTTTTGTAGTAATTATGAGCATGCCCAGATAGATGTCAGAATTTAAATGAAGAAAAATCAAGTGATCCCCTTCTGAGATTTTACATCTATCTGGGCAAAAAAATCAAAAAAATCAAAAAACATGAACAGATAATCTAAAGTGTCTGTTTGGTTGATGCTAAAATTTCCAATGGAGTAACAAGTGACCACTGATAGCTTGTCTGACCTTTCTTCTTCCAACTAACATCAGAAGTCAAATGGACCAAATGTGACAATTGAAAAAAACATGAAAGAAGCCAAGAGAACTTTGCAAACTGAATGGCCAACCTCACAGTACTCAAAATGCTGAAGGGTACAAAGAGAAAGGGGCATGCTACTAGTAAGTACTTGTTATCTCCCCTGAGATCTAACATAGCATCTCTACCTTGGCTAGTAATGTGGAAATGGATGCGTGCATCTATCGAATGATGGATAAATGCTAATTCACTGACACCTAAAATGTAAACAGTTAACATCTAATTCACTGACACCTAAAATATAAACAGTTAACATCTAATTCACTGACACCTAAAATATAAACAGTTAACATCTAATTCACTGACACCTAAAATGTAAACAGTTAACATCTAATTCACTGACACCTAAAATGTAAACAGTTAACATCTAATTCACTGACACCTAAAATGTAAACAGTTAACATCTAATTCACTGACACCTAAAATATAAACAGTTAACATCTAATTCACTAACACCTAAAATGCAAACAACAAAAATGCTAAATCAGCAATAGCTGATGAACAAAAAGTAAAGGCTAATTCACTGACACCTAAATTACAAACAGTAAAAGTGCTAATTCAGTGACAATTGAAAAACAAACATTAGCATACTACTTCAGTGATACAGATTGAGGCAAAAATAGTTTTTCAAAACTTTGGCTGAGTGCAAACAACCAACAATATCACTCTGTTCTTACATTTATACAAAAGTTTAGAAAATGTGGTCTACTAAACCTACATTTTTTCATTTCAGAAAGTAGTCTTAATGAAATATAAAGTTAGCCAATACACTGCAAAAATATAATTTAGTGTAATTCATGTGCACTACAAACATACGCAATTCCAAGAATACACATAGGCAAAGCACACACACACACACACACACACATACACTCACACTCACTCATAAAAAATTCATCAATTTGCATGATTATTAGTACAATCACTTCAACAAAAAAGTGTTAGGCTGTTGTGCCACCTAAGTATTAATGCATATGCACACACATGCACACACAACTATCACACAAAATGCATAAATTAGGAAGATTAATTAAACTCACTTAAAAAAAGTGTGTGCCAATCAGGCTGGTTGTAATGCTCAGAGGCCACAGAAGCTGTGTTGAGAAACACAAGGACGATGACAATCCAATAGAACGCTTGACTCTTTACCAAATGACGCACTTGAAACCTGAATGAAATCAAACATTCATTATGACTTTAGAAAAAAGCATACCTATCATCACACTTGAAACCTAAAAGAAACCAAACATTCTTTCCTAATTTATCTTTTTAAACAATCATGTCAATTGTATTTGCAATGTACCTATGTTTTTGTAATAAATCCATGTCAATTGTATTTGTAATGCACCTATGTCAAATGTATTTGTAATGTACCTATGTCAAATGTATTTGTAATAAATCCATGTCAATTGTATTTGTAATGTACCTAGGTCAATTGTATTTGTAATGTACCTATGTCAAATGTATTTGTAATAAATCCATGTCAAATGTATTTGTAAAATATATGTCAATTATATTTGTAATGTACCTATGTCAAATGTATTTGTAATAAATCTGTCAATTATATTTGTAATGTACCTATGGGAATTATACTGTAATGTATTTATGTCATATGTATTTGTAATAAATCCATGTCAATTATATTTGTAATGTACCTATGAATTATACTGTAATGTACTTATGTCAAATGTACTTGTAATAAATCTATGTCAATTATATTTCTACCCTACCTAAAACGTTTCTCTGCTCTCCAGAATGCTGCACATCGTCCATTGGTTTTCCGATTTCTTAAATTTGTATTCAGCGCACCACCTGAAACACAAGCAATTTATATACAATGTAAAATGTTGTCTTTTTATAGAAACACAACAAAACATTAAGCAGGTTATCTAATGTACCAAGAGTTGGTTCATGTAAAGAGCTTGTTAAATGAACAGGTCGAATATGGGTTTTGAAATGTGTGCCCAGCTATTTTAATTTATAATAAAATACATGCACTGAAAATAATAATAATGATGACTTAGTGCTTACTTTTTAAAATGCTCTAAGCATTTTTACTTAGGGATTGGTTTAAAAAATGTCATCAAACAAACACTATTTTCTAGCACAACTGTTGTCACTTCTGACTATTTACAAACAGGAAAAGCTGGAGTTACCTGGGTATAGAAAGCGAATGACATTAAACGATTAGCACAAATAATTATTTTTAATGTTTAGACTGCCTAGCCGACAGACCATGATCACATTCACCCAATCCCAAATGTCAGTCCAATGAGTCAACCCTGCGATACTGCAAAAATTTCATCTAGCTTTAATCCTTCATAACCTATCTTAAATATATAGGTGGGAGGGGCACCCTAGGGGCATCCCCTGATTCTTTTATGTCCAGCTTGGAGGGAGGGGGTAGACCAAACCTTTCTCTCTGAGACCTTAAATCAAAAATACATGGGCAGACAAATACACATTTGCAGCTTTCTTTACTAGATATAAGTTTCTTTCATTTAAACTTCAACTAAATTGTTTGGGTTTTGTATTTAAATAAGCCAATGATTTCCCCATTCATTTTAAATAAGCATGGTCAAGTCACTTTAACAATTTATATAACTAAATATAGAAATAGGAATAGGCAAATTTACTCTGCCACAGAATTAATGAAACTTGATATTTATCCAATAAATCAAACAACTTTTTTTTTAATGTTAGAACAAACATTCCTGAAATGAACTATTTGTAATTCTTCATTTACAAAAATAAATAATTTTAAAAAAAAGAAAGAAGGCAGACCTAATGCATATTAAATCCAATTTGCAAATGGTAAATATTTGAAGTACTTTTGCTAAAAACTTCTTCTAAAACTGAAATATTATAAATAAAAACAATTTGGTAAAATATATATAAATATATCCAAGGGCTCACTCAAATGTGACATACAGACAAGAAAGAGTGGCGAGATGTTGCATCATTCATTCAACAAGAATAAAAAATATTGCAGCAACAATATATATATATATAGATAGATAGATAGATAGATAGTATGAACAAGTGTAAGAAAAAATTCCAGTACAAAGCAAACAATAATACAAACAATTGCAATTGCATGATACAATTTATTTTTTTTAAAAACAAAACAAAAATGCAGATGATATAAAAATTTTACAGTAGACAGCAAGTAGAAAACAAAGCATGGAACATATTTAAACTTAAACTTTTGGTCTACTTAAGTTTCATACCTGAGGATGTTGAGATATGTGAGAAAAAATTACCAAAACAACCTATGCAGCTGCAGTGTTAAATGTCAAAATGATTTTGTGATTATGGTAAATGTTAGTGTAATTTGAATATCCTGGAGTATAATATTTAAAACATTTCTGAAAGGAAGACAGGTCACAATATTATAAGTGTTTATAGAAGCAGTTATTTAAATACAAGAATTCCACTTCTTCAGGTCTGTTAATTCATTCTTGAAAACTTGAGTGCTAACCCAAAAGGCACTAAATAAAAAATGTAAAAAAAATAAAAACTAAGGAATTAACAACATTTATTAACAATACATAATTATCAAATGTTCTGAATGCAAAAAAAACATTATGCATGTACATGTACTGAGTGGTATGCATGCTGTTTGTATTTGTTCTTTAATCCACACACTCAATAAATGTTCTATGCCAACCATAAGTGTTGATCTATTACTAATAATTTGATGAACTGAGAGTTGTCTTTTTAAAAAGCCCCCAATTTTTCTCTCTCCATTCTTACTAATCACCTACACAGATGATCCAGCCAAGCCTAATTCATGATGTGGCCACTTCATAATGACACTTATGAGAGTCAAGAAGCTTCAAAACTTCTAATTTAACTTGGTGACAAACTCCTTCTCTGCATCTTACTATCACTGTCTTTCTCTGATTTAGAAGCTTTGGTGACATTTTGAAGGCTATAAGCTTATATATATATATGTGTGTGTGTGTGTGTGTGTGTGTGTGTGTGTGTGTGTGTGTGTGTGTGTGTATAAATATTCAAGGTTTTGATGCAATACGGTGTCACTAATAACGACTTTGGTCAAAAGTTTATTACACAATTGCAGGTTGGATGACCAGCGTGAACAGTTTACTGTGGCAGTGTAAATTTGCCTATCCCCATTTTAAAATTTAATTGTTACATAAGTATTAAATTGTCAGAGTAACCAGACTTTGGGCACTCCTTATGACAGTATTTTTTGAAAGCATCAGAGTTGGAAGTAAACAACCTGAGTTGAGAATATGCTAGAAATTGCTGATGTAATGCAAATGATCCCAACTGTGTCAGTATTTTTTATTATTCAATGGTTATGATTTACGAGAATGAGACCAGCCAATGGGCTGAGACCTAAAGGTTTTCCTGCTGTAGAGAAATCTATTGTCAGATCACTTGAATTTGAAATGGCAAAGATATCTACTCTTGAAAGGCAGCCGTTAGCTTGATGGTGAGTTAACTGACTGGTTGAGAGAGAATGGACTTACTGCTTGTAAACCACTATGGCTGGGAATCATCTGCCACAGTGTGTGTAAGGGTAAAGGAATACACTACACTCCTTTGATGTACTGTGTCAAAGTATGTTGATTACATCAGCCAATTTGTGGTACAGTGAAGTTACTAGAAATTGCTACAATTATTGTTCTGCTTGAAAGAGTTGACACTGCAAAAAGAAAGTAGCTGGAGAGAATAAGTAGTGGAACAGTGTTTTCAATGTGTGAAGAGAAACACATGGAACTGGCATAATAACAGTAAACAATAAACTTGTGATATTGTTGAAAAAACAAGTGAAAGACTGTTGAGACAATGGTTAATTCAGGTTATGTAAAAAAGTTAATTATCGCTTATCTCTAATAACTCCATTTCTATTCTCTGATGAGAACTATCCTGTGATTTGTATTGAATTATTGAATTGTATTATAGATATAAGACTGTGAATTATAGAATTTATTCAAACATGGTTTCGTGGAAATAACTGATGTCCAGTAATCTATTTCACTAATCTATTTGTCATATGTATGTTTGTGTATGTTTGATTGTTGATTTAATAAATTTATTGGTAAATATATTGACCTTCTTACGCATATTGATAACCTTATGTTGGAGAAGAAAGTGGGTGGATGGGGGCTCACTAAATATAAATTAAAGAGGTTTTGTCTTCTCCTTTAGTAAGACGTTTTCCACACACAGAAAGATTGTGTGACAGTAGATGTTTATCTTTAATGTTGTGGATGAGAGAAAATGATTACAGTGCCCACATATCTGCCAAGTGAGAGAGATGAGTGGTGTCTGTTGGAGGATCATTAAACAAAATAAATTAAGATTCTCATCACTTGTAATTAGTTTTTGATGGTTAATTAATTAATAATAATAACATCCATTAACTAAGTGGCGCTGGCATCATACATATATAGCATAATATCACATTCTTTGAAAGTATAACAGCCAAATGGCATAAAATAAATATGTAATGTTAAAAACGCACTAATTGAACTGTAAAAGACCAAGTGATTGCAGTACAATTTTGAGGCAATTTTGTCATATAGAAAGCACTGCTATAAAGGTTGTAAAACAGCTAAGCAGGAATACAAGATACTTTCCAAACTATAAAAAAAGACATTAAATAAATATTGCATGCCCCTAACTTAATCTGCTTTGTAGCAAATCTACATCTTCAACTGCAGTATGTGAATGAATATTACATTATTAGCATTATTGTTACATATTTATTTATATATCCAGTCAAATGAACATTAGCATTTATTTGAAAATTGTTCGTATGTTCATGAATGCAATTTTTGTTTGATGTGCTCAGAGGCAGTTATAACATGCAAACAACAATAATGCTTTCTGCAGAGAATTTTCTGAAAGAGAATACAAAAATCAGCAAATGAACATGGAGATCAGCAAGAGAACACGGAGATCAGCAAGAGAACACAATCAGCAAGAGAACATGGAGATCAGCAAGAGAACACGGAGATCAGCAAGAGAACACAATCAGCAAGAGAACATGGAGATCAGCAAGAGAATATGGAGATCAGAAAGAGAGCATGGAGATCAGCAAGAGAACACGGAGACTAGCATCCAAAGAAAAAAGTCCATCAAACAGTGAATCTGACAACAACAGCTTGGCAAATATAAAACAGCATGATGGGTGTGAGGGGAAAAGAGACCAGAACTCAACATCCATCTATCTGAACTCTATTTAGGACAGCATCTTAAGGGCATCAATAACCAGCTGAACTACAAGATGGCAGAATGCATCGAAAGTGAATGAAGTCCAAAGAGAGCTGTGAAAATCATGATGTATAAATAAAAGGTTCGAACTGCTTTCAAAGAATGTTTCACATAGCTGAACACCTTAGACCTACATTGACACATATTCACCACTGTACAACACTACAACACCTTAACCTACCTGTGTGGGCTGTCTGTAGACAGATGCTATCCGACTGAGCTTGTGAGGTGTTCAAAGCCGAGCAGAAAACTAGGGAGACAAAGAGAATATTCTAATATACCACAGAGAGCCCCGTTCTTCATCGGACCCCCAAAATATTTAAAAGAATAAAAAGATTATGCAGATTTTCATAAAATCTACAGGTATAGTTATACTTTCAAGTTGGGACATGTTCAAGGCACTGAAAGTTCACTACGTCTACCTACCTACATAATTAACTATGGAGTAACAGTAGTTTGTTCGTCAATAAAGTTTTTGCCTGACTGTTCATTTCTTCAACCCTGAAAACATCCAGACATTAAAAGGTCTTTCATGTTTTGAGACAAGTCTTTATATGCTTTCAAAATCAAAATGAACAAAATCTAAAATGAAAATGTCTTGTGACTTAACCAAGAAATAGACACGCAAATACCCTGAATACAAACATTTGCATAATTTGCTTAAATCATCCAGTACCTGGAGTCATTTCTGCCAAGAGATCATCATCATTGTTATGCTCGTTGTTATCATTGTCAGGGTCCTCACCTCTCAACTGTTTCATTTTCCGTGCTGCTGCCAGTCTTCGAGCTGAGAACACGCAGATGAATCAGTGATTAGAAGAGAAAAGTCACTCAAATAATATCACAAGTGAACTATGTAAAAAGTCAAGGCATAAAGAAGGAAATTACATATTTACTAATACAACTGTTAAACCAAGGTGTAACTAAGTAAGGAAGTCTGTTAGAAATGAAGAACATTCATTCAAAAGAGAGGGAGATAAATCAGTGAGGGAAAAAGTATCACTATAATAATGCAAAATGGATCCAATGAATGGCAAAGAATATATCAGATAAATCAGTGAGGGGGGAAAATATCACTACAATAATGTAAAGTGGAACTAATGAATGGCAAAAAATATGTCAGATAAATCAGTGAGGGGAAACATATCACTACAATAATGTAAAATGGAACCAATGAATGGCAAAGAATATATCAGATAAATCAGTGAGGGGGGGGGGGAATATCACTACAATAAAGTAAACTGGATCCAATGAACGGCAAAGAATATATCAGATAGGATCATACTGGTTGGCAACATGCTAGATAGAATCACATTGTCTGGCATCATGCTCAACATGATCACAAAAGCTGGTATCATGCAAGACAGGAATCACACTGGCTGGCATCATGCTCAACATGATCACACAGGCTGGTGTCATGCAAGAGAGGAATCACACTGGTTGGCATCATGTTGTGAGTCACACTGGTTGGGCATTAGGCTAGTTGGGAATCACACTGGATGTAATTTCACAATTTTGTATCCTCCATTTAATTTATTTTGTGCATTTTATGAGCTTTAAAGAACTTGCCATCTTGACTCTCATCATTCCAATATTAAAGAATGGACCCCAATTCAAATCCTAACTCTCTACAAAGCTTGTACTACATAAGTCTATGGAACTATTTTTTAAAATTCAGAATAGAGTAACAATTTTGGCTTACACAATGCAGATATGTTCTGTGTAGGTGTACAAGAATGAAGTATATTCCGAAAGTTAAGTTCTAGGTCATGCGAAAATTATAATGCGAATACAGTACTAAGTAATTCAACAATTCTTTTATTTATTTTTTCATTTGTTTTTTTTACCTTCAATAATTTTCAGCTTCTCTTCATCTGTTGTTCTTTCTTCATTCAAAATCACCTCCTCTGCAAAAAATAAAATAAGATAAACACATACTACTTGGCCACACAATTTGTCACTACATATGACCCTTCTAGTAAGTTATACACTATATGGTTGGTCCTCCATTAGTCACCTAAGCCCACCAACTGAGGAAAAGGTGATCAGGTCAACAAAAGAAATCTCTCACTTACATTTAAGAAAGAAAACTGCAGCAGCTCAAATAAATCCTAACAATTGCAAAATCTTATAATTTCCTTATGACATAGTATAAAAAGAAAAGAACCAGTGATTATTTAATTCCTTAATGACTTACTGCTCTTGAAAGCCTACCCAATCTATGATTAGATTTGATCAACTGCATGTTACAAATATTGTGGGATTAGCAAAAAGGTCACTCAGTTGCTGACCTTAAAGTTTAAATAATTCAAACTGTCTGTTAATCATCCAGTTAACTGGCATTTTCAGCCATGAAAGTTTTCTCTCAGACAAATAGTGTTTGTTTTTTTTAAACTGAATGTTTGCAAGTATTAATGCACTAGAGTACAATTTCTCTCAAGTATTTTGTTTCACTATTAAGAAAGAATTCCTTATCTAACGCTGGGAATTAAAACTCATGATGACTACTCAGCCAGTGAAATTTATTGCTCAAGGCAGCATGAACTTAGCCCTTCATTCCATTTTATTTGGTACATTTTCACTGAAGGAATCGAGCCATTTAACCAATAATCTCTGGAAAGCAAAACCTCACCCAGTATCCCTTGAAGTCCAACCCCAACCTCGCCCTGCCAATGCCTACTCTAACCCCAAACGTCTAATGAATAATCAGATAAACAGTCAGGAAACTATATTTAATAAAAAAAATAATTTATAAATGTGGTACTTAAAAGGATTTATGTATAGGTTTATTATATTTAAATTATTCAGCTACCTGGATCACCTGGATTTTCAACAATCTGATTTCTGAGCTTTCAATTTAACTCTTTTTATAAGAGCTAAAAACAACTTGTATCATTGTGGTCATTTTACTGCCAACACTGATACCAAGACCCAGATGGGGCACTCACAAGTTCTGCTTGAAAATGGTGAACTGTTCTATTGGTATCATAAGTATGACAAACAAGGCAATAATTTCTTTGTTCGAGATGTCAAGACAAAGTAAACAGGAATCCATTTCAAAGACTTATTTATACAAATCAGATATTTAAGTACTGTCAACATTTCTAAAAGTCCTGGCAATATTTAAGGTGCCAGCAACTTTTATAAATGTTATTCATTTAGAATTAAAAGTGAAAAAGAAACTAAAATCGCAATTTTAAATAAAAAGGCTAAAAGGCAAGGTTATTTATTTGTTCCAGATGCAGTTAAGGTTTGCAATAGCAAGAGACATTTGTAGAGCCTAGTTTTCTCTTGTTATGTGTCATATCTTAAAGTATAAAAGATTGGGTTTTTGGCACTGTGTCATCATTAAGATTTTTTTCTGTACATGGGTAAGGTCAAAAATCTTGAAGAAACTTGTTGTTTTGTGTATATTGCAATATCCATTCGACAATGACTGACTGTGATTTTATACACATTATAAGAACACCTAAATCGAACAACTGAGCTCATTTGTATGGTTGACCTAGATCTCTCTTCACTTGGTCTTTAAAGACAAATAATCAATCATCAGCATCCACCTTTGTCAACACTTAAAGAGTTTCAAGTATTAAGAAGTCATCATCATCATCATCATCATCATCATCATCATCATCATCTATAATTATATTATTATTTAATTATTTTTATTATTATTATGATGATGAATACCTATTTTACTTTGACATGTAAAAAAGGAACCAAAGAACATACCTGCTTTGCATATCCACTCCAAATAGCCATTCAGCTCTCGCTCAATTTGTTGCTGCCTTCTTAGTTTGAAGAATGCTCTACGGTTTTCTACTCTTTCTCGCTCTTTGGCAAATTCTCTGTTGATAGTAACATGAAAATAATGCTTTTCATCATTCTAAGCAAATGTCAAAAACATATAGGTAATAAATGCAATAAAGATTTCAAGATTCCACAGTATGGATAAAACCATTTTAAACTGTATTGTACAAAATGAATGCTACTTTAAAACAGAAGATGCATTTCCACACTGACAAATTCACTCCTAATTTCAATAAAGAGGATTTTATTATATGTACAAAATGTATACCTACACTACCGCACACAAAATACTAATTACATTTCTATTACTATTACTACTGATAGTAATGATGGAGTTAACAATCTAAATTCACTTTCTATAAAATTAAAGAGGAATAATGACGTAGAAAATAAAATGAGAGAGAATTTTAAAAGAGAAAGAAATTCCTTTGAAAATATATATATATTGGAAGATGATGGATAGTTAATTACCTCCCCTGCAGCATTTAATGCAAGATTTGGGTTGCTAAGCACTAGCCATTGCTAGTTGCTGTGATTTGCAGACTCTTTATTCCAAAAAGAATTATTCAGAGAAAATAATGATGTATTTTAAGAAAAATATGATATTGTAACAAAGTAATTTCATGCTCTCTCTCTATATATATATATGTTTTGAGGAACAGATTATTTTTTGTATATTTTAGCATTTCTAGGAAGACAAGCACTGTGTCCAAAAATTGGTGATCTTTTTTTATTGTATAAAGTATTGTAGAAAGTATAAAAGTTTCTTAAAACTAAAATAACTGATGTAATCATTCACATTTCCCATTCTAAATGCAAAGCCTGACTTACAGTCCTTGAGTAAAAATCTATAGTCTGCTAATGAAACATACAGATTTAAAGTATTGTGCAATTTATATGCTTCACATATAACCTATAAAACTATTTTAGAAATAAATGTATATTTTAAAAAATAACTATTAGTCATATGGTTTTGTCTTATTACTACTGGTTAAGATGCACAATGCTACACTTTTACCCATTTCTATACTCTCTGAACATATTGTCTATCCACCAAAACGTTACTCATTCCCTTTTGCAATGGAGAAGACCCATGAGGAGATAACTGACAATGTTTCTAATTCTAATCTCTGAGTATAGTCTGCTCACCTAAATTGTACAAAATTCCTCCTCTGCACTAAAGATAACCTAAGGGGAGATAAATGACTATGATTCTAAGATATATTTTATTGTTTTGGTAAAATGAAAGTAACTTACCCACTGAGTACACCAAGAACTAAGTTCAACATGAAAAACGATCCTAATATGATAAGTGGTATAAAATATAAATAATTGAAGAGGTTTCCTAAGGCATCATTAGTCTGCAACAAACAAACAAATAAATAAACATCAATTTTTTCATCATATCACTTTTAATCTTAAGTCAAAGCTTTATTTATCCTAAACATCCCAGGCAGCAATAAAGCCTAATAGTCTGCTTTATTCAACTAGACTAAAATAACATTAGTTTAACTTTGCTTTATTCTATATATCCCAAGGCTGGAATTAGATAAGATAGTTTGAAAGATCAGATTAATAGGATACAATTTAAAATGACAAGATATATAGGGAATGCTTGTGGAATTCTGTTTAGTAATAAATAATTCTGCATAAAGTGAACAAGTCTTCAGTCAATAACACACAATACAAAAATTCATAAAATACACTGGTGCCTCATTATAACACGGTCCTTGAGATCCCCAAAATTTGACAGCATTGTACACGAGGTTGTGTTATAACGAGGGATCCTTTCATCACTTATGAACAACCTATGTCACATGGAGGCTACTGTTTATCAACTTATGGAGGAGGGATGGGGGAGATTATCTTGATTTTCTCCTGATGACCTTGGTCATAGTCAACTCTAACCATTTTTTCAATTGTTCAAAGAACATTACCACAGCCAGAGATAACAGTTTGTCCACTGGCCTGGCTTTGTTCTCAACAGCCCTGATCACAGTCAACTCTATCCATTTCAAAACATATCGATCATTGTTAAACTGTGTTTATGAAGTGACGAGTGCATGTAAAATGTACTGAAAACTTATGCTGTATAAAGTTTAGGCATGGTCGGCAAAGCATTTGCAAATTGAGCCAGCTGATTTGAAACATTGCTGTTACCTCTATACATGTAATTTGAAGAGGATGGATGGTTAAAAAAAAAATGGGGTCTACAGGCTGTCCACATTGTATGCAGATCCATCATATATAGAGGCACTGGTGTATCTATAGGTACTATTTTCTTAAATAAAAGCTATATTTACACAAAACTATGAGAAATAAGAGAGAGAGGTTAGCCCCAAATATATGAAATATGTGAGTATAGTAGTTTGTTTTCACACCCTAATGCTACTAAATGCAGAAAAGTGCACTAAGAGTATCTTTGGAAATCTTTCATGTACCCCATGATACCAAAAGTAACAATGGTTGGCTAAATTAAATCTCAGTGATTTATGCACCACACAACAATCATGTCTTGCAATAGGTGTCAACTTAAAAAAAAATAATAATTATAGTTGACTAGGTCTTTAAATTCTTTAGCATGAGGTCAGATTATGCCTTGCTTTGAAAAATATGAAATTTCACAAAGAGCTATAAATTTCATCACTTAAAAGGCTGGTCACAAGCTCATAAATTGTTGAAAATACATGTAATCAAATTCTAGATAAACATTACTCACATCTTAATGGTGTGTTTTAATTTAAAAGAAAAGCTCTAATCACTTTACAATATTAAACAAATCTACAGTAGCACACAATACAAATATATGACATGCACAACTGCATACATTAATCAATACAGACAGTATTAGATAAAATAAATAAGTACTGGAACACTTACATAAATAAATAGTTAACAGAAGAATATTTACAGAGGGACATGGAACACTCAGAGGTGGGCCAGACATGAAAACAAAATAAAGAATAATTAAACAAAGATTGTGAAATTTTTAAAAAGTAGTGTTGCTTGTTTCCAGACAAGAAAACAAAATGTTCAAAGAGGTTGTTTTCTTTTAATTTAAAAGGCATGCTGACTACGCTAGTGCTCTATAAGCAGTTCATTAAGTTGAGAGGATTCTGAAACAACAACAACCATGTTTTGTTTTCCAGATGGGTACCCAAGGATACAAGTGTCAGGAAATGGCAAATGTAGTGGGGTATACAAATGTGTGGGTTTTGACAGGTATGGAGTCAGTCAGTAAAATGAGGGTTATCTTGTGAAGGACTCTGTAATGAAGAGTCAGGCTGCATTGCAAAGAGGTAGCATATTAATTACCAGGGGCTCTCAGAGTGATTCAAACTGCTGTGGTCTGAGCTTTTCTCAGCCAGCAAGCAGTATGATATACTATCTAGAAGTGACCTGCAATAATCAGCACCAAAAATGCAGATTTCTGCAACTTGGGTTGAGAGACGTTTATGAATAAAATGAGTTTACCCTCTTATCTGCCTCAACTCTGAGGTTACTTCCTTGAAATAATCATGACATGCTGACATAATGAGTACTGGTTAGTATGCAACAGATTTATCAAAAAGTTGGCAAACAATGGGTGACGAATGTGAAAATGCTATACATTTTGAAATGATCAGTATAGATTCAGTCATTGCCCATGTGGAGTTTGCAACATTTCATCCAGGACTTAACACCAGAAATACACTCTTCAATACACTTAATTTTGTTCAGTAAAAAAACAGTCTTAAACAACAGAGTTGTATTAGCATGTACCTTATGTCACACTGGGTGACAACTCAAGATGCTTGAGGACAACAAGAGTTGATCTAAGAGTAGAACCTTGTGGACAACCAAACTTGGGTATGTTGGGGTTCTTGTCATTTACAATTATTATCTGTACCCCAAATGTAAGGGGTATAACTTGATCCATGATAGGGCTGCATGAAAAATGCCAAACGTACATCAACACAAAAACCTTTCTGCTTTTACAACTTTGCTGTAAAACTGGCCATTAAGATTCAGAACTGTTAGCAACATTTACTAATTGTCACACCAGTGACAAATGGCAACTAAAAAATCTGCCTGCATGTGACTTATACTACTTTAGCTCAATATTTCCACTCATTTATTGTCACACAAAAATCTTTCTGCATGTGACTTATACTATTTTAGCTTAAAACTTCCTCTCATTTATTGTCACAAAAAAACTTTCTGCATGTGACCTATACTATTTTAGCTTAATACTTCCACTCATTTACACAAAAAAATCTTTCTGCATGTGACTTATACTACTTTATCCCATCATGACTGAGCATTGCTGGCAACATTTACTGACTGTTACAAAGTAAATATGTGGCAGCTAAAAATAACTTTGTGCTTAAGACATATATATATACTAAGTTGTAATATTTCCTATCAAGTTTTTAATTCTCACTGAAATTCACAATTTTCTAACTGCCCTAGCTGGTGGTACTCTCCACATGACCACAAGGAAACAGCAAGACAGTGCGAGCTCATACTCAATACTGAATGGTATATATAATTTCCATTATACAAGTAGACAAGCATACTGGAGGAAATACAAAGCGTTATTTACATTAGAGTATATTCATAGAGTAAATATTCAGGAAAACACTTACTGAATGTAAAATATATTTTTTCTTTTGTTACAACTGAAATGTTGTGGTCAATTTGCTTCTGTTGAATATTTATTAACAATACAGTTATCTTTTGCAGAACAGATTAAAGTTAATTAATATGTAAAATGACTGAGAAAAACACTTACTGAATGTATAATATATTTTTTCTTTTGTTACAACTGAAATGTTGTGGTCAATTTGCTTCTGTTGAATATTTATTAACAATACAGTTATCTTTTGCAGATTAAAGTTTAATGGCTGAGAAAAACTCTAAATAACAGAAAAGTTACATTTTTAATTTATTTTACACCTAATGCATTGTTATCTACTAATATAAGGTAACTGGTGCAGAAATAAAAAAGAAAAAGACAGCCATAGCATTAGCCTTCTGAAACATACATCATTTGTATTCTGTCTGAAAGTAAAATATATAAAGTTTGATAGGGAAAGTGTATGATTTAGCCCATCAAAATCTGAACATTAAGAACTATTTATGGTTTTAAATTTTCTTAACAGCTGATTATTTAAGTAATTGACAATTCATTATTTTAAAAATCCCTTGCCAGTTTTTTTTTTGTTGTTTTTGTTATAATGCCATTCAGCAATTATTTTCCTAAACTTATAACAAGCGTTTATTTTATTCTTTTATAATGCAAGTATTTGCTTTTAATAAGTATTTGCATTTTTTCTCTCCAATGAAATGCAATATTACTGGTATCTAAAATACACAGCAACTCTTACAACATCAGTTAACTTTACTGCCAATTGATTTCTTCTGTGGAACGATGTTAAGTGCACTATATTTAAAATACTGTCATAGATGCCCAGACAAATTTCCTGACATGTCTGAAGCCTACAACGAAATGAAGGGCTGCAAAATAGAACTGCAAGTGAAAGTGTACTGGGAAGTCTACACAGAGACAAGATGTACAAAATGCTTGAAGCTGTTACACTCAGCTTAATAATTCATTCATTAAATTTTTCTTTGAGCTTTAAAGAGTGGACGAATTAAAAGTAGTTATTTTATCATGCACAAATGGACTATGGATTCTTGAAATTTCAGAAAATTATCTCCTATAAATAAAAAAATGTCATTCACATACAGAAACAGCTTTTCTGCCTCCTTTGTGAAACATATTTTGTTTCTTTTTTCCGTTGCTGAAAGTATATTACACACCTGGATACACACTTTCTCTTTATGAAAATGTGTGATGATAAAGACTTTACATACATTCCTCTCACATTAATCAAAGATGGACTGCTATTTTAAATAGAGCACTTGCTAGCCAAAGACTGGTGTTATATAATAATAACAAATAAAAACCTTTCCATTTTGATGTAATTTTGTATGTGAATGTAACACAGTCAGCTATTTATCTCCAAGAATACTAATGTTTTGAGGTCAGTTTAACAGCTCTAATTCAAAGAAATAAATTATTAAACCATATGCCTCTAAGTCAACTTGCTTAAACAGATAAAACCATCATACAAAAAGAAAAACCCAAAAACTATTTTGAGGAAATATTTCTGCACAACATGCAACTAGGTTGACATTTCATTATGTTATATAGCCAGATGTGCCCAGTTACCCAATCTAAAATAAGAAAATATTTCTGCTCAAGCATGCAACCCGTTTGATACTTCATATGTTATACAGTCATCTGTACCTAATTACCCCAAAATGAGCAGTGAGGCATAATTTTTCTCACATTTAAGAACATATTCACTCTCACACTTCCCCCCATTAAAAAAAATCAGGGTCTGCTTAGTCAATTCTGGAATATGCTTGACTGGTGCAAATTTGTTTTCAAAAATAAAAATGAACTTTTCAGCTATTCGAACATGTTGCCACAGCTTTATCTTTTCCAAAGTCAATAATTTTGTGATGCATGTGAATCATAAATCTGTAGTCACAATATCATGCTGCCATTCAAAATGAAAACCACATAAAACAGTGCGTACATAATACAACACTGAAGTCCATCCCTCCATGGTAATACACTGAAAGACTGTCAGCATGGCAAAACCAATGTTGTCGAAACTGGTGATGCCGTAGTTGGGGCCTTTCCATTTGCGATTACAGCTTGATAGTCCATCCTGGCACAAGTACGCACCATTGGAGTTTCTATCTATTGTGCAAGGTCGAATGTCGTCTTCATCTCCCAAATCTATATCATCTGCAATTCAAATGAAAAATGCATTACCATTTCAATTTCTTTTTATATGACAGCATTAACTAGAGTCTACACACTGACTAAAAATGCGGCAACTTTGTTCAAGTACAAAGTGCCTGTACTTGATAGAACTGGGAGCTGAACTTTTATTCCAAAAAGCAAACTAGCACGTGATGCAGAGTTAGGGATCACTCTGAAATGTGCCATTAAACAGGTATCTCATTCAACTTGCCTTAATTATATTAAATGTCTCTTTATCTTTAAGAAAATGTATCCTTATGTCTTAAGGATTCCCCTCAGATACAGTTGTATGACAATTTATGCTATTAATTATCCTATAAATAGAAACCCAACCAATCAAATATGAAAATGCATGTGAAAGAATATGAGAAACGGATTTCCAAATCTGAGAACATGCTACCAGTTTCAGACATCATTTGCAAGCGATTCGAAGATCAGGCCATTGTGATCCAGATCTCCTGTGTATGGGTTAAACCTGTGAGTTTTGGCTGATGCCAACAATGGTAATTATCGCTGATTTCTCTGGTCGTCATGTATTAGAGGGGATCTGTCATTACCAGGTAGACTGTCAAGTGAACGTGTCGTCACGTCTATGGATGTAGTACCGTTTTGATCCGTAGGATTCCACCGCGGCATAGACTTTCAGAACAAAGCTCAGACAGAGAGACTGAATGACTCATCTGTCATTAACTGTATGCAAATGACGTTGCATACAAAAGCTGTCCTGAAGGTTGAACTTTTCACTTCGCCATGATGTATTTGAACAAGTTGCCTCGATGTTCGTAATACTGGCGGTTGACGGATGAAGAAACACTGTGGAAAGAGATATTCCCAAATCTCCCTAGTAAACACAATGTAATTTCCTTTATACGAAGTTTCACCACAAAATGAAGTTACTGTCCTCATGTAAAATTCCAGTTCTCATCAATATTCGAATCTTCTTCCTATCTCTTCTGACAAACACTTCATTCTTGATGTTCCTAGTTTAACTACTAACAAAGTCTGATGTTTCAAATTTGATGTTTCGTGGAGAGAAATGTTTCTTTGTCGTCCATGTTGAATGACCTCTGCCATACAGCGGGTGCATACCTCAGAGTCTTTCTGTAGTTTGCGCTGTCTGATGTTTTGATTCTCTCTCTCTTCTAGCCTTCAGTTTCCCTTCTTATATCCTTTTTTTGAAAGTTCCAGAAGATTCTAGAAGCTTTGCACCTTGTGATCTTAATTTGCTGATGTATGTGATTATAACTGCACATACTTCACTAGCTCAGGCAAAGATCTAATGTGCAGAGGCTATTATTTTCTATTTGGCTCATCAACAAGCATCATATGTCCATGCACATTTATGAATATACTGCATTCAATCAATATATATATATAATCTTCCTTAATTGTATATATATTTATGCATGACATGATAAACGTACACTATGTCTACACACATATGTCTAAACTAAATGAAACCTGGTGAACAAAATTAAAAGTTACACATGTGCTGGAGTATATGCAATCACTCCCCTTATTCCGTTAGTGATCTTGTGCAGACCGTGAAATAAAAAATTTAATTCTGGCTCCATGCTCGTGACACTTCTCAAGACAAGGAATCCCCAAAGTTGCCAAAACAGACAATGGTGCTCCATTTTCTGGCTAAGAGTTCAAAGTCTTTGTGAAAAGCTATGGATTCCAGCAGAGGAAGATCACACCAAAATGGTCTGAAGTGAATAGTGAAATTGAAAGGTTCATGAGAACACCAAACAAACATGTCCTTTCTTTGAATGCAGAAAATCTGATCTGGAAGAAGCAACTCCACATTTCTTACGTCTGTACACAGCAACTCCTCACACCTCTACAAGATATCACCACTTGTAGCTCTGACTGGTAGAAAGATGAACATTGGTTTACCATAAATCAGCCAACAAACCACCAAAAATCCAATACAAAGTGAGATGACTCAGAATGTTGCTGAAAGCAAAAGGAAGATGAAGACATATGCTGACAAGAAATATCACACTCAAATCTTAACAGTGACTCCAAGAGATCATGTTTGGTGAAACAACCAAAGACAAATATACTGACACCACTATTCAATCCCAAGCTATACACCACTGTGAAAAAGAAAGTCTCCATGATTACAACATGTGGTCAACACACAATCACCAGAAGCACCTCACACTTCAAACCACTGCAAGGTGAAATAACAGGAGGAAGAAGAAGAGGATGTTGCAATCTCAAAGCCAAAGTATTCAAAATCCATAAAGTATCCAAAAATCCATGATGCATAATACAGGCAGTCCACAATCTTTGCAGTACAGCTTGAAGTTCACAGTTCTTTATTCCAAAGTACCCCAGTACTAGGAAGAAATCCAGCCATATTGAAGAAAATGCCAAAGAAATTTGACGACTTTGTTATGGTTAACAAATGAAACAGACACAAAATTATTGTGAAGCCATCAAGAATTCATGTATCTGAAGCTGAGGAAGATTGTAGTATGATTAGTATCATAGTCATGTTGACATACTCTTTGTTAATCCCTATGGGAAATGCCCTCCTGGACATGCTGTCACAGAAACTGGCTTAATATTTCTGGTACAAAATAGAAACGTTAGTATGTTATGACTGCTATTGCACTGTAACACACCACATTTAAGTTCTAAATAAAACTGTTTTGTGTATTATCAACATAATTAAATGCACTAATATATAACAAAAGATACTTCACTTAATTCATAACAGTAATATATACTGCATTGTTATTGTTATCATCCAATGTTCCCTTAAGGTGCACGGCCACACAGCTCATTAGAAAATGCTGTGCAGCAGTTCAAAATTCCACACACAAGTTTTGGTGCATTCCTAATTATAGCATAACATTTTTGCTGCAATAAAATATGAAAACCATACATGATTTTTAAGCCATACAACTTCTTTAATAAAAAGATATTACTACTACTAACTACAAACGTGTATGTGGTCAGTAGTTACAATTTACAATTACAAATGTTTCTGAAAATGTTTTGCTCGCGCAGAAATGAGGCTGTTCAAACAACCACCAGTTCCGTGCACACAGGAAAAAAATTAGAAGAAACATTGTTATCATCATATGTTTGTTATTGCAACACCCAGGGGAAAGGTCATTGCTTAAAGTGCAACATAGGATTGTAGGACTAGTCGTAATTAGTAAATTACATAAAGGCCTGATACATCACTTCTATACTGTCCTAAGCAGAAGACATCAGGGCAATAAACACCAGTAGATAGACAGACACAAATAGATAAAAGCTATCACTGCATATAATTAATCTATTTGCTCTTTATTTCTTGTGTTTATGAACTCAGTCAATGATGCCCAACCAAGGAGGCAATTATATACACACATCAAATACATTGATCTTTTCTAGGTGTGGAAAATTTACCTAACAATTTATGGCATTGACATAAGGTGCACAATTCACTGTGTATGCACTTGACTACATGGTGAGCATTATGCCACTCTACAAGTGCAAACATTTATATAAATCGAGTAAACTTTACATACTTTATAGATATATTATTATATATATGTGTGAGTGTGTGTGTGTGTGTGTGTGTGTGTGTGTGTGTGTGTGTGTGTGTGTGTGTGTGTGTGTGTGTGTGTGTATGTGTGTGTGTGTGTGTGTGTGTGAAGAGAAATAATAGATATAAATAAATAAACAGATGTGATAAGGGGTCAAGAAAGATAAATTGATTTACAGGATTAGGATAGATATTATAGGCATATACTATATAAAAATAAACAAGGTGAAATACAGAGAGATGGATAGATAAATGCTAGCAGGCAGATAGGAAAATAAATAGGCAAAAAACTATCTAAGCAGCAGAAAGATATATACATGTCTTTACCTATATACACACACACAGACACACTAGATATCTGCCCACAGCTTTGCTTGATTAATGACGGTTTTCAGAATAAGCTGCTTAAAGTAAAATTATTTTACAGTACATTTTTAATCACAAAAGGTAAGCACTGTGAGCTGTGTAAGTTGGTTTCTCTTTATATTCTCTGAGAACGAATTAAGGTTCGGGGAGGCATTACAAAAATTAGAGCTAACTACACAGTATAATGCAACACACCAAAATATAATATTTTCTACAGCCTAAAATCCAGCAGCATAACTTTAAATGCAGGTCCCCCCACCCCTGCAAAAAAATCTATAATGCCCCATCCCATTCCATTGCCTAGAACTATACAGTGTAATACAACCCACCTAATCCAAAATAAAATATTTACTACAGCCTTAAATCTATTAAATCTAAATCTATTACCCATAATGAGAAAAGCAATGAGTGAAACATGAATATTAGTTTAGGCTTGTGTACATGTACTATACTTTTAATTAGAGATTTCCTTAGCCATTGGTTAGAGGCCAGTGCACATGCCCTTTACTTTGAATAGAAAATGTTCATAGTTTTAGGGCTACTGGCGAGCTCCTCTTTGGGATAGCATGATATTATATAGCCTCTCTTGATTCTAGGGTACTAAGATACACAACAGAAAAGTTCAATGAAAATCTGTCCATACTTTTTTATTTATACCCACAAATACCAATAACCTAAACAATTTCATTAGATATTTTGATATTTTAGAGATTTAAAAATATGGAGAGAGAGAGAGAGAGAGAGAGAGAGAGAGAGAGAGAGAGAGAGAGAGAGAGAGAGAGAGAGAGAGAGAGAGAGAGAGAGAGAAAGAGAGAGAGAGAGAGAGAGAGACATACAACAGAAAAAGTCCAATGAAAATCTGTCTAGGTTTTTAAATTATGCCTGCACAAACCCACAACCATAACATTTTTATTAA
The DNA here is from genome assembly GCA_028829895.1 of Sinotaia quadrata. Classification (NCBI taxonomy): domain Eukaryota; kingdom Metazoa; phylum Mollusca; class Gastropoda; order Architaenioglossa; family Viviparidae; genus Sinotaia; species Sinotaia quadrata. The sequence goes on from CM054180.1 coordinate 117,184,566, forward strand.
ACAGACAGACAGATTGATAGACAGAAATGGGTAAAATACTACTGAAATGAAAGAATGACACATATATGTATGTATATTAATATAATTCCAATTTTTCAGATCTACTTACCTTCTGAGAAAGTAAATGTGTTCTTTTTGTAGCAAGCAGCATGAAAAACACCCACATAGAACTCAAGGCCAATGATGGCAAAGATGACAATAGCAAAAAGCACCAATAGACACACTTGTAGCAGAGGGGCCATAGCCCGAATGATGGACTTCAAAACTACTTGCAGGCCTATGTAATTATTTACAAAACATTAAATGAATTAGTGGATGAATATAACACTAAAAAATAAACTGTAAATGCATCCATTAATACATGTGATATAAATATTGTGACTTCAAAACTATTTTCAAGTTTATTTAATCATTATCAAAAGTAGATCATAACTGGAAATATTTCTTGGCCAAAAGAGAAATGGATATAACTCATATTTGAATATAATAAAGAGCATACTTAATGATACAGTAGTTATTGCAAATTAGTGAAAATGAAAAAATAAAATGTGCAGTGCCTTGATAAAATGAAAAATAATTTAAGTGCATTTATAAACAAATGTATCTTCACCCTCTTACAACAAAAAGAAAAAAAGTAATAAAGTTTCTAATTAGAATATAATATTAGAACCTAAAAAATATTGCACAAAACACACATTTAAACTAAAGGAAAAACAACAGGAATAAGCAGTGGAGATGCCAAAACAAGCACATAACTAAAGTGAGAGATGTAAACTCTTTCTACATCTTTCTAAATTTTAAATGAACCTTATTTAAAAAAAAAAAAAAGATAACAACTGAGTAATACTTTAATTATAAAAAAATCTTTTAAAAAATAAAAAAGCTAGCTGATTACTCTCTGCACTTTATTTGTTTTTAGTACCTACAGTTACCCAAAATTAGGTGTCCAAAGTATAATTTGCTTTCAAAAATAAATTAATTTTTCCTTATCAATTCAACAGATAGGTTCATGAACCAAAGAAATGTGTCCTTGAATTTAGTGTTTACGGCCTAACACCTCAGGCGTCTGGAAACACTAATAATATTTCTAAGGATGGTATGCTGCAAACATCAAACAAGGTAAAATTTCATGCACACACATTACGTACTTGGAATCCCTGAGACCAATTTTAAGGGTCGTAAAACCCTTACAGCTCGAAGTGTTCTTAAATCGAAAGTCCCAGTAGTATTGGAAGCAAAGAGAGTAATGAACCTAATAAAAAACAAAGATCAGGAAAATTCTAATAATACCCACATGAGGCACAACAAATTAATTAATAACAGATCAATTCTAACATGTGCAAAAAAATGGGATGTCCTCCAAGAAAGAATAAGTAAAATTAAAATAAGTCAAATAATAGCTTTCTACTACCACCACCATCTAGTTCTACTATAGACAACCCTAAGAAAGGAATGTGCACCCATTCAATTCTAAGTTCTGTAGATGGCTTACTCTTAATTTGGTTCAAAAGTCTAAGTGGTCTCAAAACTCGCAATGCTCTTATTACAGGTGTGTCAAGCTGCTCAAGCAGGTAGTCTACAATCCTGCACCATGAAAATGCCAGTACAACATCATAATCACTCATTTAAAATATATATACAAATTTTTAAAAAGTTTTTTTAATATCAATCAAATTTATAATTACTGACATAATTTTCATTTTAAAGATGATTTCTTAATGAATATTTCTCATTTAAACTAAACATTAGTGTACTAAAACTGTTATTGTCAATAAGTAATGTTGTTAAATAAAGGCAACAGTGTAGGACACTCTCCTTAATAAAAAATAAATTATATATTGCAAAGTCAATTACTTATTTTTGTTTCAACATTAAATTATTTAAGTATTCTGTCTAGGCCAAAAGTCTGTTTACAGCTAGTCCATAAAGTACTGATTGTATTCAAAATAAAGCACCATCTTCAGAAGAATACATAAAGGTATATTAATTTAATTCATATTATGAGATGAAGTGGTGGGGTTAAGTGAAGAGAGGCTCTGTTTGTATGATGCCCTACTTTTGCTGAAAGAGAAATGCAAGTTTCATGTGAAAATCCATTAATAGTAATTCACTAAATAAATGAAATATAATAATGCAACTTTATTTTGTATTCTTATTATCTAGACTCTCATTCTAATCAATGTACTCAGAGAACATTTTGCAATGCTACTCCATCTAGTGGTACTAGAGAAAAATAGATTCTAGTATGTTAGCTGCATTTTAACGAGAAAAAAAATGTCAATCATTTTCAGCAGACATAGGTTGAATATATATGTAGTTTAATATTCAAACAAATCCCCCAAGTTATTCACCTGTCCATATTTAAATGTTTCATGAACAATGCTAAATATAATGTTGGTACAGTCTTAATTTATAATAAGAATTGAGCATTTGAGTCTGTACTGACAGAATTCACACTGATTATGAAATTTCAGCCTACATTTCACACTCAACAGAATTCATATGTGACATATTGCTTTACAGTTTACATTTGTATTTTGGATGTTTAGTCATGTAAATATAATAATAATTGTATTCCATTAAGTTCTGTTCAATACATTATCACACATTATGAACTTGCACTTTGCAAGACATCTATAGTCTAAGTCAATCAATAATACTAATTACTATATTTTTATTTGTCAACAAACTCTACATTTGGGGTCTGTAATACAAATGCAGAACATATTTGCAGCCATCCGCGAAGACTGAGAAAAAAAATAGGTAGGAAGAAATGAGTCCGCTTATACGCCTTTTGGCAAACAAAACCTCATTTGCTGAACTTGGAATATGTTGTGGATGTGTATCGAAGTGCATAAATTGAAAGAGAAATATTTAAATAATTATTTAAATAATTTATTTTAACATAATAGTATGCTAAAACTGTTTGTGTTCGGTAGAGAGAAGAGGTATAATGATTTTTTTTAATTTTTACAAAACTCTTTAATGATGACAAATTAGCAGCTATAAGAATCTATAACAGTACACAGGCTTGGAAGGGGGGGGGGGGGCGGTGGAACTCACTTAACAGACCAGAAAGTGACGTGAATTTACAATTTCAAGAGACTTTATCTGGAGTTAGTGATGTTAAACCAGCAAACATTTTAAGTTTAAGTTGAAATGGAATACCAAGGATCAGACCTGAGAAGGCAAAATGGATTTTTAACGACTGAAGCCTACATATATTTACAAGGGAATATAATTTATACGTAAGACGAACCATTACTGCACAAAAGGCGCTAAAATGTAAACATTTACTAATCAACCAGCCTTGCTTTGGCAGTTATTCATTTTAGATACTAAGTAAATTAAGTATACATGTAATGTACCATTTTCGTTTAACTGTACTTGTAAGTAACGTTATAAAAACGTAATAGGCGTTGATGCGTATGGTAGAATAGAGTCGAAAACAAAATAGCGCGCTATTAATTCATACACTATTATTTCCTACTTCCACGAAGAAAGAGCCCCAAGAATTATAACTCTGTACAGCTGTATATATTATATATATATTAATGCGGGCACACTACACGTTTAGTATCGATCGTTTTCGATATATTTATACCCAACTATAAGTCAATAAATAAAATTAAATTTACATACAAACAAACAAGAAGGGAAAAGATCATTAAGCCTGTCACCTTAAATAATAAACATCAATTAAATGCATACATGTACAGCGACAGGTTTATGTTGTATATTTTACTCGGTCTACTTAAGAATTCTATAATTAAGAAAGATTGGGAAAATTGTCTAAATTGTATGTATATTATAATTGCAATACTTGTATGAATTTGAACAACCGATTCGATCTAGCCAGCTATTTCTCTGCGTTGTAATTCTTATTAAACATTGCATTCAAGGCTATAGCGTTAGCTCTATCGAGAGGTTTTATTTAATATTATTTAGGAAAAAATCATTACTGTTAGTGTTGCCCAAATTCATCCATGTTCTGACTAAGCTAGTATAATTTACATCAGTATTTTTTCTCCAGTTCTAGTGTCTACATACTGATACTTATTTTGTATATTGCCTTTCCATCCTCATCATGATTAATATCAAATGAGGTATTATGGCATGTGCTTTGCCTTTGAAAAATGCAACAAAATACCCTCTTAAGTACATCCAACTTATTTTTTAATATGATTAGAATTATTAGAATTGTTTAAATATTTTTATTCACAAACATTTATTCTTACTTGTGATGGCAGAATATTATTAACATGAAATATTAAGTGATTGTATATTTGCTTTACCTTTGAAAAACGCAACAAAATACCCTCTTAAATACATATAGTTTTGTTTTAATGGTTAGGTAGGGTGGGGACAGAGGAATCAATTACAAATCAAGGGCTTGGGTTGTCCTGTGGGTGGGTTTTGCACTGGAACTACAGCACCCTTTGAAACTTTGTTTGGAGCTGTGTACCAGGGTTATTAAGTTAAAGGTTATAATATATCTCAGATAAATGCCCATGAAGGCATCTATTGTCTGAGAACCTCCTCTTAATACCTCAGGTGAAATGGAATCTAGGTCAAACATAGTTTGTGAACGAGATTTGCCCTGTTACTAAGATACACAATCCCAAAGCCCTTCGGGTAAAACAAGTAGAAGTGACGTCAGGAAGGGGTCACATGGCCGCCAATGTAATTTTCTCTGGTACTTCAGGTATGTTTGATCCAATTCGTACTGAAGACAGCGAAAGTTCAACAATACAGTTCGCAAACCATTTCTAATGACGTTTGAGATACCGAGGAAACAATAACTGTCGAAGACCTTGTCTGGTAAGTTATGTTTTTACTATACATATACTATACTATGCATACTATATACATTATTTTTGTGCAATTGTAGTCATCGTTAAGTTCATCGAATTATACTAACTATTATTAAAATTAATTGTGTATGATATTTATATGAATTACGAAATAGCATTTACTACCTATATTTATTACTATTGGTGAGAGTATTAACTATCTATACTAATATTTATAGCAGTATAGTTATGTTCTAAATAAGTGATTATTTTTTTATTCTATATATATTTTAAAATTACCTTACTTGCTAACGATGAACAATCTAGAGAGTAACAGTAGTCTTGTGTTTTTAAATGAGTGATTATTATTCATAATAAATTTTACTTACTAGTATAATACTTTCTTTTTCACATATATTGTGTTTGAGTGTTTATGCATGAATGCCTGTATAAGTGTGTATGTGTGTTTATATTTTGTTTTGTTTACTATTTTATTTATTTAGTTTTGTAAATCTAAGGCTTTCAAAATTAACAATTAATTGCCAGTGTTATATTAATCTAATAGCTGAACAGTCTTATTAAGCTTAAACATATGCATTTGTTCTTATTAATATTACAATTGTTAGTTTATTGTGTATATCTGATCTAACAATCAGGTACAGTTACCAACAAAAAAATTGTCTAGAATTATAGAGAAAAAGTCCAAGTTTTGCCATCTTACTAATGGGTGGTATAATTAGTGTAACAAAATTCTATAACTTTGCTAATATGCAGTATTATAAAATCATAAGCTGCAAAGTAAAATATTTAATTATGATCACGTTACATCAACTATTCATTTGTACACTGTGGCAGATGTATAATAATAAGCATCAAATGTCTTCTAATGCATTTACCAACTAAAGTTAAGAGCAGAAAATAAAAACCAGTTTGTGTCCTGGTAGAGGCTAGAGTTTACCAACTAAAGTTAAGAGCAGAAAATAAAAACCAGTTTGTGTTCTGGTAGAGGCTAGAGTAAAAAGATTATCTATTCACAAAAAAGATTGTCCTGTACATTTATATTATGAATAGTGCTAAGCAATACTATAGTGTATAAAGTAGAATATTATGATGCAATTAACACACAGGCAACTGCTAATGTAATAAAATGCATTCATACAAATTCAGATTAAAATATAATGATAAGGGTTTGATGAATATATATTTAATATATGCATGTAAATCTAATATATATTTAATATATGCCTGGCATTACTAAACTGTCCCCAAAAGACTGTCTGCTCTGCATTTCATAGTCCCCTTGGAAGTGCTCCCTACACACTACCGATTGCGCTTTCTGATGAAAGTTTTTTCGTTTCATCTTTGTATTTGTAATCCACTTTTTTCGTAATTTGTGATCTTCGGGAAATGTAAAAAAAAAAAATGAATATGTTTAGTTAGTTCGTCTGTTGTTAACTTGTTTGTGCAGCCATATGCATTGCAATGTTTAACCATGTTTTATTTTTCAAACTATGCGTGTACTGCAAGACAATATGTCGGACAGCGCATGTGGATTATAGATCCACATCGTGACGTCACATGTTATGTTGCTATGGTGAGAAGTCAGTCTGCAAATAAGGGAGAGCTCTGATTTCTTTCCAAAAATATTGACTTCCAATTTTACCGAAATTTTAAAGTTTGCAGGCTCGATTCTAAGAGTGGGAATTACTCATTTCATACAGATTTATTCCTGTCTGTGGCTGACCTAGATTCCATTTCACTTTATCAATCAGCTGACTCCATGAGATGATTCTTCGATTAAGCACATTTTCTTTGTTTCTCAACTTTGGCTTTGACATAGCTGACAGTGCTAAAAATAACTGCAACCTCTTTCTGAGTTTATAATGAAATAATAAAAATTATTGGTCTTTGCATATTATTTTTGGTGACGATTTATTTTGTGCTTTTTGTTTCACAACGTATAAAGTAGTAATTATTTGATGGAGTAAAGGAATTCAGTGTTCAAAGTTCAAGGTTTAATAGTTTGTTTCCATCATCAAACTACCAATTTAATCTTTGGTATATCTTGATGTAAACAAATAGGAGTGCCATCAATAACCCACCAAAATATATTTCACTGGCAAATGCCCTTTTACAGCAATAAAATAAAATTCAATAATTAAACATTTGAATAAAAATATTCTTAAAATGTTTTCTTATTTCCAAAAGGATAAGCAGTCAAGAGTTACGTTATCCAGTGTTTTTAATGAAGTTTTTATTCAAGGAAGAATTCCACCCAACTCCACCCTTAATCCCCATTTTAAGAATGTGCCAATGTAAATGTAAATGTGTTTTGATGTAAGCAATGATTCGTGCCCAAAATATAGTATGTTACACGGGTATGCTTACCAAAAACATATTTAAGAATATATTCAAATAAATTTCTTGCCAACCAATCCAAATTTCAGTGGTAGGTGTCATATGACAAAATCAACAGATAATTTGATGATGCATTTAAAAGTTATATTTTCAAAATATCTTCTTATTTCCTAATGCGCTCTCTGATCGAGAGTTGTGTCCCTGTAACTGTGGTGAGCGTCCTGTTTGATGCGAGGCGTGATAGGCCGTACAATCTTGGACTCTGGGTACTTAGTAAATATAATTAAAAAGAAATATAATTTTCTATGTGACAGTTATGCGCCACCACTATGGTGCTGTAAACAGAAACTTAATTTTCTATGTGTCAATTATGCACCACCACTATGGGTGTTGGAGACACATTAATTGGCTGTTTTTACATGCATTAAAAAAAAAAAATAGAGCGACTTACCCTGTTACTACAACAACGAAGTCCATGACGTTCCAGATGTTTCGTAAATAAGATCCCTTGTGCAAAACAAAACCTAGCGCCACAATTTTCAAAAACGCCTCCACGCAGAAAATTACAAGAAAATAGACCTCTGTATTGTCCTGTTTCGATAAAAAGAAGAGAACTGTATTTGAAAAGGATGCAAAATTGCTTACGCCGATCACTTCAATTCTAATATATTCAGTAATTGCAAAGAATATCTATTTTAACAATAGCAACAATAGCAATAATTTACCAATATTTGTATACCTACTACAAAGCAGTCTCCCAATCAGTACAAGTATTACTACAGGGTAGTATTTATTGTCCAAAAATGTGAATATCTTCAATAATTGCAAGAAGAAGAAAGAAGAAGAAATAAGGAAGAAGAAAGCCTGATAACTAAACCAGAATACAGAAGGCTGGTTTTTGTCAAACTAAGGCTGGATACTTAACTAGGTAAACTAACTAACCAGCATAAAGTGAAACCAAAGTTAAGAGTAGAAAATAACCCAGCTAAATTAAGTCTGGGTAGTAATACTAGACTTTATGTATAACTAAAGAAAATCTAGACATTAGAACTAGATTTCGAAAAGACTGCTTATTTAAGACCAGTCTTGAAAGATAGTTACAGTAAAACTGTTTAGATTTACCAGCTTTAATGTTAGTTAAAGTAAGACTGCTTAGTTAAACCAAGTCTTGAAGGGCAGTTAAAGTGAAACTGCTTAGTTCAACCAATATTCAAAGACAGTTAATGTAAGATTGCTTTGTTAAACCAGTCTTCAAAGACACTTGATATAAGACTGATTAGCTAAATGCCTTTGAAAACTGGTTTAAGTAGGCAAATCTTACTTAAGTTTCTTTAAAGATTTGGTTTAACTAAGCCGTCTTACTTTAACTATCCTTAAAGACTGGTTGATCTAAGCAAACTTACTTTAGTTGTCCTTGAAGACTTGTTTAGCTACACAGTCTTACTTAAACTGTCATTGAAAGTTGGTTTAAAATAAGGCTTAGTTAAACCAGTCTTCAAGGACAGTTAAAGTAAAACTGCTTAATAAAACCAGTCTTCAAGGACAGTTAAAATAAGACTTGCTAAGCTAATCAGTCTTCAAGGACAGTTAGACTGCTTAATAAAACCAGTCTTCAAGGACAGTTAAAATAAGACTTGCTTAGCTTACCAGTCTTCAAGGACAGTTAAAGCAAGATTGCTTAGTAAAACATTCTTCAAGGACAGTTAAGACATGCTTATTTAAACCAGTCTTCAAGGACAATTAACGTAAGACTGTTTAGTTAAATCAGTCTTCAAGGACAGTTAAAATAAAACTTGCTTAGCTAATCAGTTTTCAAGGATAGTTCAAGCATGACTGCTTAGCAAAACCAGTCTTCAAGGATGATAAATATGACTGTTAAATGAGTACATCAGCCACCATTCATAGACAAATACAGACTTTGCTAAAGTAGACCTCAAAAGGAAGCGTATTTGGGTGTTACTAATCTGCCTGAATACAGAACAACGAAGACATTTCGGAAACAGATTGTACAGATTTTGTGTAATGATACCCATATTGGTAGGATATGTAACCAACCATGATGGCTTAGACTGTATTATTTCCATTTAGAACATTAGATATATTGTCTCAGTGTATAATCCTCGCGATTCTTTTGTGTACTTTGGGGGTGGGGTGGGGGGAGAGAATGAGAATTTCGCACTAGATCTAAAACTTATACGAGCGCGTAGAAGAGATATGCTATGTGTGCGCATGCGTGCGTGAGTTTGTGTCTGTGTGTGACGCAGAACGAAAGAATGGCCGGCACTGGCTTAGACATACATAAAAACAGATCTACATATAATAACGTTCGACGACCCTGCTTGCCGCCTATGTCCACCATAACGACTCGTCAGAAATGAAAGGAGTTCCAGTCACCCTGACAGAAGTCTCATGTGTGTGTATTGGGGGGGGGGAATACCTCCAGGTGAATCAAACTATGATTCATTCCAATTAATCGAATAATGAATGCAACCAACTGACGACACGCACGCAAGCACACCCACAATAAATAGCACGTCAAGATATAAATGAAATACGCACCAGCTGCAAGGCGAGCGGTGTTTTGTCTCCATTGGGCAGGTGTTCTTCCAAGGCCAGGACAATGCAGTTTGCGATGATTGTGAGCAGCACCATATATTCGAACGGCGTAGGTTTACGTTAAGGAATACAATGTGGTTTCATAGTTGTACAAAATACCATACAACACACAGTAAGATGGGTGATGACAATTTGCTATCTACAATAGGATGCGAGCGTTGTACAAAGCAATAGCATGACAGGTTTATTATGCCGAGTTCACGCCACCCAGCGTACTGGACGATCCATTGGGAAGACGCGTTGTTCTGAAGTCCTACGAAATCACTGGTTTGGGCCAATGGATTTAATCGGTCAAGTGTGAACTCGGCATTAGACTAGGGTGGAGTGGGAGGAGAAACATCAATACAACATTAAAACAACAAAACTTACAACATGAAACAAAAATACCAATCGTCAATCATTGTTTTATAATTTATAGAAACATAGTCAATGCAATTAAGTGCGCAAAAATCTCCCCAATCAACTTACACACTCATGCACAAAACACGCGCGCAAATACGCATTCTAATAAAACCCGTTACAGGGCTTTAGATAATCCGAGAACAACTCGTCACGAATCTGCTGCACTTTCTCTGTAAAGAAAGAAAAGAAATAAGCTGATAAATATGAACATTAATGAATACATTTACACCAGCAAAATTAGATAGATAGATAGATAGATAGATTACTCACATGTATATCCGCACTCACGCACACATACATGCACGCCTATTACACATATGCGCGCACACACAACACACACACACACACGCACACGCACGCACGCACTGTGAACATATTTCTCAGAGTACATGTTGAAATGAAAATAAAGCATGATCACGCGCAAATGTATAACAACACATCTTAAAATATAAAACTAGCCATTAACGAATATGTTGGTGACTAAATTTGCCCTTTCCTATTTCTAAACTTAATTGTTATATAAATTGTTAAATGTCAAAGTTACCCGACCTTGGGCACTGCTTGTGCTGATAATTTTAAGTGTCAAAGTTGGAAGTAAACAACTCAGATAAAGAATGTGCCAGACTGGCTGATGTAATCTAAACCGGTTTTAGGTAGAGGAGTAGTTTTTATTATCCAATTTTTTTTTTTAATTTACAAAAACGAGACCAGCCAATGAGTTGAGATCAAAAGTTTACTTAGTGAAAATAATTGTATTCTCTAATCACTTTGAATTTGGGGTGGAAGAATTCTGGTCAAGAAAGGCGGCCGTTAGCTTAATGGTGAGTTACCTGACTGATTGAGAGAGAATGGAATTAGAAATATTTCGTGCATTTTACTATTGATATATTATACTTGTGTTTTATGTAGTGATGTATTATGTGAGTAGAATATTATTTCTACAAATTGTGAACTATGATGCCTGTATGTAGTATGGAAAACACTTGACATTGTTTCATAATATTGATATGTTGTATTTATTATACTGTACTCGTGTGTATCGGGCTAATAAATACTGTTGCAGGAAACTGTAAGTTGTGACTTGAATGAAAGAAAGAATGGGGTTTGAGGCGAATAAACTGGAAACTTAATGTTTGTTCCCTGATTATATTTTGCAGAGATGAAGCAGCCTTTTCTGATCTTACTAGATCTCCCACTGATTTATAAACTGCTACGACCGTGGTAGATTTAAAAAGTCTCTACCTCCAGTGTTTCAGTGTGAGGATACACTGCACTCTTTTGATGTATGGTGGCAAAATATGCTGATTACATCATGGAATTTCTGGTACATGGAAATTACTGGAAATTCCTACTTTGTTCTTGTACTTGAGCAGTGTCCAGATTAGCCTCAAGAGAATAGTGGCTCACCAGTGTTCTACAGCATATAAGAGGACATGTGAAAGTGACAATTTTAGACAATTCTATTGTGATAATAAACTTTTGACTTTGTCACAGAAGTACAGGAAAAACTTTTGCAGCACTTTTTTTTTGACAAGGTTATTTATAAACAATTATCGCTATAATCTCAATAACTCAATTTCTGTTCTATGATAAGAAACTACCCTGTGATTTATAATTGACACGTATCTGTTGAATTAATTTGTTAGGAAATGAGACTGTGTAAGCATTGATACTATTTGAGCATGGTTTATTGGAAATATTGATGTCAAATAATCTTTTCATTGTATTTGCTATATGTATAATTGATTTCTGATTGAATACATGTATTGTTAAATATAGTGACCTTCTTATAAATACTGATGCCATATGTTGGAGAAAAAAAGTGGGTGGATGGGGGCTCTCTAAATATAGATTAACAGACGGGTTTATCTTCTCCTTTGGTAAGAAGTTTTCCAAACAGACAAACTTTTACCATCACATAATATTTTCGTAATATTATGTGATGGTAAAAGTTTGTCTTTAATGTTGTGGAAGAGAAATGTTCAGTGCCCGCATATCCGCCAAATAGGAGTGTTACGAGTGGTGTCTTCTGGAGAATTAATAATAATAATATAATAATAATAACCATTAACTAGTGGCGTTGGCGTCACAGAATTAACTAAACTAAAACTAAATTATAACGGTTATCACAGAAATACTTCAAATACATTACCTTTCAAGGAAAGGTGTGGGGGGAGAGGGGGAGAACAGCAACATAACCTGGTGACCTATGTCTAAATGCTTTCTCTTGAACGTTCAGAAGCAACACTAAAAGGTATCCTTTTGAGTTTGTTGGTGGGGTAGGGTCAGGTGGGTGGAGAGGGAGAATCTTTGGAATTGTTGTATACGTCAAGAGCACGCTTCAGACGTCACACCAGAAGCGCTGAAACACGAAAGAGAAATCATTATAATTTTAATGATGAGCAGTGACCATCATCATCATCACCAATAACGTTGATAAAATACTGTCTGTCAGTGTGTTGGTGGTTTGACGAGGAGAGCTTATAGTCACAGTACCATTCTGTTAATTACATGTATTGGTTTTATTGTAATTTGACAATAGTTAGGTTATGTGTAGACGCGTTAGGGAGAGGCCATTAAAAAAAAATGATGCATGGGTGTGTGATTTAAACCTAATAGAAGTTTCCCCAATAGTGACTAATCGTTTCTAAGGCAACAATTCTCTCTCTTACCTCTCCTCCATCTCTTTCACAGAATACACGCGCATACATACACAAATACACAACACAACACAAACAGCTGTTAACGAACTTAATTACTCTTCAATTCATTGAAGATGGTTATTGTAATTTAATATACTTTCTATCACGAGAACTACTCATTAATGCCCTTGTAGTGTTTAGCCATTGCTAAGTTACTTGTATTTTCATAGTTTATTAATTAATGTTAGAGTACTTTTAGCCGTTACTAAAGTGCTAGTATTTCCATAATTCATTAATGGCAATGCATTTTTAGACATCATTGAGTGCATGTCCATGCACTATTAAAGTATGTATATTTGCTGACGTCAGTTAATAAAAAATAATTTGCATACATCATTAATCCCAACTTAGTCGCCAATTAACATATATTCATTACCTTATCATTAATTCTAGTATATTTATATTCGTGGTTATTGTGTGCCTTCCCTGACCCATATGTTATTAATGACAATATATTTCCTGACGTCACTTCGTGTGTGCACATACGTCATTTATATCATTATATTTCCATATGTCACTAATGTAGGTGCTTTTCCAAACGTCATTAATATACGAACACTTCCAAACAGCCCTTTAATATATGCCCTTTACCAAATGCCAAAAAGGGATCTATACTACCGGAAATAGGGACCTTTCTAGTATAATATTTAAAACTTGTGAATATCAAGGATCTTGACATTGTTTTGGAGGAAAACAGACTAATATAAGTAGATTTGTTTCATATATAATATAAAGGTGTACACATTTGTATTAGGCATGAAAAAATTAATTAATTAAATGCAAGAGAGAAACGGCAGTGTTACTATAGACAGTATATTTTCACACACGGTCAATTAAACCACTTGTAATTCTGCTGTTCATCAGATGTAAGACCTGGCCTTTGGACCAAAAACAATGTTTAGGACTTGAACACATTTGCAATTTATGATGGTATCACTCTCAAATATTTTTTAAAATTAAAATATACATCAATTCTTGTATTTAAAAACCAACATTAGTCCGCAGCATACAGTATGGTGTACAAGCCAGCTGTTTGTGTATCAGCACAGAATTTGTTAAGGCAATATCTTGAAAAATAAAAAAAGTTATGCCTTCCACAGCTGTAAAAAATGCATATTTCAGAGAAGATTTCAACCATGAAAAGTAGCATTCATTCACCGTATTCGGTCCCTGTTGCCCCTAATAGACCCTTGCCACATCGAGAAACCCCTCTTTCTCTGCCAGTTCTCCCTCCCTACGAAGCCTTCTTAGTCTCTGGGCCATTCTGCGCTCTTTGGATGCCTTCTTGGCCTAGCACTGGGCCCTTCTGCACTCTTTGGATGCCTTCTTGGCCTATCACTGGGCCCTTCTGCACTCTTTGGATGCCTACTTGGCCTAGCACTGGGCACATACTATGCAATGTCCTCTATAAAAATTTGCAAGCAGAAATGTTCATGTGCTCCAGAATTTTCTTGTGGTTACTGCACCGTCATTGTAAATACACACTACAATTGAAACTGCAGTCTGCACCACTGTAAGGCCATGAAATGATGTTTTATGCCAGTATTTTCAATATACGTTTATCCAAACTTTCACTGGTGTTCTGCATGTAGCCATCCAAACGCTTTTGCAGAAGATCTGTACAAACTAGCTCTTTGAAAATGGGTTTGATGGCATCCATGATGCAAGTTGGCATATTATCAGCATGTTTATACTGTTGATTGGCTGATCTCGCCTTCAGGTAGGGACACCATCTGATATAACAAAAGCTGTGTGCACTGTAGTCATCAGTCAAACATTTGTGATGGCTCAGACCCCCTCATTTCAAACTTAAATAACTATTTGAATTTATCAAAAAAAGTTAAGCTGTGTGTGAAAATACATGCAGTTTTCTTACAGAAACACCGTATGATAAATAATTATTCTAAAACGTAATTAAAAAAAAATAAGGTGGTACTGGTCCATTGTCATTTTACTCTCAAACAATTGCTTAATATATGTTTTTCCATACGTCATTAATGTCAGTTTACTCCCAGATAGTTACTTAATGTATGTACTTTCCATACATCATTAATGTCAGCTTACTCCAAGAACATTACTTAATGTATGCGTTTCCATACGTCATGAATGTCAGTTTACTCCAAGACTCTTTCTTATGTATGTGCCTCTCCTTACGTCATTAATATCAGTTTATTTCAAAACAACTACTTAATTTGTGCTTTTCCATACGTCATTAATGTGAGTTTAATCCCTGACAACTACTTACTGTATGCTTTCACATACATTATTAATGTCAGTTTACTCCTAGAGTTTCTTAACGTATGCGATTTTCTATACGTCATTAATGTAAGTGTATTTCCAGGCAGTTACTTAATGTGAGTGCTGTTCCACAGATCATTAAAGAACTTGCTCTTCCATAGTGATGTTCGAGATCCAGATCACGGAAACACTTTTAAATTTATTTCCCACTGCTGTAGAAGCAAGGAGGTTGGGGTTGTGTCATTGTTTTATTCTTCTTTCACAAATATCTTGCATAATGGAAGCTTTCCAGGAAAGAAGAAAGGAAAGAAAGTAGTAATTTGTAATATAAAAACGTTGAAGTAATCCCCTCTCTCCTGAAAAAGAGTGGAAAGGATGGAGATCGAGTAAAGGGAGAAATCGAAAAGGTCAGACGGATCGATAGAGGACAGAGTCAAAAATAGCACGCAGGCGCGCGCGCGCGCGCGCACACACACACACACACACACACACACACACACACAGAATTAGTTAATCTAAAGCAAAAATATATACGAAATGCATAACTGTAGATGGATATTCGACATCAAGAGAGCGGTTTAATGGTTCAATTTGGAGAAGGGGTGGGGGGCGGGCAGCTATCACGTAATAATTAGATTTTGTTAACATTTCAATTAGTCTGATAGATAACACGCGCGTGCGCGTCCAAACGCACGCACGCACACAAGCATCGCGCGTTGACTGATGGAATACGTGATAAGGTTAAAAAGATGACGCTGAGTATTGACCTTTAAACCTTGCTAAATGAATCGATAAATAATACGCTGAAAGGGCGCGCTCTGTTTACCTTCCGGGACTAAGATTCAGTTGACCCAACCGCAGTGAAATCAGCACGATTGGAATTTTGTTACTTCAGCCTAATTTTCGGGATTAAGCAATGAGTGCAGATATCAAAAACACTTGCGCTGGGCGATTTTACTCGTCTTTTGTTTGTCATTCGGTGCTTGTATTACTTATTTCTTATTAAAAGAAATTAAGTATCAATATATTTTTTTTAAGTGTTTGCGCGCGTGTGTGTGTGTGTGTGTGTGGGGGGGGGATCGATAGATAATCACTGAGAAAATATCAACGTAGCTGTATTGAACGCAGAGTATGTGACGTCACAGCCCAAATGACACATGGTTAAGAAAGAAAAAGAACAGAGCTGAAACGTGCCTGAAAACGTATATTTCACGGCAGCAGAAACGAAAGTAGCCAGAAAAGGCAGTTTGAGTGAAAGTAAGGACAGTGAAGAGACTGTAAGCGGTTCAGGTCACAAGGGTGTAAGTTGTATGAATGAAAATCAGGAAGCTAAGGAAAGTGTCACGCCCACCATGTCACAGGTGAAATTATATAAACTTCCAAATATCGACAAAGATTTAGGCGACAGTTTGTGATTCTGTCAGTGATTGTAGTGATAAGAGTGGTAGTGGTGATAATAGAGATAATAGTGATGATACGAGTGATATAATCCAAGACAGTGAAGACTTGTGTCGTTTCAGGTTGACTGACTTTAACAGTGATGATAAACAGTGATGTTATCCAAGACAGTGAAGACTTGTGTCGTTTCGGGTTGACTGACATTAATACTGATGATAAACAGTGATGTTACCCAAGACATGAAGACTTGTGTGGTCTCAGTTTGATTGACCTTGAATTTCTTAATCAAAATGTTATGTCGCAAGATGTATGCGCATTTTGCAAGAAAGCAGTGCAGCTTTATGACGTAGAGAGAAAAGATTTGGGAAGTAAATACGTTTTTATTTGTGTGTGTGTGTGTAGCAAGAAATATGGCAGACAAAATCCCTTTCCCTCTCGCCCATGATTCCTGTTGGAAATGCTGAAATGTATTCTGTCAACTGGCGTTCTGCAATGGCGGAGACCGTGCGGAATTAAAAACATTTCGTAGTCTTGTGGTCTTGCACAACACTGCTGCAAAGGACTCTTTCAACCAAATCAATGCACCTGTGGAAAAGGCAGCTGCAAAGAGTGCAAGCAGAGTCAATGAAAAGTGATGGGCAAATTTAACATTCCCTTGCATGTGAAACCCGTGATTGTGTGCGCGACATCGACATCTCTTACGATAGGAAGGGCATGATCTGTGGTCATTCTTTGAACATTGGTGTTGCTACAGCCATTTGGCTGAACACTGGCAAAGTGCTGGGTGCTGATACAAAAAAGCAAACATTGTAAATCCTGCAACTACTGGATCCACAGACTGACGGGTGCCAGAAGTGGCAAGCGAAGCACGGCAGCTCAGTGCAACACCACTCATGAAGGTTCATCTGGCAGCAAGGAGTCTGCAGTCGCAAAAGACTTTACATTTCTTGCTGCAATATTCTCTCAGGTATGTTCGCTTCATTTTGGTGATGGCAACACACAAGCACCTTCAAGACAATGTTTGATACTAAGCCTCATGGTGATACGAAGGTAGAGTAGAGAGAATGCGTAGGCCACGTTCAAGAAAAGGATGGGCGTGTTTACGGATGAACTGGATCTTAGTACAAGTCGTAGTTTATTCATTCAAGAAACTGTAACTTATTAATTATTTTAAAATTTGAACAAGAGCGCCTGCGTGGATGAATTTCTTTTAATTTAATGAAGTTCCAGTGACTGTTATATAATACTATTTTCAAAAATCGATGGATTTTCTTTGAGTAGTGAGAAAGGTAACGGAGGTTGTTTAATACGCTAACTAACCCGAGTCTGATTAGTAAAACGTTTGGCAAAAAACAAGTGAATTTTGAGGGTAGAGTAGTGAATTTTACCAAAGTGCAATCAATAGAAGTTTAAGAAAGTCACATATAGTTAAGAAATTCATTTGAACTGTAACGTACCAGTAACGTTATAACACCAATTAAAGAACACTTCTTATCTAAGTCCATTGAAGAATTCCACACACGAAAATAACAGCAAATGTATTTGTGAACAGTTCGATGCTATTTACCACAAACTACACAAAATATATTTTTACCGAGATGCTCATCTAAGAGAGATGTTACAATGGCGGCCTTGAACTTTATTAGAAAAAGTAGTGGAACTGCTGTAGCCACTGACTGAGCTTAGTCACCAGGAAACTGCCCTCAAGGCGGGCTTGGCAGCGTGGCTACAGGCTGACCTTAGACATCTGGATTGCAGAGAGTGTTTCAGGAACTCACCCGCCGATCCCTGGAGGAAAAAAAATGTTAGTCTTAGAAAATATTTGTAAATTTGAGAATAAATAGTGCATCTTATCGATTTGCAGTGCATACTAACAAAGAAAAATCACAACCATTTTCATAAATTAAACATTACTTGCTATCTACCAATAATGTTACAACAGCAAATACACAAAATACATATTCGAAGCTTTGAAGTCCATCGCTAAGAATTCACAAGAGAAGTACAAAAATAATTTTGTGAAGAGTGGAGCGTTATTAACAGCACTCAGTAATGACCAGGTACTTTAAGAAACAGAGGAAAGCAGGTTACTATAGAAATAACAAAAACAAATGTATTAATTAAAATTTTGAAAACAAAATATCAGGTAATGGGTGTAGAGGTTGTACATCACTTTGACTCAAAGTTAATTATGGGTTTTTGAAAGCCTCCCTAGTGTCTTTTTTACTCTGTCTATCACAACTAGCTGCCGAAGGTAGAGTGTTAATATTATTTGGACAATTTCATTACTTTTGACTTAGAATATACCGGGTAAAGAAATTTAAGACAGTGTTCATTAATCTAAAGCAACAAAACCTATTAAACCTGATGAACACGAATACTTTAACTATAAATAAAAATGGATCGTCATAAAGATGAATTCATATAAAACTAATCAACTAATTTTAATAACTTAAAGATTTTAGTAATACTAAAAGACAATTCTTTTTGTTACCATTTGTGTTATTTGATTGTTTTAACACTTATTAAAACTACATAAGTATTTTATCAAATGTGCTTTCAATCTTCAGGTTTTAAAGAATGCAAAGGAGATAATTTTAATTTTCACAATTGTTTGTTTTAACTTTAAAATTGCTAGTGACATTAAAGTCATAACTATATTTGATTTATAACAAATTTTTCAAGAGTATTGTATTTTTATAGAATTAGCTAGTGACATTAAAGTCATAACTATATTTGACTTATAACAAGTAGTTCAAGAGTATTGTACTTTATAAAAAAATTATCTAGAAGTATAATCTCGGTTGCTTGTGTATTTGATAATGTTGATGTTAGTTGATAGCCCACGTGATCCATAACAGTAAAGTCCTGATGAATGATGGCTGCATTAAGGTCAGTCAGTCAAAGGTTATCAATAGCTGGAATAGTGCCAACCAAAGGCAGTCAATAGCACTGAGAGTGTCAACCAAACGAGGGTAATCAATGCTAGTAATATTGCCAACCAGACGAGGATTGTCAATTACTGTGACAATGCCTTCTGGCTGCGGGATTGTCAATAGCAGTGATAATGTCAATAGCAGAAACGCCAATCAGAATGTCAGTGTGGAAACTACTAAAAGACAACCATTGCTTGATGACTGCAAATTAGATACAGAAATGTCACTATTTCTTATTAAACTTGTCTACACACAGAAACACAGTTAGTTAAGAAGACAACAGAAAACCTCCTACCTCTTTCTTCAACCACCCCTCTTCTTCTGAATCCCCCCCCCCCTTAATATCCTGATAGGCAGACATACCTATATAGATATACAGAGAGAGAGAGAGAGAGAGAGAGAGAGAGAGAGAGAGAGAGAGAGAGAGAGAGAGAGAGAGAGAGAGAGAGAGATTACTTTTTTAAAAAATCCAGAGACAATTTAAAAGAAATTCTTATCCAATAACATCCCTTTATTAAATATGTATAAGTCGATTTTAATCTTCAGTGGAACGAACTGCAATCGATATTGATGTTGTAGTCCAGGACAAAGGCCAGAGGGTTAGTGGGTAAAGATAATCCCTACACCTGGTTATTGCACCTGATCTCTGTGACTAACTAGATGGTCCCAGATCCAGGACATAAGCAAGCTGTTTTTAACTATGGACACATTGGTAACAATATACAATCCCGGATCCATCTAACCAGTCTGTATACGAGTTTGCGCTGACCTCGACGATCTTCTGCACAACATATCACAGGAGTCACTGCAATCAGATCCGAGTGGTGGTGGGTAATACTTTAGCAATCGGATCAATAAGCAAACGAGGATCCACTCGGAATAAAGTGAAACCGCTGTGCGAAATGGCGTGTTTTAAGAGACTATCCCTTAAGGGTTGCCTCGCATATAACCCTGCAAAAATTGTCTTTTCTGGCTTTCTCTTCGCCACAACAATTAACAACACTCCCCCACACACAGTCACTCACTCACTCACACAATCTTTCCTTCTCCACACAGAGACATAAAATAAACAGTAAAAAAGCAAACCCAAGCCACAGACAAAGAACGACACCATTATAAATAAAACATTCTTTATGCCACAGGCATGTTCATAGATCACCCACCGTGCTGCACGCGCGTGATTAATGGCTTACAAATGGGCTCTTGAGTTTACTAATTCTGGAGTAGACGGGGGGTGGGGGGGGGGAAATTGTAGTTGTTACCTTCTTCATGATAGTATGCCGAGGTCGGAGTGACAGATTACATTACTGGTTGTTGGGAGGAACGGGGTTCTAAAGTCGATGGAAAACAGTACACAACCAGCATAATGTAACGAAATCGGCGATTCGCTTCATGTACACAAAAGCAGGCAGAATTATACTTTCACTATGTAGGGAGACTAACTAATTAAGTAAGTAGATTATTGCTATTATTCGGTCTTATTTATGACTTTGTTGACTGTCGGTTGTTGAACCAAAGTTTCGGAACCTTACCAAGATTCTGGAAGTTCCAATGTTTTACGGAGGATGTGAGCATGTCCGAGGAGTGCTTCTTTTAGTACTGGGGCGAGTCTGTGGTTTCCAGGTAGTTTATTCAGATAGCCTTTCAACGTGTATGTTATGCTTCCCACGGCTCCTATCACTACCAGTCTCTGGATTTCAAATTTCAAAGCTTCATATTTTTCTATTTTTTTCTCTTTCTATTATTTTTGTTATATTTCTATCACTTGGAATCAGCGACATCAGTGAATGCTGATGCTTTGTTAGATTTACTGATAACTTCAATGTCTGGTCTTTGATGTAGTAATCACTCGATTCGTACTTATCTTGAAGTCACACGGCATTTTGACTTCTTCTGTCTCAGTGATGGTGCATCCATGCTCTTTCTTGGATTATCACTCAATAGTTCTCACATAAGTGTGACTTTTGCCACTTCGTTGTGACTTTCGGAGAATTCTATTTCAGCAGAAACTGATATCATGTTAGTATATGTTTTGTTGTTTCCATCCCTGTTTTTTTTTTTTTTTTGCAGGGTCTGCAATTAGAATCATTTGAGATTTTCATGATTTTTGTTTTGCGTGATTTCGTGATTATTGCACAGCTCTTATGAGTGCCTCTATTTTTGGCTTAAAAATCTGCTTCTTTCATCCACCTGTTTATTGATTTTTATTTTGATGTTTCATCAATTTGTTGCACATATTGGCCAAGGAGAGGTTTTGGGTTCCCACTATTTGCTAATAATTCCTTCTTTTGTTGTTTCTCCATGTTTCTTATTTTGTTTGTTTGGCGTTTCTTTGAGGGGGTTGGTATAATTCACTCCATTTTTACTGCTTCTATCAATGGCTCATCTATGCTTATACCCGAGTTGTGGTCCAGAAGGCCTATAATTTCTCCTTCAATGACATTTTTAATTTTCTTGAGTCCTCTGCCTCCTATTTTCCGAGATACAGAAAGCCTGTTTACATTGCTTCTGGGCGAGGGCTTAATGTATTGTGAGTATTTTGTTTCTGTCCAAATCATATATCATTTGTTGTCCAGTCTATGATGCCTCCAATGTGGCTGATTACAGGTATTGCGCCCCATTTAGGTTTGACTTGAGAACTTTGTAACCCGTTTTTCTTACTCTTTCTTAACTTTGGACTTTAAATCACCGTGTACATTTTCTTGATGTTGCAGTATCTCCAGGTATTTATATGCTTTATTTAATGGAATCATAGTTGATTCTTTATCCAATGTCGAATTGTTGATCTTCAGCTGTTTCGATGCATGATAATTCTTACACATTCCTCAGGGCTTAACTTTATGTTGTGTCGTCAACTGCAAACCTTGACAGTACTGATCAGCGAATTGATGTCATGTTCCTTTTTACTCTACATTTTTTTTTATCGGCCATATACATGAAATGGCTAATAATCTGTCCTAATTTCATTTCATTTTGTATCCAAATCCTCTTTTCTGGATGACTTGACTGACATGACTCGGGGAAATGCAGAACAACCGTGGTGAGAGAAAGGTTCCAAAGTTTATTGGTATGTCTGTAATTTCTGTGTTGTTGCATGTGCGGGTGGTTTTCCAGCTTGTCATTAATGTTTGGATTAGGTCTTGTACTTTTGATGCTTGATTTTACATTTCAAGAAACTATAAATGTAAAACTAAGTCATATTATTATTATTATTTAATGTATTATTATTAATTAAAAGGCTAATGCCTCATATTAAGAGGTGACCTTATCTGCCGTCAGCAATAATTTGATGTATAAGAGATTTATGGAGTCAACAATCAGAGATTTGTTCATCACAATATGTTGTTGCTCGAGTTTTATTTTAATGACTACCACACAGAAATTTGTGATTTATCATACTTTTGCATGAAATATACGCCACTCACTCACTCACTCATATCATATAATCTGCAGTTCTTATAATTTAAAGAATTTGCCTTCAAATTATATTCTTATGTTTTTGACACGTTCGCCAGTAATTCTTATTGTGACGTATGCACGTGAAATGTAGGAGGAAGGAAAGACGAGAAGAGAGTAAAATGCTGTTCGTTTAATTACCTTCTCTCTTGCTGGCTGGAAAACCTAACCCGGTTTCCAAGGCAATTGCACCCACTCTCAGTAAACAAATACAAGAGATGTACAAAGACAGGACGTATCACAAAATGTCTAGTCAAAGGAAAACATACAATATTTCATCTAGCTCGAAGCCTCCACAAAATTCCCTTTGTGAATGAAGTCCTTATGACACATACGAACGTGATGGAACAAGAAACGGAGTCAATATTAATAACTTTAAGGGAATTTAATAAAGTAAACAAAATTAAGTGAAATAGAAATAAAACAAGATATAATGCCCAGGTGGATTGGAATAATATACAGTTCATTGTCCTCAGAATTAAAGGAGGATTTCAATGCACAGTCTAAGGTAAATACGAGCAATGTCTTTGTTAATGTCTTTCTTTTGCGAATTATCTTTCGCTAGGGAGGTCACAACCAGGCGTCCACAGCCCTACAAGCATTGGCTTGTCATCGTCCTTGGTCCAGTTAAAGGAAGGCATGGTTTGGAGACCATACATTAGCCAAGTAGCCTACTGGTGTCTCCTCGCACAAGGTGCCAGACCTTTGCTGGCAATTATTTACTGAATTATTAAATCAAGGGTTTCCCACAAGTCCACAAATTTATGATCATATTCAGTCTGGGAAATATACTAAAGGAGCCAAACACTCACTATAGGAGATGCTGTTGTGGGTCCAAAAGGCAGTCCAATATCGGTTTCTCTGACTTAACACTATTTAAGTTTTCTGACATCTGTTGATGCTGAGGGACATGTTCCGCTCATATGGACACTTCAGGTCCACTTGCAGTAGTGGAAGTGGTGACAAGTCAGACGAGAGATTAAATAAGGGTGAGTTTAATTAAAATGTCAGACTTTAGAACAAGTTTAAAATCACTACTTTTATAGTGGTTTAAAGTAATAAATTATGAACTATTATCACTATTTAAATTATTATGATTAAAGTTCAACATATTATTCTGGGTTCAGCTATTTTTTTTATATGTTATTAAAATATTAAAACCGTGAGAAGGTGGGTGGACATGCCACACTATAACAAATCAATGTTAGCTAAATTCTATTCATTTACAATTTATTTAATAGTTTTTAGTATATCAAATTCTGGACCAGCGGCCAAAGTCTGAGGAATTCTTTGTATGAATTTATCTCAAGAGTAGCTAAATATGCAAACCATACTTTGGAAACATAGTCTGGATTGTCAAAAGTTCTAGAATGGTAAATCCTTCAGTGTTTTTTGTTTTGTTTTTGTCATGCTATCTTTAATCTTTCATTCATCTGTAGCAGCAATGAAACTAGACACATTCATCTGTAAATAACAATAAAGGAAAAGGAAGGAAAGAAATTTTAGTGAGGACATCAACCAAGTGACCTGCCTATGACCGCGAAAGTTGAGCCCTTCCTCACGCTGCGTTTACCTCCCTTTGATTTCCGCACATGTTCACAGTCCCAGCTCTGGTTCTGTGTCATCATGAATGCTGCTATTCCAACCACCGTCTGGGTAGAATTTCCTCCATAGACTCACAGCAACTGATCCATCAGGGATCTTCCTAGATTATTTTGGCTTAAAGGAGCCCCAGCCCTTCACTGCTTGCGCCCTAGTGCGTGTTTCCTGTTAAAAAGGCCATTTGGAGAAAGGGGTGGTTCGCCCTTTTAATGGCCAAAAGAGAAAGGCTCCAGTCAATTAGCTCAACCAGCACAACGAAACAAAACAATGCAAGTCAACAAGTAGAGAGAGAGAGAGAGAGAGAGAGAGAGAGAGAGATCGATCAACATGGCTATCGCTAGCTTCATTATAAATATAAACACGAATCGTGATGCATTGGTGTCCTGTCGATATTTTCTTTAAATACTATATCTAACCCGATTAATACCTAGCACCTGCTTCCGAGCTGTTTTTATTTATATTTTTAATATCACGCTTTCCCTACGTAACGCTCCGTCAAAATTAAATACCGTGTATCTTACTGTTTCGGATATCACTAGTTACTTACTGTTTCGGATATCACTAGTTACTTACTGTTTCGGATATCACTAGTTACTTACTGTTTCGGATATCACTAGTTACTTACTGTTTCGGATATCACTAGTTACTTACTGTTTCGGATATCACTAGTTACTTACTGTTTCGGATATCACTAGTTAATTACTGTTTCGGATATCACTAGTTAATTACTGTTTCGGATATCACTAGTTAATTACGCTATTCAACAAATAGCATTTAAAATTTAATAACAACTAGTGTTGATTATTTTGCGCAAAGTACGCAATACTATATGTCTTTCTCTAGTTGTGGCTGTCTGGAACATTTAAACAGATACGACGTCTTCTTAAAGCAGGCTTGTGACCCAAATATTATTCGTAATCCGCCTTTGAACCATTAATGAGACAAAGCCAGCGATTGGTCCTTTTTTCTGGGTTTTAGGTTAAGATATTTTGCCAATGGTCATATTATTCTTGTGTTTAAAGACAAACATTACTCAATTACTTCTCTCTGCTATTTCTGGTTGCTGAAGCCGAGGAAAGATAAGAGGGCTTCAGTCGTCTGGCAAATTCTATTTTTATTAGTATCCACTATTCTGATCAGCCAGTACAAGTGACAACTGCCCGTTTACCTACTAACTGTTTTCACAGTTCATTAAGAGCTCTCTCTTCCGGCGGAAGTATCGGCCATCCTTTGACACACCTCACGCTCTTCCCTCCCTTGTCTCACATTGGCGCACACTGTCGTTAAGCCGACTATTTATTCTTCCAACACATAACCCATGGGCAAGCTGACTGAATGTCGTCATTGTATTCGATTAGACATCTGTATATCTGTTTTTCTACAGTTTGTGCTTGGTAGATATAATTAGTTCCTGTCCTGAGTTTCAAAATACAAATACCGAAATATCATTAATAATAATAATTTGCTTCAGATGCATTCTTCTTACACTGTCTGTCTCGTTAGTATGTCTGTCTGTCTCTTTCTATATATATTCATTATTTTTGCTACCATTGAGGGGTAGGGTGGGGTGGGGTGGAGTGAGGTAGGAGCGCCGCAATAATTGGGAAACCAAAGATGGAAACGATGTGAGAAGTACAATTAATCTCACCTACATTTCTGACAGCCTTCCTTGAGAGCCCACGCATCCACTTCCAGAGGCATGACTTTGGAAAATTCAAACAAATTTGTCAAATCATAACAGCATAACAGTTGCTAGTGTGACAGCAAAAGGGAGGTGCGTGTGATGTGTGTGTGTGGGCGTGTGGGCGTGGGTGGGTGTATGTGTGTTAAATTGGAGTAAATATAGAAAATATAAAATTGATATATCGTGTCCACCAGTAGCAATGACACAAAATATAGCCAAATCACTGTAAACGTTACGTTTGTCTGCTCTTTGACTTAGCGAAGTATTGATAGGTAGTGTAGCCAGTTCACTGTAAACGTTACGTTTGTCTGCTCTTTGACTTAGCGAAGTATTGATAGGTAGTGTAGCCAGTTCACTGTAAACGTTACATTCGTCTGCTCTTTCACTTAGTGAAGTACTGATTGGTATTGTATGCAGTTCATTGCATAATAATTCTATCACTGAGCGTTATATTTGTCGGCTCTTTGAGTTGTGACGTACTGATAGGTATTGTAATCAGTTCGTTACATAATAATTCTATCACTATAAACGTTACATTTGTCGGCTCTTTGAGTTGTGACGTACTGATAGGTATTGTAATCAGTTCGTTACATAATAATTCTATCACTGTGCGTTATATTTGTCGGCTCTTTGACTTAGTGACGTACTGATAGGTATTGTAATCAGTTCGTTACATAATAATTCTATCACTGTGCGTTATATTTGTCGGCTCTTTGACTTAGTGACGTACTGATAGGAAGAGCAAAGAGTATATCCGTTTAATCCCTGGTACTTAATCTGTCTGTAGCCGACACCCTTTAGTATTTAATACGTGTTCTCGCACTCCTTACCAAAAATTCTGGAAGTGTTTCTCGTAACGAAAGAATTGCGGTGCTGCCACTTCGTTATCTGCGCTTGCGTCAAAAGATAACCAACAGTGTTGCGGTACATAATATTTTATATCGAGATAATTTCACTGTAAATAGCTTGCGGAGAAAAGAATGCAAAAGATTGTGCTTCTTTGTGCATGACAATAATCGGTTACAGATATCATGTTAATAAATATATAGCTTTTACGACACAGAGTAAGAGAGTAGTACTGACAAGCCTGTGTTTAATTTGTGTTTCCTTTGGTTTACCTTTCAGTGTGTGTGTGTATGTGTGATGTCACACCATGCTCTAAATCACAATCTGATGTAATTTAAACTTTAAATTTAAACTTTGTGTTATCTTTCTCTCATTCTCTCATTTTATTTTTTCACTCTTTTTCTCTCTCATTCTCTTTTTACTCTATCATTCTTTCTCTCCTTTTCTCTCTCTCATTCTCTCGTTCTTTCTCTCTTTCTCTCATTCTCTTTTTTCTCTCTTTCTTTCTCTCTTTCTCTTTTTTCTCTCTCATTCTCTCTTTCTCTCCTCTTCTCTCTCTCTCATTCTCTCCTTTTCTCTTTTTCTTTCTTTCTCTCTTTTCTCTCATTCTCCTTTAGTTCTTTCTCTTTCTCTCTTTTCTCTTTCTTTCTCTTTCTTTTTTTTTCTCTCATTCCAGCCTTGTTACTTCTCTTTATATTTCTATTTCTATACATATGCAATAAATGTGGGTTTGCATGCAGTTTTGTACATATCTATACATATCCAATAAATATGGGTTTGCTTGCAGTTTTGTACATTTCTTGTAATGAGAAACATTAGCATATACTTTTTTCACCCCACATTTACCAATCAACTCTTATCTTTAGAGCTTGTCTGATGAATTGTGCGTGAGAGACATGACATGAGAGAGGGAAGGGTATGAGGTTGTCATCCAATGCTTACCAGAAGTGCACTCAAACAGCTGTGTCCAAGGGGCGGGAAGGTAGAAAAGCAGCAATATTGATCGCCTAGCAAAACCTTCCAAGATATATGTTACGCAACTCTATACTCTTTTTTTACATTTGGTAATTCTATATTGTTATTTATATCTGATAACTCCATATTATTTTTTTTTTATTTGGCAACTCTGTTCTTATTTATTGCATTTGCCAGCTCTGTTTTACAATCAGCTCTTGTGAAACGAATACTATACACACCAACATTAGACAAACTGCACACACATTTTCATCCTCATCTTCACATGCACACGCACGCGCGCACACACAAAGACAGAATACCATACACTCATCAGATAAGTACGCACGTTCCAATGGCATATGAATGGCAGTCAGTTCCAGGGAAGTACGCACGTTCCAATGGCATATGAATGGCAGTCAGTTCCAGGGAAGTACGCACGTTCCAAAGGCATATGAATGGCAGTCAGTTCCAGGGAAGTACGCACGTTCCAATGGCATATGAATGGCAGTCAGTTCCAGGGAAGTACGCACGTTCCAATGGCATATGAATGGCAGTCAGTTCCAGGGAAGTACGCACGTTCCAATGGCATATGAATGGCAGTCAGTTCCAGGGAAGTACGCACGTTCCAATGGCATATGAAGAACGAGAGAAATGATTTCGCTCTAAACCCATTCGTCGTTCCAGAGACGGTCATGAAATGATGACATGCTCTGATTCCGGTATTGATTGCTGGTAGCACAGTTGCAGTCTCCTGCAAGCAGAAACCTCTGTCAATCAATCAGGCACACGTGTGTATGTGAGTGGGGGTGTGCATGTACTTGTGTATGTGTGCATGCGCGCGATCGAGTAACGAGCGTGCTGGAACATGTGGTGATTGAGGAACGGAAATTAAGATGAACAAGTCGCATCAGCTATGCCTCCTATTTCTCCAAAATATTAAAAAAATAAAATTAAATGTTTTAATATATTAACTGAGCGTTGATTAAAAATAACTATTGCCTGCACCTATCCATTGAATTTGTATACGATGATTTCACCAAACAATAATATTACAAGAGTCTTATTAGATTTTCATACGATGAACAGGAGGCAGAAAGTTCAAGTAATGTTCCTATTTAAAGATATATATTTTAAGACATATGCAGAGTTGAAAAAAAGCAGCTCATTCCAGGTGGCGGGACTATGACCATTGACTATAATTATCGTAAGACTGTATATCTTAGTGGCTCACATGACGATGATAATAGCAACATTATCGAAATGACAACGAAGATACTATTATTACTATTCCTGCTACTGTTTGTGTTACTAACTCCACTGTTGTTACTAACTCCACTGTTGTTACTAACTCCACCGTTGTTACTAACACTACTACCAGACATAGTTCTTCATATTCTAGGTGATTAGTAACAACGCTGATGATGATGACATCAACATTAATTACAACCATACCTCCATTACTATTACTACTACGACTACTACTAATCAACCCTATTGAATAGTAAATGTCTCTTTACAATCCCCAAGCCCTCAACATTCATGACTTACGAACGGAGTGAATGTGGATCGCGCGTTAAAAATCCCAGTGGCTAAGGTTGTGCTAGAACCCATGGCCTTCTTATGAGTCTGGCACAATGACCACAGCCAACGAGCTCTACAAATTAAACTCAGCACGGAGCTGTTAACCTTGAAGACTAAAGAATTTCTAGACTTTTGACGGTTAATGAAACTGAAATGAAATGTCGTCACTTGGATGTCTAACACAATCACTGGTTGCTGTTCAAAACCTTCCATGGAAAAATCTAAATAACTGATGAAGCATATAGCACCAATTTCATTTCAGTCTGTGTGTGCGTACGTACTATTCTCAGACGTCTGTGTGAATTTCTCACCAGCATTCATGCTTTCGATTTTTTAAGCTACAGTTTGTCCGAGACACACACATTATCATCCATTGTCAGTCCACTGTTTGTCCGGAACACAAATTATATCATCCATTGTCAGGCTGCAGTTTGTTCGGACGCACATACTGCCATCCACTGTCAGGACAGATCTGGCGATTTACCCCTCGGGACACGTTAGTACCTAACACACAACATTTACACCATAGGACACACAACATTTACACCTTGGGACACACAAAGTGCAGTCCTTTCAAATGAAAGGATCAAATTTGCTCAGCACCCAGGTAGAGCTTCAAGCAATACATCTTGATAGTGTTTCGGTCTGCATCATTTAACCCCCTCTTTGACGTCGGTCGCCACTGAGCTCTCTACATTTACAAACATCTAAAGTGGCGATCTAAAAAAACAGAGAGCTTTGGCTTGTGCTTTTAACACGCACAAACATTGCAGAAAAACAGATTTATCATATACAAGTAGATCACTGACTAATTCAAATCAGCCTTTTAAGAATTGTAATGGAACTATTAGGTGCATATATGAACACAATTAAAATATATATTATCACAACCTTGTAGGAAAGAGTGTAAACAATTTTATGGACTTTTAGTGAAAAGTCAACTATGCACTGGCAATGTTATGAGTGAAGCCGTAAAAAGATTAATTCTGGAGGAAAAATAACATATGCTATGACGCTAATAACATTACCAACACACTTCACAGACACAAGTGAATTCGGCAAATTGCGCTTCTGTTTCATCTCTAGATCAAGCTAGTTTAGCACCAGGGCTGGCAAGTACACAAGTTAACGTTTTTTCTGGTCTATGCATATTTATGCAGATGAACAGCGGGTTCAGATATTTATTTATTATTTGAGTACAGCCCAAATAAATAGAAGACTGTGGACAGCTCTGTCAATAGGGAAACAGGGAAAAAAGGCTCACGAAGCATGCAGACAAACAGATGCCAAGTTAAAACTATGCTAAAGGCCAAAGAGCACTGACGTCAGTGCCTTATTTCTTGACGTCATCTATCCCTACGTCACTTTCGTTCTGCTGCAATTTTGTGAATGACGACATTTTAATCTCTACAGTTAGGCATTCCAATAAGCGACAGAAAATAAGATAAACATAAAAATGCATGCACATACTCACACTATTCAATGACTGTTATTTATTCTGATGAAAACGACTGTTATTGTAATTATTCTTACACTGTCCTGTCAGTGCGATTATACTCGTAATATCATGTAACATTTCTCATGATCAATATATAATTAATGTAAGAAAAGCTATTACAATAATAATTAAAGAAATTATGGTTATGCGTGTGCGTGCACGTGCGAATCACCAGCATACGCAAAAATACCACACACACATACACACACACACACACACACACACACACACACACACACACACACACACACACACACACACACACACACACACACACAGAAGCACACCGTAGTCCTATCAAAGACTGTGCATTTTCGTATTGTCCAAACTGCTAGAGTGAAAGATTCTCGTCCCTCCGTTTACATACCAATCCACTGATATCGATTTTAATTTTCTTCGCTTATTAAGCTTTTTTTTTTCCGGGCACCTCTGCTCTCCTTTGGCTTCAGTGACGATCAGGTCCCTTGACTGAAAGCAGAATAAAGTACGCCTGTGGAAAGGCAGAGAGTGGGTCTTGCCACGGGTACCCTCATTCACTGCACGGTCAAAGACAGGAGATATATCGCCAAAGAAAGGGATGGACAATTTGCGCGCACGTGTCTGTGCGCGTGCATGTACGTGCGCGCGTGCGTACATTTGTGAGTGTCAGTATGTAAAATGAATGAAAGTTTGTGCGTAAGCTTCGTCTCAGTGCGAGATGAAAATGTGTGCGTGCGTGTATGTTTGTATGGTTTGAACATGTGTGTGTGTGGGAGGGGGTCGAGTGCAGAAGTGTGCCAAAATTTGTGACAGTACCCGTATGTTTGTTTCTTTGCAAACATCATCTCGGTGGAGAGATGACATGGAAGTATGCATATTTGTTTGCGGGTATATATAAGTGTGTATATATAATACAAGTGCGTGTGCTCGCGTACATGTGTTTCACTATTCGTTGAAGTGTGAGTGCATCTGAGAGAGAGAGAGAGAGAGAGAGAGAGAGAGAGAGAGAGAGAGAGAGGGGGGGAGAGAGAGGGAGGGAGAGAGAGGGAGGAAGAGATGGTGGAAGGAAGAGGGGGGGGGAGAAAAAGTGAGAGAGATCTAGAGATAGAGAGAGACAGAGAGAGAGAAGAGGGGTTAAGCATGATGAAGTGGAGGTGTACTGTGATCGACTCATAACACTGAACATTGCTAAGTAAATAACTACATAGTCACTAAGATGAACATAGGCAAAACACATATTAGTCCTAGGACGAAATTTAATAGCAGACTGTTTCAGAATCCAATGGGCCTTGCTAATAGTAAGTCGAATGCCAAGTTTCTACTAAGAATGTATTTAAAGGAATTTGTTATGTAAAATCATATGACGTCAACCTGGCGCAGTGGATACGGTAAAATACGTTAAAAATGCGGTTGCCATTATACAGATATTTATCAAAATAGTAATTTACCTTGCGTACCTTACATTATTTTGATATTATTATATAGTCATACAATCACTGCGCAGCATTACCTCTACCTTGTTGTACAGGTACTTATTCAATGGCCTCTTCTGATAACAATTATTGTACAAGCACACTGTAACATGCCACTAATATATAGGTACATATTCAATGGCCTCTTTTGATATCAATTATTTTAACAAGCGCACTGTAACATACCACTAATATATCCGGATTATTATATGCATGAATTTTAGTTGAAATTGCATGTCTTATTATCACATAAAGCACTTCATCATAATAAATATAGCAGATTATTACGCTTATTTTACAGATACATTGTAACAGTTATATAATTGTGGTACAATATAATGCATTATGACGAAGGCAACTGCCGTGATCCACAAATCACCTTCTGTTATATTTATGCATTAAAACATACATCTTATAATATTGTGTACTGCGAAAATTCGTTATCTTTCAGTAAAGAATATTTCTAATAAATACTTTACAGAAAACGTGTATTTCTTGCTGACATTCAAATTACAATATTCCAACAACATATACACGCATAGTCGGAACTGTCAAGGATTTGGAAAGACCAAATTACAAGCTGCTACAATAATCTTTCATTGCATCGTTATTAATGAGAATCTCCACACTTCCTCTTCTATCCCTAATTATCTAACTATACCTGTCTCGATGCCTATCCGTCTGTCGAAATGTAATATCCATCCATCCATATACGTATATATATATTATTTGATGGATACATACTATATGTCCAGGAACATTTTGACCAAACAATTATCAGAAGCTAATCTAGTCGAAACGAACTGTTTCTTCTGTGTTCTAACTCCACTTTTGATGTCATCCATATGTAGACAGTAATGTCATTAGGAGAAGATGACCAGAGGTGTTAATGACGACATTTGTGAGATGTATTTGCTTCAAAACGAGACGCAGCGTAACCATGTCCAAATGGTTTCGTTCTAAATGACAACATAACCAAAATTTTGAAAAATAGACGTTACGCTTTTAAGTGGGTAATAAGCATTATACAGTTTATTTCAGACAAATGTTACTTGTTATTGTTTAAATTTAATTCACCATCATCTTTTCACGTACAAGAGTATACTTCTGTTGGTTTTTTTTCAAATTTCAAATTTTAAACGCAAAGAATCCCTATAAAATTTTTGAAAAGAATTTTTTTTAATATTTCAATTTTTGAAAAGAATTTTTTTTAATATTTCAATTTTGATTTCGTGGCTTCAGATTGTAATTAATAAATTAATTAAAAGCATGCTTAAGTATCAGACTATTTCAAATAAGACTCATGCCGATGGTGTATTTATTCTGGTGGCTAGAGCACTCACCTTATTAAGACAAATAGAAAATATTAAAGTGCTCACAGTGCATCATGACCTACTAAATGCAAGACACTGACATAAACACGTGGGAGGAATCTGGGTCATTAGTCACCCCACAACAAAGCCGGAAAGACGTCACTCATGCCATTAATATGGAAGACTTCGTTAATGTCAAGAAATGAAATTGCGGACAGGTGTGCTCAGTCGATTTGCAATGCAGTACCGGTTTTATGAAAGCTATGTGACAGGTGTGTGTGTGTGTGTGTGTGTGTGTGTGTGTGTTAAGGGGTGAGATTGGAATTCGTTCGACAGAATATTAAACAACATTGCAAACAAACAAGTGCTTGCAAAATCATATGACAACATTACCATTAGACAAAAAATGAGTGAGAATGAGATAGAGGGAGAGGATAGGAAGGAGTGATTGAGAGGATGAGTAAGCGAAAAGAAAAACTAAAATGTTTTCACCACTTTTCGGTCTTACTGGAATTACAACCTATAGCATCTCAAGGAAAATTAACTAATTCTTTTTCTTCTGCCAACTGCTGTCATAAAGGGCACGTGCAAGGCCTGCCTTTATTAAAGTATAGAACAGTGATTCAGCTTAGAGAGGGTTAATTTAACTTGTACTGAGTTCACTTTCCTGTCTGTAATGTCAGGTGTCAAACAAGGAGCAGACACAGTAAACGTTTCATTTGTTATTCTTTCTCATTAGATTTCCTTTGCAACTAGATATATATATATATTTCCATGTGTGTTGTACGGCAAGTACAAAAATACATGTGTGTATACGGGCGTGTGTGTATGTGCACGCGCGTGCGATTTGCACGTGGTGAATTAATAAATACATTTGTTATCAAAGACATGTGTAAAGAAACATTCTAACTAACTTCATTTTATCATCAAAATTTACAGATATCTTATAAGGCATTTTATGACACACATTCCTTTTCAGTTATTTATTTAATGTGTTTGTGTGTATGTGTCTTAAATTGATTTCCATTATA
This sequence comes from Sinotaia quadrata, assembly GCA_028829895.1. Classification (NCBI taxonomy): domain Eukaryota; kingdom Metazoa; phylum Mollusca; class Gastropoda; order Architaenioglossa; family Viviparidae; genus Sinotaia; species Sinotaia quadrata. Next base: position 117,219,428 of record CM054180.1, read on the forward strand.
CAATTTCTTCTAAATTATTGCTTCGTTTCTTTTTTGCCGTGTTGTGCACGGACATTCTATATTTCTACATCACTAAATAAACAAAATGGTAGAAGTAAATTAAAGAACAGTATAAGCCAGAATTCTGACATTCGTGTTTTAGAATGAGGTATTTTTTTAAAATCTATTTTTATAGGGACTTAAACTTTAAAGATAAATAGTTTGCTTTGAACTGTAACAATCTTATATTCACTTTTCTCTATCATTCATTCCCTTTCATCCGCAATCCCAAGAGATTTCTACGTATAATAAGTTAACATCAGTTGGGAATGTTTACCTTTTGTTAGGAAGCTCTACCGTCGGGGTGGGTAGGTAGAGATGGATGGAGGTTTTATGTCGGTGGCTCAAATTTACCGTTTAACTAGCTTATGGATGTAATGGGTATCTGATGAGCCTTGTGCACCAGCCTAAGTTGTCAGACTGAAAAGTCATTTGAGACGGTCATAGGTACAAAAAGGGTGTACTTTGGAATGATTGAATGTGTGAGGAATGCGAGAGGAATGTCCTGGTTTTCTACTTTGGCCTAGAACCTTTTAGAGGTTTGTCCTGGTTTTCTACTTTGGCCTAGAACCTCTTAGAGGTTTGTCCTGGTTTTCTATTTTGGCATAGAACCTCTTTGAGGTTTGTCCTGGTTTTCTATTTTGGCCTAGGACCTCCTAGAGGTTTGTCATTGGACAATACTTTTTAAACTTGTCCTGGTTTTCTATTTTGGCCTTCAAACATTTAAAACTTTGACCTGGTTTTCTATTTTGGCCTTGGCCTACCTGGAGTTATTATCCTGGTTTTATTCTTACTTCGGATTAGCTTGGACATTTTTCTATCGCTTTCTTGGATTTCACCTATCCAACTATGGATAAGAGGTTTTAGCCAAAGGAGTGGTTGTCTCCCATCAATGTGAAGTGCGACATAAAGTTGAAAATATATCTTCGTTCTTTTGTCCTTCTATTTTTATCCGTTTGTGGCAAATCATTATCTAACCGCCAGATTAGCACTGACAAAGCTGTGTTGTTTTCTCCAGAAATGTGATTCGACATAGTAACTCAAAGAAAGGAAATTGTTTGAGAAAGAGAAAAATTATTTTTGATTTCATTAATATTCATAAATGATAAATAGATAGTGTGTGTGTGTGTGTGTGTGTGTGTGAATGTGTGTGTGTGTATGTATGTGTGTGTGTGTGTGTGTGTGTGTGTGTGTGTGTGTGTGTGTGTTGTGTGTGTGTTGTATTGTATGTGTGTGTTTCCCTGGAATTGGACATTTTTGAACAAAGTCCTCAGCTTCAAAGACTCGCTGCTGAAATAACAAAGTTGAGCGTTTTAGTTTTATTCTATTCTGTTCAACCTGCTCTATTTCGTGTCTTGTCTATGATGAGATTCTATCTTATGTATTAATTCAATTAAAATTACTGCATGGCATGAAATTTATTTTGCGCCATATATTTGAAGATTATAGATCAAAGATTAACTGAACTTTTAAAATCTAATTATTTCTTTAGTACGGTAAATTATTATATATTCTAGCCAGAAACATTTTAAGTACTTAGAATTTGATTTAGAATTGTTATTGTGATTGATCTTTTTATGATCTATAAGTTCATATTATGTAGAGTCTAAATGCATGATATTATATTTATTAGAGGGCAAGAATTTGGTACTATCTATCTATCTATCTATCTATCTATCTATCTGTCTGTCTGTCTGTCTATCTATCTATCTATCCTTTGTGACACCTTTATGACCCTTTGATAGATATCCTGACTTTAACTCATATGATTTTAATATATCATATTAAGTTTTCTTATTCCTTCCTTTAATAATTTATTTTTGTGACATTCATTTAAGGTCATTCGCAATTAAATATGCATTTTGAGAGGCTAAAAAAGAAAATTAACATTCTGTTTGCTTTAAGCCAAAAAACGTGCTTATTCTTAAGGTTCTACTGCTGGTCGTTGGCAAGACATATGCGACAACTCTGAACAAATGAATCACAACTATTCGACAGAAGAATGGCACTTAATTAATCATCTCATTGATTATACATAGTTACAATCTAATACGTTTGCAGCTGCTTAACAAAGGAAGCAAAAAGAAAAAAAAGGAATGAACACACGCAGTTACCTGGTTTAAGTAATACTAGGCCCTCAGGCAATTTGCAATAAGTTGGCGGGGGGGGGGGGGGAGTAAAGGGGGATAATCGAGCTTTGAATTCGAAGTTGGAACGGTTCAGCAATGCAAATGCACACACCTGCACTGATATTAATTTTCGTCTCCGGGCAGTAAGAACACAATCGAAGCACGTCATCAGAACTAGAGCATAGCGTCGCACATAACAATAACATATAAGTGTGATAAATTGTGCGTTTTGTTTTTCTTGTTATGATCTTTGTTTGGTCAATGGTAATGTGCGGAGAGAGTGGGAGGGGGGGATGATGGCGTGGTATGGATAGTTTGTGACGATTGGTATTGACTTCGATTAGCCGTCACATCACCGCATGATTACATGTCACGCAAATTATGCACGCGTCACTAATCCAAGCTTGATTGAAGGGGCGTGGACGACGTAGACTAGTGGATTTCAGTCAGTGTGGACTTCCGTTTTCTTACAGGCCATGTAGTAAGTCTACATTTTTCTTCTTCAAATTCTTCTTGCTGTTTGAATTACTATTTTGAAAGGAAGCAGGTTTGCGATAAATTTAAAATAAAACTTGATTATTTTTTAAAACTACTTTATAAACTGCTACTTTAAAGTTAGAGAACAAAAATATCAAAAGATTATTAATGTCAACGTAATTAACGGTTTGTTTGTTCTTTTAAAAAATGAACGATAACCAAAACTTAACAGACACTCTAAGGTTGGCAACAATAAGCAGGTTAAAAATTATTGAGGGCAAAATTCTTTTTGTTTCTCCTTTAAAACCGACTGTACATGGTGCGAGGATAAATTAATTACGGTCAAGGTCAGGAGGTACATCCTTTTGATTTACACTCCAGGTCATCCCTGTGCCACGAATCACCAAAGAGAGAGCACTCCGGACGTGCTCAAAGTTATGTTTATCGTTAACTCTGTCGCACTCGATAACAGCGTTCCTGTTCTCAGTTTTTTTAAGGCGAAGACCAGAAAACATTACAGCTGACGAAATTCGCCTCGTCGAGAAGGGAAGTAACATGCAAAATGATAAACATTGTCTGACCCTGGAGACGACTGGCTCTCTGACATCCTAAATTTATTTTCACCTCATAATTAGCGTAAAAGCAAATGTAAAAAATAAAATAGCGTGTCAGGGCACTGCGTGCTGTATATGAGTTAATGTCGAAGTATGTGGGTGTTGGTGTGCGCACGCATGTCACTGAAATCTGCGTCTGTTTAGACGTAATTGAGTTTCACGCCAATTTTCGGTGATTTTGCAAGACACAAGGGCCTTCAGAGTGAATTTGATCATGCGTCAAAGGAGAGACTAAGGGCAACTTGTGCAGAGGAACATTGGGAAAAAAAAAGGCAATTGCGTCTACTTTTGTCTTCGACTGCAAACAGCACACGAGACGCTTAACCTGACACCAGGATTGTCTAGGATTGGTCAAGAGACCTCAGAAAGTTTTCTTCCAGGACTCGGCTAGAACCTCCAGCTTCTGAAAGAGAAGCTAGAGGGATCGAGCCTCCAGAGGTAGACACTAATGGCTTCGAGCCTAAGGGAAAGGCTAGTGGGTTCGAGTTCATTGAAGGAAAGAGTAGTTTTTCTGAGCCTATTAAAGGAGGAGCTAGTGCGTTCAAGCTATTAACCTGTTAAGGGAAAGACTAGCGGGGTTCGAACCTATGGAGGGAGGGACTAACGAGTTCGGACTTCATGAGGAAGAGACTATACTGGGTTCAAGCCTTTTAAAAAAAGAACCTAGTGATTTCGAACTTCCTAAAGGAACAACCTAGAGCACATCTCTCCGCCATCCCCGATACCTTCTGTTATACATGCTTTTGCTGAAAACACAACGTGGCTCTGCATTACGTCATCACTCTGTAATGCGACGTAAATGAAACGATCACGTCACGTATTATTATCCTAGCTGCGCTCTCCTATGCGAGTACTAAAAGCGCGCACTAAAACTCACCCCACAAGACTGCTAAACCCAAATTAAGACTGGAGCTCAAGGAATTGGCGTAGAAACGGGCGCGCAGAATTTTCATTGGCGATTAAATGGTGCCGTGTAATCATATCGCAGAAATAACAGAACTGACCTAACCACGAATGACGCTATTATGCAAAATCGAGTCCGGTCGTTCAACGAAAGACAGAACGATTCGGCTCGGGAAAAAGGTTGGAGCCGTCTGCGAAGGATTTTGTTTAGAGTTACATAGTCACTTTAGTGGCAATGAATATTCATGACCACGGGGCACTGCCCGCATCCGTACTTCCGGTATGTAAAGCAAGAAATTTGGGATGACTATATCAGTAGCGATACATAAAATGAAATAATGTTTGTTTAAGCTATTAATATTTCTTGTTTTATCGTTTGTATTGGCTGTAGTTATGTAACCTGACAAGATGGATAGTTAGAACTATGCTACCGTTACTCCTGGCGGTGATGGGAACTTATTCAAGGTAGAGAGTAGGTGCATAGTCAGAGTATTGACATGGGAACGGCCTATTTCGATTTCAGTATATTACATGTCCAAAGCCACCCCTATTTCGCACACAGTCAATTCCGCACACACACACTTTCAATTTCACACGCACATTCTATCAATTCCGCACGCACATGCTTTCAATTCCGCACGCACCCGCTGTCAATTCCGCATGCGCATGCTGTCAATCCCGCACGCGCATGCTGTCAATTCCGCACGCACACACTGTCAATCCTGCACGTGCAGTTTCATGACATAAGCTTGAGTGCACCAAACTTTTAACTCGTGTATACGCATACTGACAGACATTTGCATACATGTACACAATGCACACAAATTACGGACACACAAACACACTCGTACATATATTTTAACATAAAAAGCTACCCTGAGAGACAAAGAAACACTTTTTTTTCTCTCTTTACATTTCTCGTTGTGTTAACATGGCTTTCTATGCACGGTTTCTCTTCTCTGCTTCTTAATATTATCTAGCCACATCCCGTCCTATCCATGCAAGCAATTTGCTAGTCACATCCCGTCCTAACCATGCAAACAATCTGCTAGCCACATTCCGTCCTATCCATGCAAACAATCTGCTAGTCACACACTCGTCTTTTGTCAATATACTTATCCATTCATCATTCAGACCTTGCTCTTCTCTGTCCATATATAGTCTAATGTAAGTAGTTGGAATTATAAGAATTTTCTACCTATTCATGTATGCATATATGTATTTATAAAGTGCCGCTATCCTGTGTAGCCAAAGTGAAACACGACAACGCACTTTATTAATTGCGCATGCGCCACAGTGTTCTCACAAATATACAAATATCTATAAAAAGAAAAAAAGCATTATTTGCAGCTGCGTATTTATAATGTACTGCTGTTGTCAATCCAGCGGAAAGTGTAAATGTTGGCTATTTCCTTTCTCGTTCATGTTATTTATCTGCATCTGACAGACAGTAGTATGTCATCAGGGCAGACGCAATATGGCGTATGTATTGAGTTTAAAATAAAATAAAATTGCATCAGCTGCCATTCACTTTGTGCCCACTCCTCTCTTCAAACCCTTCTCCCGTAAAGGGACTAAATATTGGGGGGGGGGGGGGAGGAATAAACACACAACAAACGCTGTTGTTTTGTTAAGTCGAAGAAAAAAAAATTAAGCCTTTTAAACACCGGAATTGGTTATACCTCCAGAAGCGCGAAGTATTAAAAAGTTACCCAGTCCACAAAACAAATACAGACATACTACACCTTCAAACTTACCTTCAAAGCACTAGATAGAAGGAACAATATTTTTTATAATTTCATGCCACATCAAAAATATCAATTTATAGTTAGGTTGTATCCTACAGTTTATTAATTTTTATATCCAGACCGGGATTTTCCCGGCCCCCCCCCCCCCCAACACCCACACCCACATAAATACACACACACACACACACACACACACACACACACAAACACCAGTGACGTGCATCCCATTTACTGACTGACTTCAGTGAAAATTTATAACATAAAATCTTTCAATTTCAAAGTTTTTACTAGTATGTTCGCAACGGGCTGGCATGGAGCTTTGGGTCAGCAGAGTAGAACTAACACGTAAGACAAACTCTAAACGTTGGAGTCCAAATGACGTCAATAACAAGATGAATTTGACTGTATGGTTCTCGATTGGTTCTTCTTCCGCCTGAAACGAACTGCATGCTATTTAGGCATTCGAGATTTCCATGACTTCCCCCCACCCCACAATTTATTGATTTTCGCTGCAGGAAACTGCCGTTTTAAACATATTTGACTTTAGAAAGTTTGCCGATTTAAAGACTTTAAGGCGTTTCTCTCTCCTCCTCTCTTCTTCTGAAAGGGTTAATAAGTGGAGTTTGAGGGTTTGTCAAGGGAACGTCTAGGTTTACTTATTTATATTCTTCTGTGCTCATTTTATCTTTTCAGTTTTCTTTCAGTTTCCCATTATTTTACAGTGTGGAACTCCCAAGTTTTTATTTTTTAAAAAAGTGTTTACCAGCATACACTGAAATTAACATCCCAGTGAGGCTAAACGAGAAAGGTCACGTTGGTCTCCCGAGATCTCGCAGAGTATCGCAATCTTCTGCTTGTCAAGTGCTCGTCGCAAAGATCCACCGCGAGTTGTACAAAGTGACACAATGCAGGAGTGCATCGGGTTAAATACACGATTGGGGTGGGGCGCGGAGGACGAGGGTCGTAGCTCGTCTACATCAATGCCATTGAGAACAATATGTCTAAATGAAATTAGAAATAACGTAGATATTTTTTAAAGCACTTTTTACTTGCAAAATAAAATTCACTGGCTGAATGCCCGCCAACCGAAACAGAAACATTTTAATTACCAATAAATGTTTGCTATTTTTTTAAAGTTCGGCTTGGGAAAGAAAAGAGTTCAACCCAGAGAGAGAGAGAGAGAGAGAGAGAGAGAGAGAGAGAGAGAGAGAGAGAGAGAGAGAGAGAGAGAGAGAGAGAGAGAGAGAGAGAGAGAGAGAGAGAGAGAGTGCAGCAAAACTCATTAATGGAACAAATGTCAACACTTAATTACGAATGCCAGTTTATCTAAAGTCGTTACATTACATGCAATTCACAAACAATATAAAAGAAGCACACACACAAGTCAAATTAAGGCAGCACTATATTGCAGGCATATTCCATCTTCTAAACTCCTTTCTCTCTTACAAACATTCTCATCTGAAAAATCGTGCAAGAATTTCATTAGTCCGATACACACAGAGATAAGAAACATAGCATCGATGAAAATTCACAAGTATAATGTACAACATAGTCAAACTAATGAATATAGAAATGATGGTTCAATTACATAAGCATTCCCCAATTCAAATCATAGATCAATATCATAAATGTATGAAATATTCTAAGTCTATTCTTTCTTTATCAGTCAGTTTATTTACCATAAGCTAACGATTGCCTTTATGACCAGACTCGAGTTATGTTCAAATTCAAATTGATAGAGCAGAGTACTTCTTCAACAAAGAAACTTCCGGTCCATCTCCATCGGATGATTTTGTTATGAACAAGTGTGAGAGTTTTAGTCAGAAAAACTACTCATCCAGCTGGAACTAGTTTGGATTGTATCAGCAATTTTCTGACATATTCTCAACTCGAATTGTTTACTCCAACTCAAAAATATCATCACAAGGAATACCCAATGTCGGTCCCTTTGACAATTTAACAGTTTATATAACAATTAAGTTAATAAATAGGGCTAGGCAAATTTACTCCTCCACACTACTTATAAGTAACAGTTAGTAAAGTAATGCCTTTATAAATAATCAATGCAAGCTGCTTCATCCAAGATTTATAATGCAATGTTGATTTGAAACACAGATTCATTGTATAGAGCACTTCCAAAGCAAAATCCATAAACAAAATGGCTGTACTGTTCGGTCCACTCTATCAGACGCATTTCCACTAAATATAATGTGATAAATGCGTTGTTGAAAATTTCTCGCGAAGCCCGGGAAGACGCGTTACTTGAAATAGATCTGAAGCCGACTCTGGAACAAGAATTGACCACACACTGTTTAGAGGCACAAATCAATTAAAAATGGACGACATGCTTGAGTTAACATTGAATCTGCTTGAGTAATATTTTAACAACTAATCGAGACTGAAATTAGAAGTTCAAGAAAAAAAAAAGAAAAGAATATTTTCTCCAGTTAAACTACGTAGAATAAAGTAACAACATATCGAACTCCGACGGTAGCGACCCTGCTGAACGATGTATTACTCCGTACTCTCTCGTCTTGCACTCCTCACGTGACTGTCTGGTGTTCTGCCGTGTATCGCTCCGCGCTCTATCAGCTATCGCTCCATATAGGGATGTCATTTATTTCTATTATCATCAGTCTTTCAGCTCATGCGCAATTGAGAGGTAGGCAAAAAGCTGATCTTACACTTATTGATATCAGAACGTGCAGTAATCTCAGCTAGCTTCTAGCATCATTTACCCTGAGCATCATAACGTCAGATCAAAATTACGATATAAGGAGAAACGTACAGACGAACTTAATGATAAGAACATAACTCTACCTGATCTATACAAAATATCGACTTCAGAATGGGATAGAGATGCTCTTAATGATTTTTTATTAAAAAGTCAATACTACAATTTTATGGTAATTATTTTAACACAGTTTTAATTATCACATAATCAATAAGTATTACATAAAGATAATTATAATTACAATTTTATTCAATAACAGTGTACTATAAACAATTTGCTATTACTGTGTGTTACATCACTATTAAGTACACTATTACAAAAAAAAAAAAACCAATCTTTAGACCCACTGAATAAAATAGGTTTTAAATGTAGTGATCTAATACAAGCAACTGTAATTAACTATGATACAAAGGTGATTATTTTGTTGAGTTATTCCTTCGAAGAATGAAGTTACGAACAATAAGCACTCTTTCCTTCAATTTATTACTTTTTTTCTTGTTATTGATCTAATTTAGTAATACATTTACAAGTAAAAAGTTTGAAAAACAAATAAAAATTAAGAAGTATTAAAAAGGGTTCGTGACTGGTTGACCATATTACAACTCTTCGATTGTTTTGAGTTTACAGTTTAAAATGAACATGTCTGCTTTCAACAAGCAGGTCATTAAACTGGTACAAGTTTATTAGTTTTTTCGAGCAAACATCCGCCTCTTTCTCCTGTTGCTCTCCCTTGGTAATCACAAGAATCGAATATTTGAACTTTTGCTAAAGTTTGCGCATAATTGCGCACAACAGTTTGTTACCATAATTTAAAAAGTGTTGTTTGTAAACTGATTCAAAATGATAAAGCTTTCACCGTGGCTTGATTTCCTGTTGTCTACATCAACATCTGACGATATGTCACGTGGTCTGTGACGTCGGAAAGTTACGGGCCTATGCGCTCGCTCTACCGACTGTCTTTAAAACGGCAAAAGATACGCGATCGTGCCATTCGAATACCAGGCAGTAAATTAAAGTTCACTTTAGTGGTGAAAATGTTATACCACTTTAGTGGTGAAAATGTTATACCTTCAAACCGCGTTATATAAGAACTAAGTGTAAATGGTTTCAAGTGACACTGTATTTCAGTCTTATCAGATACATTATTACACGAACAGAGACAGATGGTCGAGAGATTGAGAGAAAATGAGGGGACAGAAAGGGAGAAGGAAGAAAGAAATAAAGAGACAAAAGAAGGGGAGATGGGACACACAAAACACACAAAACACACACCACACACAGCACGCACACACGCACGCACGCACACACACACACACACACACACAGACACACACACACACATACACATACACATATATTATAAAGTATGTCATGATAAGGACTTTCTATCTTAGATAATTAAATAGAATTTATTCAAATTGTTATTCTTTTTGAGCATTATATTATATTTTTTAATGCAAGAAAGTTGTGGAATTAATGATTTAAAGGGAAATGAAAGAAAGTAAGAAAAATGTGTGCGAACGGAAATATTTCCCCATTTATTTAGAAAAAGCTACACTTCCATTTATTTAGCAAGAGTTACGCTTGCATTTATTAAGCATAAGCTACATTAGCATTTAATTAACAAGAGTTACGCTTCCATTTTTTAAGCATAAGGTACATTAGCATTCATTTAGAATAAGCTACATTTTTGCGAATTTATCGAGAATTATGCTTGCATTTTATTTAGCAAGTTACGCTTGCATTTATTAAGCATAAGATACATTTGTATTTATTTAGCGAGTTACGTTTGCATTTATTTAGCATAAGATACATTTGCGCGAAATTATCGAGTTACACTTGCATTTCTTTAACTCATAGCTACACTCTCGTGCTGATTGCTGAACAAAGCAGAACGGAGACACAGAGCTAAATGGAAATAAATTATGCCGGTGATTATATATCAGAGAGAGAGAGAGAGAGAGAGAGAGAGAGAGAGAGCTAACAATCAAAAGATAACACCTGTGATTATAAATCAGAGAGAGAGAGTAACAATCAATAGATGATGCCGATGATTATAAATCAGAGAAAGAGAGACAGAGTTCATAGTCAACAGATGATACTATCAGAGAAAGAGAGAGGGCTCATAGTATATAAATTACACTGGTGATTTTAAATCGAAGAGATACTGACTGACAATGAAAGCCAGATACCTGACTGTACAGTAGGTGCCAACGAACTTAAGAGTGCAGCCACACCCAGCCTGATGTAAAGGAACAGGGCTTTGTTACTGTGGGTGATATTCTATCAGACATCTGCCTAAAACTAAAAAACTAAAATAAAATAACCCAGAAACTGTAGGATGAAAATAAAGTTGTCAATTAATCAACAATTAAGAGGTGAATCTGAAAGTAACGTATTGTGATTGATATTAGATAAGTTGAACACTAGCGCATCACCAATATATAGCTAGCCAACCGTCTCTTAACAAGCCTATTTTTTAAATTTAAAAGTCCGTTTTAATTTCAGTGTCGTGCCTCTCTCTCTCTCTCTCTCTCTCTCTCGTTTGCTTTATTTTTACTTTTTCTATTTTATTTCCCAACCCCCATCACAAATTGGCTGTTTATGTGAAAAGACATTTGTAATAATGGATCTGTACCCAAAACACACTTTCTCTCACGACTTAAAGCACAACGATTAATTAATGTAGTTAATCAAAATTGAGATCCCGCTTTACCTCTTTGACGTTGGGAAATTTAAAGACGGGTCTGAACTTTTGCGACAGGTCTGCGTAAACACGCTAATTTTCAAGAAGGGATTGTGGGGCAGTGGCACTGTTGAACGACCTTCAGCACCTGTGATCGGTTGTAATCGACTAAATGCAAACATGTACATGGCTTGAAGGTCAAGGAAACATAAACTATACAGTAATAAATATACACGCGAAGAAACAAAGGAACGAATGAATAGGGAAAACCCAAATCCAAATGAAGTGGCTCGTAAAAAAAGAAACAAACAAACAAACAAACAAACAAAACCTTGATTAATAACCGACTGAAGGGCACTAAATAATAAAAAAAGAAGTAAACAAGGAATAAAGCAAAATAAACCAATCAACCTACCAACCAAATGAACTTACAGCACCACCCTTCACCAACATCCCGGTGGAAAAAAATAAAAACGAAAAAGGCAAACAAATGAGAGTATTTCTAATACGTCTTTTTCTTTGGTCAGGTCTTGCAGTGCAAAATGCAATTTTATAGCTGAAAGATTAATCGCAAAACAACAATCGAAGATCATAGTTTGGGAATTATAAGAAAACGTAAAAGGGCGGCACTGCTGTTTTGATGAAATGACAACAAAATGCTTTTCATTTCAATTAATGACGTGCGTGACTAAGCGAGCATAACCTTTGCACTTTACACTTCATTTTTCAAAAGCGATTTGATCTGACAGCCTTCTGGCTTACATTTCTTGCTGCTGTAATTTATTCACACATAAATACAATATACAGCTAATATTAAACTCATTAGGGAATGTCAATACATATAGTAATTTTTAAAAATCCTAAAAATTAAAAATTTCTATGAAGAAAATTTAAAGGTAAGAAAAAAATTGTTTCTACCAAATGTATGGTACAGAACATAGATATGTGCGTTTTATAGCAATCTACCCTTAATAATACGTAAGACAAATTTTGTTTCCTTGAATAACCACTAGGTGCGCTGCAATAGCGAGTTCAAGGCAGTAGTGAATAGAGTATTTCCGACAAGGGAAACGGGGACAGGAAAGATTTGCTTAATATTTATTGTTATTACATAAAAACGCGTATTTTTACAAAATATTCACTGCTAAAGTATCTGTAGCAAGAAACGGATCGATTAGTTTTTTTCTTAAAAAATACTCTATTTAATAATGATTTATACTGCTCAACATTTACAAGATTTGCATGGAATGAAATAATGGAATGAAATATACGAGACAGCCATATCAAGTAAACGGAAGCAAACAAACAAACAAGAGCAAGAAAATAATACTAAAAAACATAAACCCCAAAGCGAAACATTAAAATAAATGCGTAAACAACCAACGAACAACAACAACAACAACAACAACAACCACTGGAAAACATAAACCCCAAAGCGAAATAGTTTAAAATAACTGCATAAATTTCTTTTACTATAAACGCAAATATCATTCGTTCCAGCGTCAAGTGAAAACTGTCGCAAGGATGGAATCGTTATACCATGCTCTGATCGTATCTTTGTTCTTATATTGTCTCCCCACCCCGACCTTCGCTGGCCCCTCAAGAGATGTAAAATACATTTTGTTCGTCGTTAACAGGTATTTTTCCAGTCGTAAATCACACGTAAAGGGCCCTTGCCACAAAGATCTCGTCCCAACTTAACCTTCATCACTCCCATGAGATTCGTAAGAACAGGAGGGCGTCACGTGATTAATGAACAGATTGCAGACAGTAATGCATAAAAGACAGAAGAGCGAAAGGGAAAGGGATGTAGGGAGATGCAAAGAAAAATAACTCCCAAGACAACCGGAAGTGGCAAAAGAAGATGACAGAACGTTTATTGATCGGCTGAAACAGAGCTGTTGGACAACTTAGCGAGAAGGGCGAAATTGACGTCATCTTCGAAGACGGGCCCTACACAAAGCAGTCAGCATGTAGCAGACACTAAGATGCCAAACGGAATCAAGGCTAGGCTTGGCATTTTTATTTTTATTTTTATTTTTTTGTGGAACACGAAAATAACTCTGATCAAAGCACACAGAATGATTAAGTAATCAAAATTATCTGTTGGTATTATTTTTAAAGGTTCTGTTGTTAGCGATGGCCATCCTCAAACACAAGACAAAACTAGAAATCTGCAGATTTGCAAAATATACTTTTGTTTATTATTTTAATCAGAACGATTCGCAGTTTCTAGCAATAATGTTTGAGTGGACTTCAACAATAATAATGTTGGTCGTGTATGTAGCCACGCGGATGTCAAAGTTGGATGTAACAATGGTACAAATAAAAAACCAATTAGGAGATAATTTGTGAAGGTGCCCCAAGACTTTGCTTAAGAGGCTTCCACACGTTTTAACCTGGCACTGGTGTTGTAGTGTACTAGTGTAAGTGCACTATGTATTATTGTGTGTATTAGTGTACATGTACTATTGTATTAGTGTTATGTTGTACTAGTGTATTAGTGTACGTGTACTAGTGTATTAGTTTACGTGTACTGGCATATTATGGGTACTAGTATAGTTGTGTACGTGTATCGTTGTATTAGTATATATGTGTACTAATGTAAACGTGTGCATGTATTAGTGTATGTGTACTAGTGTTTTAGTGTGCATGTACTAGTGTATTAGTGTACCTATACTAGTGTATGTGCACTAGTCTCTTGCTCAAAAGGTGGGTAGGGGTGATCAAGGTCAGTTCGACACGTAAAAAGGGATAACTTTGAACTGCTCCGTAACATTTGTTGGGATGGTGAGCCGCTTAGTTAAAGGTCTATCAGAAGGAAAGTTAAAGCGGATTCCATGTGCATAATCGGCGGCAATCAATAAAGATCTCTTAAAAGTAGAAATCAAGAAAGAAATTTTACAAAAAATCTAAGACATGAGTTCATATCCAGGTGGAAGTGATTGGATTAAAATTGGCTTGAAAATGTCAACACCCTTCCCTCCATAAGAAAGAATGGGGAAAACACCCCAATAACAATCAGCATACATATGTAAAGAACTGCCGCTATAGATCGTCTGGTACTGATCCTGCAAACTGATGCCAGAAGAAAAGTCCAGAACAACGAAGCTTTAAATCAGTCGATTAAATAAACTTTCTGAAATTCGATCTCCACGAACGGTCATTTTTCTATTGACCTGTAGCTTTGCGGTAATCCTTAGCCCTTTGTGAGCTCTGATCCATCCTAGAGAGTAATTCAAAACTCATCTCATTGTTTTAAAACAGCTTGCACCTGAGTCTGAAGAATAAAATAGGAAAATGCAAACACACAACTTAAAAAACAATAAACACCTCAAATAAACAAACTCGACAATTTAAGTATTTCAACAACAAAAATGAACGTAGGCCTATCTGTTTTCACATCCAAATAAAGACATGGTCAGGTGCACACATGCGCGTTTTATCCTTTTTTTTTGTTTTTATTTTTTCTTTCCTTTGTTACAGAATCCTTGGTCTACTTTCTGCATCTTACCAGGGTCGTTTCTCCTGGAACTCGGTACGTCAAGGCCTCCGGATGATGAGGGAATGAAAGGTGGGGAGATAGGGTGAAAGTAGGGATGAGAGTGGATGGGTTTATCGGAAGAAAAGCGGATTCAGCCCAACTTCACTCAGTGTTCAAGAATGGGGTGGGGTGGGGTGGGGTGGACTGTATATAGCACAGCAAACAAGCAAACAACACAAGGTCCGTCCATGACATTGACATTTAAAGAATGCTTGCATTGCTTCCCAGAAGAATCTTGCTTAACCAGAAGTGGGGGTGCACAGAGGATTATGGCGAAGGGTTTGATGTGTGTGTGTGTGTGTGTGTGTGTGTGTGTGTGTGTGTGTGTGTGTGTGTGTGTGTGTGTGTGTGTGTGTGAATGAGGGAGGAGGGAGGGAGAATAACGGTTGAAGGGTTTATCTGGCCATAGTTCAATATTTGCAACCCGTCTTTAAACAAACACTTCACTGTGGCCTTGGCCCCGTTTGAAAAAGTTAGGCCGCAGCTTTTCAGCACTAGTACATTCTTCAGACTTGAAGTTTGAAATCGATAATGGCTTTTGTCTAATAGTATCAAAATGCCGATCTGTTTGATCCCTCTTTGCACTGAGAAAGTCAAATCACAAACTTAAATAACGGAGAAGCCGAAAATCTTGGACTGTTGGAATTGCGTCAGAGGAGCTATAATATTACAGTCATCCAATTTTCCGCTAACTTTCGTACAAATTTATATAATCTCTTCTACGCAGACCCGGAAAAATATTAAGCCGAGGTTATCAAAGGGGCAAAAAAGACGAGTTTATCGACATATATATTGTTTAATTTTTTATTTAAAAAAAAAATCGTTACTCAGTCCTAAAGGTTCATGTTAAGGTGGA
Source organism: Sinotaia quadrata (assembly GCA_028829895.1). Classification (NCBI taxonomy): domain Eukaryota; kingdom Metazoa; phylum Mollusca; class Gastropoda; order Architaenioglossa; family Viviparidae; genus Sinotaia; species Sinotaia quadrata. The sequence continues at coordinate 117,235,158 of CM054180.1, forward strand.
AGAAAAAGACACACACACACACACACACACACACACACACACACACACACACACACACACACACACACACACACACACACATACACACGATTCAACAGGAAAAACAATACACTTTAAGTTTAACGTTAATCTCTAAACAGATTAGGAACATTTAATGTTGCCCATTTTCTCTCTCTCCATGTACAAATCATTTTTTAGTGTGCACATTTGTTTTTAATTTGTATCAAAGCTGTGGATCACCAAGAAGGACAAATGGGAATAGCGAGTAGGCTGAATTAATTAGTGTTAGAAGTTAAAATGCTACAAATTTGAAATTTCATTATTTGTACAATGGTTTAAACTTATAAAGTTTAAAATATTTGTATTTACTTAAATTTTTGTTATTAAAGTTTAATATATTGTTATGAGTTTAGATATATTTAACATTAATAATTTTAATGTAATCGTGAGAAGGTGAGCGAAAATGCAACATCCATCTACAATAATACATGACTTAGATCAGTCTGGAAATTATAAAGCAACATTGAAAAATACTTTTAAGAAGTTGGGTGATTGCCGAGTATAACCACATTCCAAACTACAGATTGTTTTGGGTAAGTTTCAAACAAAATACTTGAATGTGTTGACGGAGTTTTAGCATCCTTTCAATGATGTCTAATGGTTAGGTCTTAATTAATTAATTAGTTAATTAGAGAAAATATATTAAATATAGATTTACACGTTAACTACTATTAATAGTTTACATTCGAAAGTAAAAGCTAATTGAATGAGTCAAGAAAGGCAAATATAAATGTATGTCCTTCAGTAAAGCATACTTTGCAGCCAATGGTTATCACCAGAATATGTTCTTCTGTAATATTATATGAATGGTTATCGGTTGATATCGATATGTAGACAAATAAAATGAAAGGAAAACATGCAGGCATGGATGGATGGATGGACGGAGTGTTTGTGATCTGCATTTCCAGTCAGAGGCATTACTGATAAAATTAACCACCAGGAACTAAATTTGCCAGACATAGCTATTACAATCACATGGAATTACAATTCTCTGTTTGTTTAGCTACATATACGTCACTACAAACAGATAAACACGTTAGCGAATACATTCACAAACCAACAAACTCTCGAACAGTCACAGAAAAACACACCATCAGAAACCAAACACAGTAACTCACAATCAAACTTGTAAACAATCAACATGATCAAAACAAACAAATAAACTGATGAGCTGGCAAACAACAAATAACAGTATCCAATAAAAAATATAAACCCAATTAATGACGTTGACATACATTTCCAACGTTCGTTACTTCGTGAAAATCTGTCAGTTGTTTTACTGGGAAATTCAAGATGGAGACACTACCTTCTCCATGGCTAGTCTGCACCAAGGACTGGTACAATCCACAGGATCGGGTGCGTTTTGAAGTCAAACGACGTCCCTTTTCAAAAGAAAACTGACCGCGCTTGAGGTCAAAGTGCAAACAAATGTACGCACTGTACAAGCTGCAGACTGATGTGCGTCACGCGTCACACAGCATAGACATTTTTTCCTATAACAATATTTTAGCCTTAATTCCGGTATGAGGGTTCGGGGTTGGGGAGATATCAGCCAGAGAGATTGTTTCTTTTCAGAGGGTCTACAATGATTCTGCCCCTTCTCCCCACCATCCCGACGGGCCAATTCCCCCCCCCCACACACACACACACCTTAACTAGCTCAGATATATAGCAGACACATTGGGCTAGAATCTCTGGACACATAACCTCCAAACCTAATATTGCATGCACTCTGGGTAGTTATATTTCTTATGATTGACCCGTCCCTTAGGGTGCAAGATTATCATCTAGTTAATGTTTGCAAGTCTCGTTACGCCATTGACACAGAGGAATTCTTAGACATTATATAGGAAGTATTTATTTATTTATTTATTTTAAGCGACAAGAGACGACTTGGGATGAAGAGTTATCGGCCTGCATTTTCTCAAATACAGGGCTTGACGTCAGCGAAGACCCAGCCAATCAATATTGCGAAATCGCCTTTCTGGGCTGGATGTCACGATCATGAAATGAATATACTCGGAATTAAGTTTGGTACATGGGCATAGGGGAGTTAACATCTAAGTGAGTTGGCCAGTCTACTGTAAGAATTTATGCTGTCTGGAATACAATAAAAGTCAATTGAAAGTATTGTTTTTAAATTTCAAACAATTTTGAATATAAGTTACATGATGGTTATATAAAATAAATGACTAAACTCCAACTCACATACATATTAATGGTGCTTAGAATTCGTATTGGTAGTTGATATAAAAGTAGAAAAATAAGGGGTATAAACAATGAGACAAGGAAGAATTATTAGACAGAAAGATAGACACATAAGCGGATATGTATGTATATGTAAATGGAATGGTTTTATAGACAACCATACAGATAGAAATATAGATAGCTAGACAGACAGACAGACAGACAGATAGATAGATAGATAGAAATAGGAAAGAAGATAGATAAATAGATAAACAATATATATATATATAAGCTTAAAAATTAGTTGGACCTCAGTGTATATCCCTTAACAATAACAAAATAAAAAATTAACCTTCTGTTTTTAGACATCACTAATAGCAAACTTGCTTAATTTGAAGAAAAAGTATTAAATAATAGAAAATATACATGATATATGATCTGCCTAATTCACACACACACACACACACACACACACACACACACACACACACATATATGATATAGACAATCATACATAGAGATAGATAGATAGCTAGAAAGATAAATAGATAGATAGACAGACAGATAGATAGAGAGATATATAGAGAGATAAATAGATAGATAGATAGATAGGTAGACAGATAGGTAGATAGATAGATTTATTAATTGATTGACTGATCAAAAAACAAAATTTGTGTAACACCCATAGTGTAATTGCCACCGAACATGTTATAAAAGATTGAAAAAACAAAATTTGACTTTACTTGTTTGATTTTTAATTAAAATTTAATTCAATTCATTTTCCCATACTTTAAAGTCCACCACTATACAATATTATTCACAGACTGGTGTTTATGTACCATGTCGTATGTAGGTCGGAATGTGACCTATTTTAGTCAATAGACTAAGTCATGAGCCTTGGAATCAGAATGAACAGCGCAGTCTATTTTAGTAAATGGTAATGATTCATCTCATGCAGAAGCCAATAGTAATCTTTTAATTTTTTAAAATCCTTTATCTTACCTCCTCTTTACACACAAATGTTTCACTAAGTATTTTAACCTTTTCTTTACCAACATATTTTAGCAATATGCTTGAACATTAACTCATCTATTAATTGACAGTCGAGAGAGGCACATTACGAATTGGGCAACAAACCTTTGTTTCGTCAAGAGAGGGTGGGAGGACATTAAAAGCAAAGTTTAAAAGTGTACAAGGAAAAGAGCCGCTGAAAAAGAAAAAAGTAATGCAAAACTAGAGTAAGCTTAGCATGTTCACATCATTAATAACGACGAGAACCCGTTCAACAACAACAAAAACCTCTCGAACAGAACGCGTTCCGCTACAGGGCAATTTGTAAAACGTCACGACGCCAAGGAAGCTTTTAGAGTGTGGGGGCACTGTAAGTGGTGTGTGACAGTGCAGCTATGTTTCGGGATGAATGTCTGGTTGCTGTTCAAATTCCATTCAATATCGATCTTCGCTACAAGACAGGCAGTTGCAACCGTGTGGAGGTAAAAAGCACAAAATACATTGTACCTAATTCCATCAACAGACGGAGAGAAATGAAGTAATATGTATTTCTGAGTGACAGCAGTTGTGTGTGCGTGATTGTGTGCGTGAATATATATGTTTGTGAGTGTGCGTGAGTGTGCCTGTGCGTGCGTACATATATATTTTTAAGCTAAAATGTTAATGGAAGATCAGTAATGCACTTCTCATTATTTGTAAGGAAAATGGAGGTGACAAAATGAAAAAATAGAATGCTGCAAAAGATAATGTATGAGAACAGATTTCCTTCTACGAAACAAGTCATAATAGAACAAAATAAAGTCCCTACATAAAAAGTTCCGTAAGAAGGTCTGAAAGAAGCCTATTCAATTTTCACACAATGTAAAAAGAGCGAAATTACTTACTGTTAATTAAAATAAAACTCTTTTTGTTGTTTGCTTTGCTGTTAGAGATTACATAATCTATTCCTCATAAAATCAAAGATAATTTCTAAAATTAAATGGCCTATTTTTCAATTTGAAAAAGACATGACCTTCAAATTAATCGATCAACCTATCAGTCAGTCACCAACACGTATTCATTTTATTTCCATCAGGTCAAGATAACAGGGTCATGTCTTTGAACTGGTTTGAATAACACGAATATGTGCTGTTGATTGACTGATTGATTTAGTGTTTACTCGTCTTCTTTCCATGCTTAATTACTGTTTGCATCAATGTGTGTGTGTGTGTGTGTGTGTGTGTGTGTGTGTGTGTGTGTGTGTGTGTGTCTGTGTCTGTGTGTCTCTCTGTGTGTGTCTGTGTGCGTGTGTGGCGCGCATGCAGGCATCTTTTAACGGCAAGCAAGATATTACGAAGTTCATTTTTAATTTCAAATTTAAGTCTTTGCGTCTGCCACCATACAAGGATCCATAGAACTCACCGACTGTGTGAAAGACCCGCATTCCATCATTATATCAAGGTAAAGAATTAATCAGAGGCCACCCTTCTTTCAAAGGACAAGGATATTCTTGATGACGTCAAGCAGAAGACTCAGAAGGACAAACATTTCATCAGTATACACCTTGTGACGTCAAGAAAAAAAATGACTACAAGACGAATGGCATGCATTCCTTGGCACAATGGTGTGATACTTTGCACTCGAAATGCTTTCAAAGGTTTCATCTCAGAAACCAGAAGTTCAAACTCAAGATGACCGAAGCAGACGTTAAACTTTACTGAAGTATGTTGACCTGCTTTGCGTCGGGCTGGACGGAAGGATTAAGAACTAGTTACATACATTCATTGAGAAGAATTTATTTATTGACACACTCTATCTGTATGATGGAGGACAGGTTTCATATTGGACAAGTGTGAATTCCTCCTAAGGGGAAAAAAGAAAGTTGGAAAGATTTAAAAAATCGCCAATGGGGTTAATTCATATTTACATCGTTGCTAGTTTTTTTTTTTAATTGTTATAAATGAAAGTAACTTAATGGGACGTTACACTTACTAATGTCTCGTACAATCGGTAGGATAAGTATTCCTTGAAATCACATGAAGTCAATGAAGGGATCCAATGGACTGAATAAGACCGAACAATTTTGCACAACATATGCATATCTATCTATCTATCTATCTATCTATCTATCTATCTATCTATCTATCTATCTATCTATCTATCTATCTATCTATCTATCTATCTATCTATCTATCTATCTATCTATCTATCTATCTATCTATCTATCTATCTATCTATCTATCTATCTATCTATCTACCTACGTACCTACCTACCTACCTATCTATCTATCTATCTATCTATCTATCTATCTGTCTGTCTGTCTGTCTGTATATCTATCTATCTATCTGTCTGTCTGTCTGTCTATCTCTCTATCTAATATAGTCCATCGGTCCCATCCACCCATCTCTGTCTTTCGATCCATTTCTGTCTATTATGTATTGCAATTATTTTGCAATTCTTCTAACTCTCTGTCCGTCTATTTGTCTATCTTCTCTCATCCACATATCCATCCACAATAGTTTTAATTTTTAGACCTTGAAGTTGAAGTTTGAAAAAAAAAATTCGGAACACAATTTAGAACACTTTCGAATACGGTTTATAGGATTTAGTTCCCCGCCGAAATGAATAAGATTTATTACCCGACCGCTGTATTAACGAGCATTGGTAGTTGAGTTATCAATGTAAACAAAGCAATCAGCAAAGATTAAGGACATTTTTACGACTGGATTTGAAAGTGCCCATTCTGTATGGACGCTTTGTAAACTGCGCAAAAACAGTGCATTTCTCGCTAATGGAGGGATTGGTGAGAAAAGAAAAGCCCAAAAGATCTACACAGAGACACAAAGGGGTAGAATGGACTTGCAAACACACCACGAAAATAAAACTTTCATCCAAGTGTACACTTTCCACTCGATTTTTCCTTAACAAACATGAAGAGTCAAGTCTATCGCTTCAAACACAATCAAATAAATACAGTCAAGTCTACCGCTTCAAACACGGTCAAATCTATCGCTTCAAACACAATCAAATATACCGTTTCAAATACAGTCAAGTGTACCGTTTCAAACATGGTCAAATGTACCGCTTCAAAATCAGTCAAATGTACTGCTTGAAGCATAATCAAAAGGATCGTTTCAAAAACACAGTCAAATGGGCTGCTTGAAACATAGTCAAATGGTCTTCTTCAGACACAGTCAAATGGACTGCTTCAAACACAGTCAAATGGACTACTTCAAACACAGTCAAATGGACTACTTCAAACACAGTCAAATGGACTACTTCAAACACAGTCAAATGGACTACTTCAAACACAGTCAAATGGACTGCTTCAAACACAATCAAATGGACTGCTTCAAACATAGTTAAATGGACCGCTTCTTTGCACACAGTCAAATGGACTGCTTCTAAGCATAGTCAAATGGATCGCTTCTTTGCACAGTCAAATGGACTACTTCAAACATAGTCAAACGGACTTCTTCAATCATAATCAAGTGGATCGTTTCAAAAATAGTCAAATGTACTGTTTCAAACATAGTCAAATGTACTGCTTCAAACATAATCAAATAGATCATTTCAAACATAGTCAAATGGACTGTTTCAAACATAGTCAAATGGATTGTTTCAAAAGTCAAATGGACCGCTTCTTTCCTCACAATCAAATGGACTGCTTCTAAAACATAATTTAAATGAGCCACTTCTCAACATACAGTCAAATAGACTACTTCCAAACATACAATTAGACTGCGTCAGAGACACAGTCACGACTGCTTCCAAGCATACAGTCTTGTAGACTATTTCAATCACACTTTCAAATGGTCAACTTACAAACATATAAAACTGTTTCAAAAATACAGTCAAATGGACTGTTTCCAAAGGTACAGTGAAAAGTGCTTCTAACCTACAGCTAAATGGACTGCTTCAAATTCCGAAGGACTGCTAGAAGCGTAAGTGAACGATAGCCTGCAAATAGCAAGTTTGTCGCATTAAGAAAAAAGTTCGTTTTCTCGACGGTGTTTTCAAAGGCACTAATGTGAAATCACGTGGATGATATGGCTGCGTGTACACTTTACAAAATATGGTTACTGAATTTAATTTTCTTACAAGAATTAGAAGACAAACTGTAGCTAATGAGAAAGCAAATACTATACTCTCTCTATCAGCTTATTTTATTTCTGTCTCATACGCTGTGCGTGCGCGTGTGTGTGGGTGCGTGTGTGTATCTGTGTGTGTGCGTGCATGCGTGCGCGTTCATGTGCAGCCGTAGATTTTGGTGCGTTTTCCGACCGTTTGCAGAGGAAACAAAATTCTAGTCTGCACAATACACTTCGTGTGTGTATGTGTCTCTGTGTGTGTGTGTGTGTGTGTGTGTGTGTGTGTGAGAGAGAGAGAGAGAGAGAGAGAGAGAGAGAGAGAGAATGTGTGTAAATGTAGCAAGGTTTTCTGAAATGCACAGTACCAAATAATTTGATGCCGGAAACAACAGATGTACGGCTGGGCGCTCATTTTCGGTTACCTCGTCAAATAAAGTTGAGTGTGTGCGTGCGTGCGTGAGAGAGAGAGAGAGAGAGAGGGTGTACGTGTGTGTGTGTGTGTGTGTGTTTGTGTGTGTGTGCACGCGTCCATGTGTGTGTGTATGTGCATGTGTATGTGGTGAGGTGATGCCGAGACCATCTTTTGATTACAGCAGTAGGTATGGTCACGGTCTTCACTATCAGTATAGTGTTAATTAACACTGACAAACCCATAATTGTCGAGAGCTGTGAAACAAACAGTTGTATTGAGAAGTACACGTATATGTTATTTTTACACATAGTGACAACAGTTACTATCGACTTTTTACCTAGTTTCTTTTCTAAAGAATATTAAAGGAAATTTAGCATAAAAAGTATAAGCTCTTAATACAACATAGATACAAAAAAAATAGAACGAGAAAGAAAAAGAAAGAACTGGAGAAAAAGAAGAGGCAAAAAAAAAAATGGGGAAGAGAACTGATATTATTCAATGTATTCCTTCAGCGTTAAACGTACTTTTCTGAAAACTTGAACTGATGATACTCGAGACTTTTAACTTCTGATGGTGAAGTTTTAAAATTGAACTTCAAGCATCAGTGTAAACGGTTTCACGGAATCATTTTTGTTCAAAACCAGCTCAGTGTAAGAACGTGCTCGAAATGACACATATCGCACCCAATCGAAATTGTATGGAAGTCACAAAACCTTTCTCAGCGAACGCTAGGCTCGTACAAGAAAGCTATGACCTACAAGTCAAGAGACCCACGACAGTCACTGTCAGAATTAAACAGCAAGCAATTCCGATATCTAAAAAAGAAAATCTATAAAATGATAATTACATTCATACGTAGACTTCTCTACACCTATAAAACGTCAGTCACTCCAGTGTAAACAAGTATGCCTGTTTCATGCAACAATGTTTCGGCTTGTGCTTCACTGTACTTACAGCCCACAAGCAGAAAATTGAAACCCATCAACCGCACGTAAGTGGGGACGGGGTGGGGAAGCGGGCTGAAAAGGGAAGGGCAACGACAAGCGTATCGATTCTCCTCCCCCCCCCTCCCAACAATAATTGATTAGTGAAATGTAAAGAGACTCGAGAGAGATCAAACACAAACACCGGTGTTCGCTCGACATTTTAATGTACGGCGTGGACCATCTTCGTCCGTTATTTTATTCTCGGCTCAGATCTGCAGAATAAATGGGCATTTTCTGCCCCCGGGAAAAGAAAAAGAAACAAAGAAACGTAGGAAATATTTATATATATAAAAAAATAATTACAAAACCAGTCGCATCTAGTGTAGCATGAGATTATCAAACGGAGAAGTGCGATCTATAAACCACGATTAATATTCATCATGCGCGCGTCTCCTGAAACTGACAATATGAGCGCGAAAACTGTGAAGGCAACAGATGTATAAGGCATTGTGTTTTATTGCCGCTTGGGTGTTCGTCACGTCGGCCTGCACTGTGACCGTTCACTGTAGGCGGTGTAGCGTGAGGCTGCGAGGTCTCCTAAGAATGCTATAAAATGTATTTCTATTGAGCAATAGGCAAGATTTGTCAACCAAGACCACAAACCAGCCACCTAGATTCAGAGCAGCTCATCATTCGGACTACCGGGACAGCAGCCATGAAGAAACATAACACCAGAGTGTCACCTACACATAATAGAGCTTATCAGGGCTAGAAAGAGAGGAAGGGGAAGACTACACAGCGATCTATAGAGATACAAGGGCCAATGGAATCCAGATCGAATAAGAAAACTTTATCTTTACTCCACTTTCTCAGATTCTCTTCCACGACGTGTCAGGAAAGGGAGGGAAGCCACGTATTGAAAAACATCTTGAAGTTCTGGACTGTGCCATCTACTTAAGGCAGTTTAAATGAATACTTCTCAACACTATAATACATCCACAGACAGTGAAGCTCAAACGAAAATACCACCAAAAAAACCAAAGACAACACAGACTCATCAAACCAAAGACAACTCAACAGAGACTCTCATCAAACAAAGACAACACAGACTTTCATCAAACCAACAATGACGGACAACAAAACGCAGATTGCACCCACTAGTACCTGTGACAAGGAAACGAACATGCAAATAGTCAGAAAATACCAACAAAATCCAAAGCCACAGACTCTTACCTAGGTAAAAAACAAGCAAACAGGCTTTCTCACAAGCCCAGACTAACATTACGGATGGAAAAAAGAGCCAGACAAAAATTACCAACATAAAGGAAAAGGAAGTCCAAACAATGCCTGCAACAAACGAAGATGACAAGAAGAAAAATTTCAAAATCGCCAACACAGAGACTACAACTAAAGCAAGAAAAGAAAAATTCGTACAAACTGAAGACCGCACCAAGTACAAAATTGCACCAACTAAGATCGAGGCTGCCCTCAACGAATACACAAGACCCGCTCGAGGCTCCCCCTCTCTCACCATTACCAGAGACTCCACCAAGAGGAAGAACAATGATAACAGTAACCACAATAGACAACCAAACAACAAACCAAGGTGGACCAAACACAAAGAGGACCTTATCCCAACACATCCGACAACAACAGAAACAACATCTGAGTCAGCAACAGAAGCCACAACAATGCAAAGGAAACCACCGCCGACATCAACAACGACGGCAATTTTGGCCCAGTGTGCTGCAGTTCATGCAGTGGGGATACTTTAATCACCCCATTGCAGACATGATTCAACTGATTCTCTACCACCTTTACTGGCCGCCAGCGCCCGCCTTCATTCATCCAAACGGATACCGGGGCAGCCACGACGACAGCGCCAACAACACCACTGAGGACAGGGAGTTGAACATCCCGGGCGCACGTACATGCTAAGTACAGTCTTGGCGTGCCACTAGCCTAGACTCTGTAAGATACCCCTCCCAACACCCCTCCCACTCAACATCGGGAACGACAGCAACAACATCCACCACAACTTTAGCCCACGGATTACAGGACTAAAGTCCGCCATTGCCGGCTAGACACGTTTTGCAACGGACGAGCGAAGAACAGCACTGCACATAGTTTCGTCACCATTATTCACAACTTACATCAGACACCGACACCACAATGCTCAACCGGAACAAAATACAATTTCAACGCCACAGATATAAGAAATGGCGGGCACATAAAAGGAACACAACTCAACGACATAACAACAAATTCAACAACTGATGACAACACCAAGACAAAACTCCAACAGCAACACCACTGCCAGCGCGCTTCCCGTATACTCGTGAGGGAAGCATGTCCCACTGGAGCACCACAGATCAGAGAACGTCTTATGATGAAATGATCCACGATAGCTCCAGTGGTGACGTTAAAATTGCTATCGTAACCACTACCTGACGAATTCTCTTTCGATTTTACATTTTAAAACAAGAGATTTATTTAGTTATTTTAAAAAATCCCTACACATTAGTTGTCCCAGTTTCTCTCTTCGCTCTCTCTTTCCCTACCTCTGTTCCATTCTCACTCTCTGTCTCCCTCTTTCCCTAACTCTGTTCCATTCTCACTCTCTGTCTCCCTCTTTCCCTACCTCTGTTCCATTCTCACTCTCTGTCTCCCTCTTTCCCTACCTTTGTTCCATTCTCACTCTGTCTCTCTCCACCTCTACCCCGTCTGAGTCCTTCCTTTTCTCTCTATTTTCCTTTCTTCTTTTTGCTCTCCCTCGCTCAACCCCCTTCCCTCATTACTTTTTCTTTCTCATTCAACCCTCCTCCTGCTTCTTCTTCTTCTTCCTCCTCTCTCTCTCTCTCTCTGGTGGCATGAAAACAACTATGTGTCAATTACATGGTAGGCAGCGCCGTCTTTTATTAAAATGCGTAGAGGTGTGTATTAGTATGTGAATGGTTGGTGTTAATATGAAATTAAAAATATTTATATGTATATAATATTCAGTATTTGTAAGATTAATCTGGAGAGTGTCTGCAAGAATACTTGCTTTGAATGTTCGACATTGAAAACACATTCTCTCTCTCTCTCTCTCTCTCTCTCTCTCTCTCTCTCTCTCTCTCTCTCATTTCTTTCTCTAGTTTCTCCATCTTTATATAATAAAAGACATTAACACTTGTATATGGTTAACATTATCATGGATACAAGGTCATAAATTGCCAGCTGACACAATTGCAGACATTAGCTTGAATGCTCGTGTACTAAAAATCCTTTCCAGTTCAAATGACGCACACTGGGGTTGGAAATGCCAAGTGCTTAAGAACATAATTAGGTAAAGAAAAGCACACTGGGGTTGAAAATGCCAAGTGCTAAAAGGCTCTAGGAACATTTCCTGGTCAAGAGATGCACTAGAGTGGAAATCGCAAGTGTAAATGGGCTTAAGAAACATTTCTAGGTCCAGAGAAGCACACATGTTTGGAAATGTCAGTTGTAAACAGGCGCAAGAAACTTCTAGTTCACGAGAGGAACACTGGGGGTGGAAATGCCAAAGGTAAACTGGCTTTAAGAAACATTTCTAGGTCAAGAAAGGCGCACTGGGGTTGAAATGTCAAGTGTAAACAGACTTCAGAAACATTTCTAGGTTAAGAGACGTTTACTGGTTTTAGACATGCCAAGTGTAAACGGGGCCCAGAAATTTCTTTATTAAGAGAGACACTGGGGTTGGAAATGTCAAGTGTAAACAGGCTTCAGAAACATTTCCAAGTCAAGCAAGACACACTGGGGTTGGAAATATCAAGTGTAAGCAGCTTCAGAAACATTTCTAGATCAAGAAAGGCACACACACTGGGATTGGAAAATCAAGTGTAAAAAGACTTCAGAAACGTTTCTAGGTCAAGAAAGGCACAAACACTGGGATTGGAAAAATCAAGTGTAAAAAGGCTTCAGGAACATTTCAAATGCTGAGTTGCAATCCTGTAAGATCAAGGGGCTGTCTATCGTTAAAAATATACGATTGTTTTATTGACTTCTACCTCTTTGTTTAAAAAAAAAATAATGTTGACTATCTCATCTTTAGAAGCTAGCAATGGGCGCCATTTCTATTTGATCGACATTTCGATCAAATATTCCTGTTGTGCAGTGAAAAGCTCAGGACAGGATGTGATGAAAGAACAGTAATCCAGACTCGAAAAAAAAATTCATAGCGATTCAAAACTATTAAAATGTGCGTGTGCGGCTGTGGGTCAAGCAAACAAAACACAGACATACATCCGACTACTTTGATCGGCAATGTGCGACTTGAATCCTAACAGCCCCTGTGCGTGGCCAAAGTTCCCGGATCATTAATTTGCCGGGTACACGTTTTCTCTCTTAGATGTAACGTCATGCAGAAAACTAAAAGCAAATACAAAATACAACAGCTGTAGGGAATTATCTCCATCTGAAACTGTCTTTTCTCCATCGTCTAAAAGTGAAAAACAACACCCTGACCTCCACCCGTCCACTTGTTCTCATTTCCATCATGCGGCAATCTAATTGTGCATTAGAAGGAGCCATTTTTTGCTTATATTTTGTCTAAAAGCGAACTTTCATAAATAAGCACCTTGCCTAAAGTGCAGCACTCTTACACTTTTCACTCTTCGATACCCACTCCATCCGTTCCGGCAACATAACCCAGCGCGGACTATTGATTGTTAGCCACGTCAGTTGAGCAATCGATAATCTGAGTATGCTTTTTAAAAAAAATGAAGGAAGGATTTCTAAAATAAATAATAAATAATAAAAATAGCAACATTCGAGAAAAGACAAAACGAACGCTTTCAGTGAGACTGAACCATTATGTTCTTTATTTGCGAGAACTGACTTGGGCAAAATTGAAATTGTATTCATTGTGTGCGAGAGATGACTTGGGTAAAATTGAAATTGTATTCATTATGTGCGAGAACTGACTTGGGCAAAATTGAAATTGTATTCATTATGTGCGAAAACTGACTTGGGCAAAATTGAAATTGTATTCATTATGGGCGAGAAATGACTTGGGCAAAATTGAAATTGTATTTATTATGCGCGAGAACTGACGAGCAAAACTGAACCATTATGTTCATTATGCGTGAGACCTGATTTGAGCAGCCTTCCCAAACAGAAATGTCACAAATAAATATATTTATATTATTCAATCTGTCGATTATCCCGGTTACTTAAAGTTAATATAAAGCGTTCTTGTAAATGTATTTTTTATTAAGAAAGGTTCTTTGTGACTTTTCATTCGTCACAAAGAACCTTTTTTAATAAAAAAAATCCATTTACATTTTAATCCGAAAGAAAATCATACAAAACCTATCTGATGAAAAATCCTAAGTGAAAGATCACACATCTACAACCCTCTTTAAGCCTGTGATTTTCAACCTTTTCACAGATGCGGACCGGTGAAAAATAAAGAAATAATTCACGGTCTGCTAAGGCAGAAATAAAAACCATTATTCGTATAGTATTTTGTGTATTACTTTGTAATTTAATATTATAAAATGAAAATTCTATAGTTATTTGAAATAACCAGAAACCGAGCAGTAAACAAAAATGCTAGTATGTTTGGACACCAGACTGATATGAGAAGACAACTCTGTTCAGGTTTTCTTTTTCACGAGGATTATGTGCGACCATCTTCCATGGAGGGATTATTAATCCAGAGGTTACCTTTACGAGGATCCTCATTCTCAAGGTAATAATGATTAAAGTTGTATGCTAACTCCCTTAAATGTTGACTTATTATATTGAATATTGCTGTCCGTTTGACGTCAGCAGCAATAAAAAAATTCTTGTAAAAGTGGAAACATTTCTATATCTCCCTCTTGTATGCGACTATCCCAAAGAGCCAGTATCTTTTTGAACGCATCCGTCTTATTTCTCAGGGTAAAAATATTTGTGCATAACTCTGAAGAGAAATAGTATATTCGTTGAGAAACATACACAAATTATACTGTTAGTGATAATAAACAACTTTAGATTAATATCAAATAATTCATAATTGATATATCAACTAGCTAAAAACTATTGGAATTTGAAAAAATATTGAATGACACAAAAACATTTTAAATAATGTACTCCACATGTCAACAATATTGTACAGTGTACATATATATAGTTTTACAACATTTACAATGTTAAGAAATCTTTTTTAGAAGGCTAAAACAGAAAGGGAAAAGTAGTAATTTCAGGTCTTTAATTATCAAATATTTAGCAACTGTATCCAACAGAGAGATAAAAACAGACTACATGTTATGCCAAATGCTCCCAAAAGCGTTGACAGCTAGGGCTCCACCCAGTGGGGTCTGGGTGGAGCCCTATTATGAAGCACTCCCAGCCCCCTAGTCGTAAGGGGCTTCGACACCTTCGTTCGTCCACCTGGCAGCATTACGGCCCCTGGCCTCATGACATTTTTTTAAAGTGGCCCACAGCCGGAAAACGTTTGGACAGCACTGAACTAGAGCATAGGAATGTCATCAGGTTACAATCTGGGGTTGCGTCCCCTTTCTTAAAACAGACGTCGTGCCATTTTTGCTGTATTCTCAATGAGACATTTTTGCCGTATTCTCAATGAGACATTTTTGCCGTATTCTCAATGAGACACTTTTGCCGTATTCTCAATGAGACATTTTTGCCGTATTCTCAATGAGACATTTTTGCCGTATTCTCAATGAGACACTTTTGCCGTATTCTCAATGAGACATTTTTGCCGTATTCTCAATGAGACACTTTTGCCGTATTCTCAATGAGACATTTTTGCCGTATTCTCAATGAGACACTTTTGACGTATTCTCAATGAGACATTTTTGCCGTATATATTACCAACCAGAAACCATGAAAATAATTCTTTGCAGCTTCTGACTATTTTATAAAACATTAATAATTGCATGTGAAACTTAAGGCTATTTCCCATGCTGCACAAAGTACACTAATTAAAATTTGCAAGAAAATAGTTAGTTAATACATTTTAAAAATACAACATTGTTCTAACTCATAGTAAATTATTCATGTACCTTCTTCTCAAGTGTTTTCCTACAACAAACTGAAATGAAGAAAATTCTCATTCTCAAATTCGAAAAGAAGAAAACTGAAATTGCTTTTCTTCCTTTCTTTTCTTAGTCATTTATTGACTCCTGTACACAATTATGACGTCAGTCAGAACAGACGAATTCTTTGAAGACTTCCATTCAATCTAGATTGTATTGAAGGGTATTCAGAAACAGACACATCATTTCCAACTTCACTTCTGTCACGTGACTTAGGTTTATCCCTTCCTTACTGTGTTTAGTAGGTCAGAATTGGCTTTGCTTTCCTGTTTTCCTCTGAGCTTTGTGAGTACGGCCTATCTTAGTCTTGTTCATTGATTCCATATCGTGGCTAACTTTACAGTCTAATTGTCGCCATTTCGTTTCCACTTGTCGTTAGCGGTAAGGGTTAAAAATTCACACCCTTTTTATCTCTAACTGTCGGTACACAACTAAACGTTTCTAAATTACATTACCGCTTGCATGTGTGGGTTAATAATGGTCTGAACCCGGCTGCTAACTGTTTCCGATTATTTTCCCCACAAGCTTTCTGCCCTACAAAACTTTAAAGAATTTAACACACACACACACACACACACACACACACACACACACAAATTACCAGTAGCACATACTTATATGCTATCCTGTGCGCTTGCTAACTGAATACTTAAGGCACAAGGTGGCAATGTGTGCACAATTTATTACACAAATAGACGTGCGATTTCCATTCCTCTCAGTTACAATTAAAAAAAAAAAATAACAGACATTCAACGATTGCGAGCGACATGAGCAGGAGATTGGACTGCTAAATAGAACGCGTCTACTCTCGATTATTACGTCAGAATCCACGCGCCGTCTTGCGTCATTCAAAACTCCTCGAGACATGCGCACTGGGTACTCGATAGCCCTGCACTTTGCGAGTTTGTCGCTTTGGCTTGAAACAGCTCCTCTCTCCTTTTCTTTTCACCCTCGTACTCCACCCATCCACCCCAGCTCGTCCCGTTCTGTCCAAGCGAATATATTAGGAAGACTGATTTTATTTTGTGATGACAGCTGCACACAAGTCACCACCATGTCACTCCGTTCGTTCGAGTCTCGCGCCCACCTATTTTGTAAGCACCAACATGCAAATAGCATGGAGAAGTGGGAGGAAATGGGTAAGTGGGGTAGATTTTAAAAAAAAAAATCCAGAAAAAGTTAAATTTAGTAGCGACGAATTAATTTGTCTCTAGAGAATAAGATGTTCATATCCAACCATAATTTGAATGAAGAATACAGACTGTGTGAGATTTTCGTGTGTGAACGTTTGTGTGTGTAGAACTCTAACGTGTACAAGTGACAGACCAGCAACTTTGCATAGCAACGAAAAGAAAGGAAGAGATGGACAAAACACAGAGGGTCAAACCCACTTGCACCTAGCTGTATTGCGCAAAGGACATGTACAGGAACAAAAAACACCAAGAAGGGTAAGAGTACACGCAGAACAACCATATACGAATAGTGATAGACAGGAAAGCTAAAAGCGTAATTAGAAAGCGAGACAGGCAATTAGACTGGCATATTGGTAGGTTTAATAAACCGCTAGTCAGTCACAGACAAATGGATGGACGGACAGGTATTTAGATGGATTTCTGAAAAGATAGATAGATGGCTGACTGGATAGCCAACCAGCCAAGGATGGATGATAGATAGATAGACAGACAGATGGATAGATATATAGATAGATAGACAGACAGATAGACAGATAGGGAACTAAGAAACTAAATACTACAGCAAGATATTTTAGAATTAATTCGATAGAAGAACTAAAACTTTTATCAGTATTGGTGTGCTGATATGGAATGTGTGTCATCACTCTCACACACACACTCAAAAGCGCAAGCACATACCGACAAACGCACAATTGCTATTTACAAACATAGCGGATAATCACACAAGCATGCATACTTACAAACACACATAATCACAGAAGCACACATAAACACACGCATTCACGCTCAAATAAAAACGCAGTCACACAAGCGCATACGCATGCAAACAGACGCACAACATACTG
Organism: Sinotaia quadrata; assembly: GCA_028829895.1. Classification (NCBI taxonomy): domain Eukaryota; kingdom Metazoa; phylum Mollusca; class Gastropoda; order Architaenioglossa; family Viviparidae; genus Sinotaia; species Sinotaia quadrata. The sequence goes on from CM054180.1 coordinate 117,252,927, forward strand.
GCATACGGAGCACATAATTATATTAATCCTCGCACACATTCATAATTTATGTTAATGGAGCTCGCACGCACAATTCGCTTACATCCATATATGAACATTACCACATAACCACACACATTCACACGCACATCAATACACGCGCGCACACGCACGCACACCAGCACCACCCACCACCAGCACTACCACTCATGAGGTGAAGCAGATGGTTAGGAATGCAATGGCGTTTCTTCTTTACATTATTCTGGCCTCGATCAATACTGTGCAAATTAATGCACTGAGGAGGAATACAGAAAAAAAATAAAAAAATAATAAACCAACAGCAACTAAAAAGATCCTGCCCGAACTTCAAAACTAATCTTCCAACTGCCCCATTGACGACAGTGTGACCCAGCTATGAGAATTACTTAGCATCTTATTTGTTCCCGTCCAAGCCGAGTCTATCTGTGCGTTCAAATCCATGAATCTACTTGTAACTCTATTCTCTTCCTTTCTGCCCCCGCCCCCAATCCGCGCCCCTCACAACACACACACACGTACTCTGCCAGCCTCGATCTTTTAATGACTAAGGTTAAAATGGAAGTGATTTTTTATTGGTGCGCGATAGGAATTGGGAATTGGTAACTCCATGATTGGTTAATATTTGTGTTATTCGCTTACGTATGTATGCACGAAGATAGGGTGCGTGCGACCAATGAGCAGAGAGGTAGGACTTAATCGGCTCTCTTTTGCATCATGTCAATGTCTGTTCCAACGTTTGTCTGTCAGTTTGTCAGGATGCCTGGAAGACTCTAGGGCAGTCTAGGCTGTCTGGTGTCCGTCTATCTAGCTCATTAGGTGGTGGTTAACTGACTGATGTCAGTCTGTCTAGCTCGTTAGGTGGTGGTTAACTGACTGATGTCAGTCTGTCTAGCTCGTTAGGTGGTGGTTAACTGACTGAAGTCAGTCTATCTAGCTCGTTAGGTGGTGGTTAACTGACTGATGTCAGTCTGTCTAGCTCGTTAGGTGGTGGTTAACTGACTGATGTCAGTCTGTATAGCTCGTTAGGTGGTGGTTAACTAACTGATGTCAGTCTATCTAGCTCGTTAGGTGGTGGTTAACTGACTGATATCAGTCTGTCTAGCTCGTTAGGTGGCTAGCTATCTCAAGTCAGTCTCTTTAACTAAATGGTTGGTTTAATGTCTGATGTCAGTCTGTCTAGCTCGTTAGCTGGCTAGCTGTCTGAAGTCAGTCTCCTTAGCTAGTTAGTTGGTTTAATGTCTGAGGTCAGTCTCTCTAGCGCATTAGCTGACTGTCTTGTCTAGCTCATTACCTGACTGTCTTGATGCCTGTCTAGCTCACGAGCTGGCTGTCTTTATGTCTGTCTAGTTCGTTAATTGACTAACTGTCTGATGTCTGTTTAGCTGTTAACAGGCTAACTCTATGATGTCTGTCTAGCTAGTTAGCTGGTTAATTATCTGACTAAAAGACTCTGTTTACATGATTGATTGGCCGGCCGACCATCTGGCTAAATGACTTGAGTGAATAAGCTTTATTAGTACAAGTATTAACTGCGATGCAATCAAATATTCTTATATGTACGCCATATCAATCAGTAATGTATCAAACGTGGCCTTTATGTTGGATGTTTCATTCCATTAATGTAATGTCCCATATTATGGAATGTTTTATCTCTTTCATTCATTAAAGAAAAATTCAATCCTTATCCTCCCACCATTCATATTAATCTCAGAATGCGAGGATATCAGTGTGGTGTTTGTGTATCAGCTATCATTCTTAAGTGTAATATCCCCTACACGTCAGGTTATTTTCTTCAGCGGACCTCCACTGTAATCCCTTGATGTTCTATAAGTGATTTAAGTTTTTATTGAAATGATCATGCATTCGAATTGTTTTCGAATACCAGAGCAATCCTACCCACCATCAACAACACATGTCAGCTTTGAGCAGAATGGAACCAACAGTCTGTTTGTTTTCGGTTACAAGTGCCATCCTCCCCCCTCTCCCCCCACCACACACAGATTCTGTGAACTTTAACTGTAACGGTCCAACCGTCTATCTAATTTTGATTACCGGTACAATCTCCTATTATATCTCCACCACCACCACCACCACCAATTTTGTGAGCTTTGTGTTCTGCATTCGGTACCAGTTTAATCCCTTTCCGCTCTCACCCCCATTCCAAATTATGTAGGCCTTAATTGTAACGGTCCAACAGTCTATCTGAGGGGTAGTAGAACTTTTAAGGGTATTACCTCAAGTCTATTTATGTTAAATGAATGTTGTCTCTTTTTATAACCTTCATCACCCCCAACATTTTCATTTTTACCACATTTGGGGCAATTTACTGCTGTTTTCCGACCCCGGGTCTATCCTTTTTCAGTTGCCAGTGTAATCCCCTCCCTTTCCCACCACACAACAAAATCTATGAGCCGTAATACAACGGCCCAACAATCTCCTTATTTTTTATCATCGATAAAATTCTCTAGCATTCTTCACTGGGTGGTGGTGGTGTGTGTGTTATTGATCAGTGCAGTAATAGGCCTACATTATGCATGCAGCTTTCAGTTCACTTGTACTACTCCACTACAGTTCCTTCCGACAGACTAATCCGATGCTGTCAGCTGTAATGTTCATATATTTATCATCCCTGAGCTGCAAGTTATCAAGTGATCCATTTCATATCAATTATTATCTACATCGCGCCCCCCCCCCCAAAAAAAAAAAAAAAAAAGAAAAAAGTGGAAAGTTTATGATATGGTTAGTATACATGGCAATAATTATATTACTATGGCGTTACTAGTCGAAGTCAAAACTTCGAATCTGTGACTTTGAAGTTAAAGAGATGCAGAACAAATAACGAGACGAGAGGCTTCGCATTCACACAGAAAGATGGCATGCACGCAGGTTTACTTGCGTGATGTGGCAATGGGGTGTTGATGATGGCGTAATCAAATGGGTGTGGGGATGGCATTGCGAATAGCGTTCCTCATTCTCTCTACTGTCCGGTGTTGTATGTCTATTCATCGTTTTAGTTTTCGTTGCATTTTCTGTTTATTTCTTTTTCTGGCCCTTTTTCCTAATTTAAGAACTACTCTACAAACAGGTGACGTGTGAAACTAAATGACACGTCGGGCCTGAAAGGATTGTGACTATGTATGTTACGCACAATGTATAGCTATGCTAGTCTAATTTACTCTAACCTAGAACGCACTAGTCTATTTACACTAACCCAGACTACAGTAACCCAGTTTACAGTAACCTAGAAAACATTACCATGATTTAAAGTAGCTTACTTTACACTAGCGGAAATTTAGACCACTTTACATTAGCCCGATTGGAACTATTTCAATGTGCAAAGTCAAGAAATCATACTAGTCCATTTCAACTAGTCCAGATTAAACTATTCCTCCTTTTACTAGCCCATCTTGATCGCCTTTTGGTTATGCTGTCACCTTGCACAGCTAAACTAATTTAACTACTAGTGTTGAAAGTCCAAGGTGTGCTAACACAATTTAAACTAAATCGATTTATGTATTTGCACATGTTATTCTATCCTACTGACCTTAGACTAATTAGAAACAGACAAATTTATATATTTATAAAGACAATTTAAATTATTTGGATGCTACCAGCTCAATCCAATGGAATAATTCGATAACGTAATATGATTTTTTTTTTAATTTTAAAAAACAGTCGCTACTCGTACAATCCAGTGGTCTCTTTGAACTCCGCCCAAGACAGAAACCAAATACAAATGACCAGGTGCAAGCGACCATCGCGCATGTAGAAATAATAGCTAGTCACGTGATTGTTGCTTGGACGAAGGAGTTACTGTCGCCGCCGAGAAGAGAGAAGTTGATACACGCACCCTACGCACCTTTCAGAAAGATGCGCAAATAAAACTTAAAGAGAGTTTCACTTTGTCCAGTTGAAACGAGCTTTTGCGAGGTGTCTGACCACGTCTGGATTGAATCCGGAGGGTAAATTAGGTGCGAGGCAAGAAACATTAACGAGCAAGAGTCAAAAAATATATACCTACACTGTGAATAACCTATACTATTTAGTAAAACATACAAATACACACCCACACACTGACGCACAGAGAGCAAATGACACCTCAAAACGTAAGGGTACATTTAAGTAAACTAGTATCCAGTTTACGACAACTAAAACAATAGGAGAACAGATTTGATCTACTGTTAGCTCACGAAACAGAGCCATCTATACTTATCAAAATGTTAAACGAAGTCGTGACTTGTCTATGTCTGCGATCAAGACACAGCTCACTCTAGAAATTGGTGGAGTCCTGAAATGTAAATAAATTTTACTGTGCAGAGACGTAATGCTGAAGTAGAGGACGTATGTGCTTGTGTTTCTACGTGCGCACGTGTGTGTGTAGGGGCGTATTAACCATTAAGTAGACTAAGCAAGTGCTTAGGGCACCGCGCCAAAGGGGGCACCATAAAGTTGAGAAAGAAAAAAACGAATGAAGATCTGTTTTAAAAAAATGAAAAATAAACTAGTGCAAAGTGATCATAATGTTCTGTTTCTTGATCAAAAATGCGTAATCTCTTGACACTTTTAGTAGCCTACTCAAAACCCATTAGTTCAGGACTAGTTACATCTAATGCTTAACTGTTTAAATTGTATTATGTAAAGCGCCCTTTTATTCGGCCTCGGCTGTGCAACGGCGCTATAGAAATTGTCTTATTAATATTATTACTATTATGATGAACCCTAGGGTTATCTCAGACATTGCCGCTTTATAGCAGGTTTTTCCTTATCATTATTTGACATATTCCGCGTGGAGTAATCTAAAATCACTGCGCTGGTAAGATGTCATACAACTTCAAATGATCGTTTATTTAATTAGTATAAATAGTTGTCTCTTATCTGTTGATCTTTTAAGAGACCTTTTGTGGAGCCAACTTCAGTTGTCTTGATAGTCATTTCAATGATCATCTCTGCCTCTTTCAGCCCCGTGTAAACGTCAAAAATGAAGTGTGTTCAGTTGAGTGTCAAAAGAGAAAACATGCAAAAGAGAATGTCAAAAGAATCTGTCTGGTGTAGCCAAGACAAGAAAGCTGACAGACTTCTTCTTACAAACTGCAGAGAAAGATGATCCAGATCAAAACCACGGTCAGTCTTCAGAGATAGCAAGTGAATCAAATCCTTCTCCTTCATCAAAAACAGGCAGTGCTGATGTAAGTCCAGATTTTCATGATGACGTTGGACATGATGAAGTGCCACAACCTGGACCTAGTTCTACGACATGATGTGTAAATGCTTTTGAACTGTCCAAGAAGTTTAGATAACTGACCAAGGATAAAATGAACAGTTGTGGGATGAATTTTATAGTGATGATGTGACTTACTGGGCTGCTTGTGCACCCAGTGTGAATGTCAGCACCACAATGGACCATTTCAGAAATCGTGCCGCAATTTCATCATTGGGAAGACAAAGAGATACTGTTCACAGAAAATATTTTTTGGAACAAAAGCCAATGGTGAACGCTATAAGAAAAAATGGCTGTTGTACTCTCCTTCACAAGGATAAGTATACTGGTTTCTTTGTAAACTATTTGCGACCAAATGTTCAAAGCATTTTGCTAGAAACGAAAGATTCAGTGATTGGCGAAACACTGCTATAATTGACAGCCATGAAAAAGTACGACTCACCGAGATGTCATGTTGACATATTTAACTAGGAAACAAGGCTTAGGCTTGACGCAGCCACCGGAAAAACAAATTAAAGAGGAGTACAATTACTGGAAGAGTGTGCTTCGGCGTGTTGTAGCAGTCATTTGCACACTGGCTGAACGAGAATTGGCATTCCGAGGAAAAGTGGAAAAATCTGGGTCTCTCAATAATGGGAATTATTATGGCCACTCGAATTAGTAAGTCAGTTTGACCAATTCTTAGCTGCTCACATCTCACGATATGGCAATGCTGGAAAAGGCTACCCTTCGCACCTGTTCAAAACGATATGTGATGAACTTATTGAGTTAATAATGACAAAGAAAGTGCACTCCGTCATCACTGACTGACGAAATTAATGTTTCTGGGTACTTCAGTCTGTCTGTGGACTCAACGCTTGATCTTTCACATGTTGACCATGTGGCAACAGCAGCAATTATCAACTCTAGAAGGGAAGTAAAGAATATTGCAAACAAGATGCAAGAACTGAAATTTGTGTTCATCTGAAGTTTTTGAATGAAACTTTAGAAAAAGAACAAGTCAACTTCTTCAAAGTGAAAATATGATTTTGTAAACATGTGCAGATTTGTATTCATCATTGGCAGACCAGTTGCACACATCAAGAGATGAGTTTAAGCGATTTGAATCACTTGCAAAGAACATGCTCACTGGTGTAGAATACAAAGCAACTCAAACGCGTAAGCCTATAAGAAAGAGAATGCCCACCGATGGAAATGCACAACAGGTCATTCTCAATGCCAGAGACATATTCCGTATGTCCACTTTTTATGTAATTGTTGAAAAGTTAGAAACGGAAATGAGGAGCAGACGAAAGGTGTACACTGAAATAGCAAACAGATTCTCTTGTCTGACACATGTTCCTAATGCCACACAACAAGGTGCTAATTCCCAATTATCAGAAAGTGAAAGGTACTCAAAGACTTGCCAGACACTCATTGATGCTTATCCAGATGACATGAACAACACTTTGTCTACAGAGCTTCAGCACTTCTATTCATGTGTTCTTCATAAGTTTAAAATAACCAATAAAGCATCTTTCACACACATGGAACCTTACAACACAATTACAGAAGACAAACTAGAGAGTGTCTTTCCAAATGATGAAATTGCCTTAAGAATATTTTTAACATTAATGGTCACAAACTGCATAGCAAGAAGTCTTTCTCAACTGAAACGTGTAGAAATCCAGAAAGATCTGTTATGGTTTAAATATAAAAACTCGACTCACTGTGTATATTAACAATTGAAGCAAGCATTCAGAAATGTATTACTTTCAACTATGTATCGAATAACCCACCCACCCACTCATTCATCCATATGTTTCAATCCCACCCCTCCATCCACCCGCTCATCCATCCATCCGTCCATCCACCCATCTATCAATCATTAAGTTGTAAAAGAATGCTTTATCTTCGCGGAATTAAAGAACACACTATTCATCATCATCATCATCATGAACAATAGCAACACAAAAATATTAATAGTAATTATAGCTATTATTCTTTTTGTCTGCGTTGGTGACGACGACGACAATGATGATGAAATTCGCACAACCAAATGAGACAACAGGAAAAACAAAAGTCAGCACTTAACAACAAACAAACAAACAAAAAAAACAAACAAACGAAGACTACATCAATCTATTCACAGCTGGGTGTACCACTTGACAAGCTAGAGCGACTCCTAGCGATTGGACGTCACTGAGTTGTATGAACGGTTTTTACGTGTGCATACGTAATTGTACGAAATCGAACAAGCGCAGAAAGTACAGTACGTGTGGAGGCGGGGGGGGGGGGGAGGTAGTGTGTATGTGTGTGTGTGTGTGTGTGTGTGTGCTGGGGAGGGGAGGGGAGACACGGATGGTTTTTAACTACTGTGGTGAAGCGAACTGCTACAGCGCAGACGTAGTGTTGAAATTCTCTGGCGAAATTTGCAGATGGCCAGACTTATTGCCTTGCGCGCGCACTTCTAAATGAATAGAGCTTCAAGGGGGTTGGGGATGGGGTAGGGGGTCCTAATTTGAAGAATGCGATAATATGGAAAGAGACGGCAATGAAATAATCTTTTCTAACGCTAAAAAAATTTCAGAAATGCTACAAAGTAAACCATAGGACAACATTTATGGCACAACCAATTTAATCAAAATCAGGTTACATTTTAACGCAGTGTTCTTTAATAAATTTCCTGTTGTGAATAATGGAACGCCAGCCACAAAATTGACGAACATTAATTACAAACAGAGAGAGAGAGAGAGAGAGAGAGAGAGAGAGAGAGAGGGAGAGAGAGAGAGAGAGAGAGAGACTTCTGGGAACTCCAAAGTCAACTGTTCACGTCCATCACATCTGAGAGCCTTGTGTTTTCTCGTCTTGCACTTACAGATTGATTTAAAAGTGGGGGGTTGTTGGGGTGTCTTTAAATCAAGGGGCGTACTGTTTTCTGCTTCTTTGAGTTAATTATTCCTTTGTGGGCAAAGCTGCAGCAGTTGAGAAATGGTCTGTCTTAGAAAGATATTACAGATCACCTTCAAGTGCCAAAGTTCCATTAGCAGCAGCTTCACAGCTACTTAAACTGTCAAGGTTTATTTATAGATTTCGTGAACCAAACATGAAGAAAACAAAAAGAAACAACAACAAAAAGGAAATGAAGAACGCTGTTAGTATGCGTGCAGACTGTGGGGACGTGAAATGCAAAATTACTTTCCAAGAAAGTCACGTACGCCCTCGTGTTTGGTCACTAGCACAATGTCACAGCCAATAGCTGAAGAGAATCAAAGCAATTATTTGTCTATCCGCTGGCTTCATTTGTTTTCGCATCCAGTATCTGTGATATAATACGTCAGACGAGATTCAAAGTCCATAATATGTTCTTTAGTCGGACTACACCACTTTGGTAAATCGTGGCGTTACTCTCTTACCGTTTTTTTTTTTTTAATGCGCTTACGAGTCATATCCACGGCTACTCGTTTTCTTGTAGCCACTGATGGAATTCAAGAAAGACTACTCGCAACAAACAATGAGTACAAAAGAAAGGAGGGGAGAGACAGGCAAATACACTGATCTATCTATCTATCTATCTATCTATCTATCTATCTATCTATCTATCTATCTATCTACCTACCTACCTACCTACCTACCTATCTATCTAACCATCCACCCATCCACCCGTCCATTCATCCACCTATCTTATAAAAAAATCTATCTATCTATCTATCTATCTATCTATCTATCTATCTGTCTGTCTGTCTTTATGTCTTTTCTGTTTGTCTATCTATCTATCTATCTATCGTGGGCACACGTATATAAAATAAAAATAAATATGCTTGATTTAATGCTGTGGGAATTTTGCTCAGTAATCTATACTTTTTCTCAAATGACCAATTCTGCACTGCATCGGAAATGACCTTATTCGAATAAAATCCAGTTGCTGTTTGTTAATCGTGTGGACACACATCCGACTTCTGAAAGACGAGTCTTCTGACTTTTGAGAGACGAACTCTCTGACTTCTGAAATCGGAATTCCGTACATGCCCACAGAAGTAGAAACTTCAGACTTCAAGAGAAATAATTCACCATTGACACTCTCTACACTTGTTCACTAACTTCATCGTCATTGTTCAGTTTTTTCCCCATTTAAGGGGAAATAAAAAGTGAAACACAACATCGGGTTGTGTGCCCTTAGAATACGAACTTGCAACCATAGTAACCAAAATCTATCTGAATTAAAAAAAAATATAATGTGTAGGATAGAAACTAACGGTAATTTCTAATTTTCAGATAAAAGTAAAAATAAAAACACAAGTGTCGATTGTTGTAGTTATTGATTTGGGGGTTGGCGAAGACATTCTTGCGTGACACGAAGGTATTAAGAGATGCGGGTTGACCGTTGAAATTTGAAAATTGAAGATTCTGGAATGGATGAGCTGGACGAGACCAGAAACATGAAAGTCCCCACAAAACATAAATAGAATGCTTTGTGCGGCAGGATTTCAAGATTTTACTGAAGACTTACCTACACTTTTAGCTCAGTGTTCAATAATTTTAAAAGCGAGAAAATTCTGAGACAGTAAATACAACACAGACAGTAAGAGACAAGTTTTGTATGCGCAATTCCAAACGCACGCACGCACGCACGCACGCACACACACACACACACACACACACACACACACACACATGCACTTTAGTACACAATATCTCTTTTATCTTCATGCTTCAAGAAGCAAACATTCCCTATCTCTCTGCTATCTACTGACAAACACAGGCTTACTAATTTTGCAATGTCTTCAATCATAAACATATGCTCTCTGTTTATACAAATATATATAGAGAGAGAGACTAACACACACACACACACACACACACACACACACACACACATAAACAAATACGCACTTAATGAACTAACACAGGACAAGAAGCGCACACTTACACATGTAAATACATATAAGAAATATTATATATATACAAAGAAAAGGAAAACGCAACAAACATACATAAAATAACAGGCAACAGGAAAAAAAAGAGTAAAGAAACAAAAGTACTCACCCATATCACAGGAAGAGATTCGCAGCATCATACTTGAACACATATAGGAAATCCTTTAGGTCTTTGTGCAGAACAACGGCAGATCGAATGTAAACAATCCTCCGTTCTTCTGACTGTGTACAATTCCAGATACTCCCAACACTTCCGCAAACAACTCCAACATTTTAACAAAGGAGACCAAAGCAAGATTTGCTGACGTCACAAGAAGACACTGACGGGTGAAAAGTTTAGCCTCCAGGATACGATAGCTCTGCGTTAGCTGAAATGTCTGCACATCAGGGACGAGGAAAACTCCAGGGTGGAAGCAAATCTGTTCCCCGAGATGACAGATATCTCGCCAATCACAGCTAGTGTGTTGAACATAATCGTCAAAGAAGTCTGCCCCCCCCCCCCAGGAGAAGAGAACTGTTGGGTGGAAAAGCTGAACTTCCACATGTGTAGAGTCTGAAATCATCGCTTAAAATTATATTTACATTAAATTTAAACATTAAATTAAATGTTACCATTTGTTACCATCCACAATGAGCAAATATTGCGAAGAACGTACCTAAAGAGAGATAAAAATCGTTAATATCGCTGGAGAAAAAGAAGATAGCTAAATTTTAGTAGCATTGTAATCACAACTCTTTACTGTTTGTTGCAAACGCGAAGAACCTGATTTCCTAAACATCAGCTTTTACTTTGCCATTTACATTGTATGCAAAAACATCAGGACATCTGTTTAGTGTAAAAGGAAAACATCAGAACATCACTATTTAGTGTAAAAGGAAAACATCAAGACATCACTATTTAGTGTAAAAGGAAAACATCAGGACATCACTATATAGTAAAAGGAAAACATCAGAACATCACTATTTAGTGTAAAAGGAAAACATCAGGACATCACTATTTAGTGAAAAAAAAGAAAACTCCGAACGGTGATGTTTGAATTTTACAAATGATTTAATTTTATTTCCCAGCAGCAGTACATTCTAAGGCACTCCAGGAACTTCTCTGTCCCCGCGCAAAGGCCGTCACTATAGCGATCAGGTTAACTGAGGTCCCACCCACTTCTAACTTTTCTTGACCTCACAAACCTTCACGAGATCCCACTGACCCATAAATGCTTGGAGGACCTCACCCTCCTTCACATAACCCCCTTCTCCCCAAACCCCTCATCTGAATCCCCATATCTTTCTATGAACTTTAAATCATCGTCTGACCCCACCTACTATTTCACACGACCCCATCAGTCCTACCGGAGACTCTACAATCTTCTAACCTCACAAATCCTCGCCCGACTTCACCTACTCTCCACATGTTCCAACCAATCCTCGGCCCCCATTCTACCGTCACTTTAATCACCTACCCTCACCAGACCCCATCCACACTAACTTACTACTAGGCACTTCAGGGAATACTGAAAGACTAGAATGTAAAATCTCAGTGCTTTGTGCAATGCAAGTTTTGTTCATTGGAACTTAAATCGCTTCATAGGAAAACACCGTCTCTAACCCTTGCCCTCTGACCCTCCTTCTCTCCAGCAATCTGTCGGATCGATTCTCGCAGTCAATGACTACATGCAGACATTTTAATGTGAAATAATGTGTGTGCTATTCAAATACAGGAATCTGTAACTGGAGGGATGATATAGATAAAAATAAGTAACACTCATTCTGGATGGCAGCAGCAGGTCGCGCTCAACATATTTGATTTCTGCAGAGTTAGGATGAGAAACTTTCATAAACATGTCAACTCAAAGTGAAGTTGCATCTTTTGTACTATTACAAGTCACGATAGGGTGACAGAAATTACATCCACACACACGTGAAGGTAGATATACATATGTGAGTGCGTGTGACTACATTAATTTCTGTACAGAAATGTACAGACACATTCGTGTGCATAAAATAAACTACACACACACGCACATACATGTAATAGATAACGACTAATTAACACATCAAAACACACACACACACACACACATATACACACACATACACACACACACATACACACACACACACACTACATAAAACACTCACTTTCAACATATATCTGCATAAACAAAACCGATCAATAAACACACATTCACACATATGCATTATTCGTTCAAGAAGCTTAGTTTCTGCCATTTGCAATCTCTCCATCCACATCATAATCAAACCAAACGCGTCGGAATAATTCGGACATGTTGCACTTAAGTCCAAAGATTTATACATATAAGGGAAGATGAATTTAAAACTGTACTCAATCTGTAAATTTCAGATTTGAACATCAAACACATTAAATCTTAAGAACAACGAAATTGTAATAGTAGTAGTTTACAGGCATTAGACGAACTAGGAATGAAGGAAGGTTTGGAAGACGGGGGATGCAGAGGAAAAGTTTGGTTGGAGATAGAGGAGAAAGGTTTGGATGGGAATACAGTGGAAAGGTTTGGATGGGGATACAGGGGGAAAGGTTTGGATGAGCATACAGAGAAACGGTTGTGAGAAGTGTTAAGGGAAAGAAGAATTTGGGGTGGAAGATAAAAAAACAATTCACAAATAAAATGAGTTGTCAATGGCAGCAAAGACACCGAGTGAACCTCATAAGTGTTAAACATAACACTCAATACATATTCAGTACGGTGCTCACCATCATATCGCTCACTGTAAAGCAAACAAAACACAACAATTACATGATTAACCCTTTCACAGCATCATGATGTACGTCTTAAACGAGTCTGCTAAACTATGGTGTGAATACAACACTACCATATATGTCAAGTGTCCGACGCAAGCCTAGAAGATATCTTGCATGCTATTTTGCTTCACATAATTTTTCATTGACTAACTAATATCATTTCCTCCGTCCCTCACATCATAGGCCATAATATAGATAAGGCATGAAATACACATTAAACAGGTATATTACCAAAGATTATGGCTGATGGTAAAAAGTTATATTGCAGAAGATAGAGCTGATTGTAAGAAGTTATATTGCAGAAGATGTTAGCTAATAGTAAAAAGATATATATTGCTGCTGTTAGCTGATGGTAAAAAGTTGTGTTACAGAAGATATTAGCTGATGGTAAAAAGTTGTGTTACAGAAGAAATTAGCTGATGGTAAAAAGTTGTGTTACAGAAGATATTAGCTGATGGTAAGAAGTTGTGTTACAGAAGAAATTAGCTGATGGTAAAAAGTTGTGTTACAGAAGATATTAGCTGATGGTAAGAAATTATAATGCAGAAGATATTAGCTGATGGAAAGAAATTATAATGCAGAAGATATTAGCTGATGGGAAGAAATTATAATGCAGAAGATATTAGCTGATGGAAAGAAGCTGTGTTACAGAAGATATTAGCTGATGGTAAGAAGTTATAATGCAGAATGTGTTAGCTATTGGTAAGACATTATTATATTGTATAAGATATTAGCTGAAGGTAAAAAGTTATAATGCTGACGTTAAGCAGTCACGTTGCAGAAGATGCTAGCTGATAATGAAGAAGTTGTATTCAGATGTTAGCTGAACATATTAAGCAGCTATTTTGCAGAAAATGATTGCAGTAAATTCAGTATTGCTGCTCAATGGTGCGTTTCAGAAAGAGCGACCCACACTACTATTCAGTAAGAGATACTTTTATGAGGTTTAATATTTTCTAAAACAAGTGGTAAAATGAAAATGCACCAGTTAAATATTTAAGCAGGGAATAGTGGTCCAAGCACAAATCCGGTGCCAGAAGCAATGTAACGATAACAACAACAACAACAAGAAACAACAAGAAAAGGATATCCCCATTCTATGATGATCTTGGCATATTTGCGGATGAAATTTTCCTCGCTGAAGATAAAGAGCGAGCGCGTGTTTTGTGACGCCATGCCCGGGATACTCATGAGCGCTGCCTTTCTGCTTGTAGATCCGAACCCTCCGTCTGACTCTCCCTCACCTTCTTCTCGACCGAAGGAGTCCGCCTGAAATGTGGCCATCCTGGGAGAAGAAAACAAAAGTAAGAAAGGGAATGGAGATTGAATGCAGTCGTGCAATTTAACAGACATCAATAGAATGTGAAATATCAATGACTATTCATACTCACGCCTGCGCGCGCGCACACACACACACAGAATATCTTATACTCGTATGCAAGCATACACAAATTCACACGTACGCACACACACACAAAAATACTTGAGCACTTAATGGTAAAGCACGCTAAGTCCACGACGTGATAAAACGTTTTAACCGGAGAACTCGAAATATTCTCCTCTGTTTATTTGCTGGTTTGTTTTTCAGAGGAAAAGCTTTTCAGAAGCAGAATCGTTCAATGTCTCTTGGCATGTTGTTATTTTGTGAATTGAACGCAACCAAATCAAGGGAAGTAATCTCCTGCCCCGCAATTGCTGTTCAGTTGCAAAGAAGTCTTACATATAATTTTCTGGGATGCAACTATGTTCGGTCAACATGCAACCTCACACGCAAAAAGTTAAAAATAAACATAAAAAGACAGCAAATTAGCATTCCCGCCATTTAATTTTAATTGGCAAGTACTTTACTTCTGAAAGTATGTAAGATTTTTGTGTGAATATATGTGTGTCTATACACGCGCAATGCATGTCTCTTTGTGTCCATGTATATTTTCAGATTACACGCGAACAAAGAATATTTTATTAAAGGAGCGTTACCGCGTTTTGTAACCAAACTATTAAAAAATGCTCACTGTTTTTCTCCGCGTTTCAACAATTTCTAAATATTGATTGCAATAAAACAGACACAAGTGTAGTGCCAAGCGAAAATTTCCATTTTAATTTTCTTAAGAAGTTTTCAAAGTTATATCTAGTCATAAAGATATCACATATAGCAATGCGTCAAGTGAAGCAGTAGAAATATACATTTTAATTTTAATCATAACCTGTTAAAATTATGTCTGGTCATAAACGGCGTCAAAACACCTTCATCTTGTATATATTAAAATTGGAAATGGGTCACATGTTAATGAAACCTTTGACGTCATTGATAAGAGATTTCTCCTGATGACGTCAATTTCTTCTCCGTTAGTCAGTGTATATTTAACAGTCTACAAGAAAGACTAGTTTCTGGTCTTATAAACACGACCTCGACACAATGGAATCACAGATTTCGTTGACAAAGGAGGTCGGTCACATTAACTGGTAACTAGGCAAACGACGTCATCGAGTAGGGAAACAGGCTCTGGGGTAGTGCAAGCTCAAAAGACGTGGTAATTTTCCATTTATCATGCAAGTTCACGTGCGAAAGATCCTAAGACCTCCGGACACTGTAGAGTGTAGAACGATCGTTGCTCTGGTGTCTGACAAGTGTCGAACTTTCCACATAAAAAAAATCGGAACGTCGTGACGTCATTGACCGTGACCATTGCAAAGGTTTTTGGGATTGTGCACATTAGGAATGTTTTTCATATGCGTTTTATTTCAAATTTGAAAAGACACACATACACACACACACACACTCTCTCTCTTTCTCACACACACACACACTCTCTCTCTCTCATACACACACACACACACACACACACACACACACACACACACACACACACACATGCGTTAGCTTCATCCGAGTTTATATTAAAATATGGGACAACATTAGTTTCTGACTTTCAACAAACTATGCATGCTTTGATGCTTCATGAAATTAAAAAAAAAAAAAGAAAATGTTACCCCATCCGGATTTTTATTTGCGTTTGACCTAAATTCATCTTCACTTCCTATCCATAAGCTCAGTAAAATAGTTTCACTTCAGTTTCATAAGGATAGATTCTAACAGAGTACTAGCACAAACTGTAAAAAAAAATCCCCCCAAAACAAAGCAAAACAACTCCCCACACATACACACCTACAGCACTCACACGCATTCAAACTTACACAAGCTTGAACTCACTGTTATTTATAACATACGCGTTCTGCATACGTATTGGGTACGTCTAAACAACGTCTTATACAATCAAAGTATTTTGTATTGTGCGTATTCCGTACCAGCGCGAATGTATTGCACGAATAAATAATTAATATGCAGGGATGGTAGACAGCTTGACACACAGTGGATGGTTGGACGCAATCTTTTATTTATGCTTATTATTATTTTTGTTGTTGGTGTATTTTTAAAAAATTTGTTTGCACAGTTGTCTATATCCAGTACTTGTCATGCATGTAGATGTATGTTTTGTTCTGCTGTTACATTCTGGCTTGGGTTCACCACCACCACCAACCCCACCCCACCCCCGTGACTCACAAAATATGTCTGACAGATACAGTTCCGGTTGCCTAGCAGCGCAAGATCAAATAACTGCATGGTTGGTGTTATTGACATTTGTCGATTGAACTACGTAGTTAAATAACCATGACGTCACTTTTCATTTTAGTTAGTGTGTGTGAGAGTTCATATGTGTTTGTTTGGGGCAGGTCGGAGTTCATATGTTTGTGTGGGCAGGTCGGAGTAGGGTTGTGAGACAAAGAGAGATGTGCGGCTAAAAACTGACTGTCAGAATGTTGTGGTTCCGCGATAGCAAACCGAAAATAATAAAGTAACAACATAATACCGCAACATCGGTCGTAGACAAGCAAGAAAAAAGAAGACCCGAAGACAACCAACCATTTCGTCACTTAGGTTCAGCAACAATTATTTTCGACACCCTTCTTTGTCTTCAATTCTCCTTCAGCCTGAGAGGCAATAAATCAAAGGAATAAAAATCGAGAAAGACACCTGACCCCAACCCACCCTAAACACACACACACACACGCACACACACACACACACACACGCGCGCGCGCGCGCTCTCTCGCGAGTAAAGAGAGAGAAACTGAAGGAAAAAAGGAACTTTGCTGAGCAGGCCAGAGAGAGAGAGAAAAAAAAAAGAGGGAACAGAAATATCGAAGTAGTCAATACATGGCAGTGCGAGTGGAATCGAAAGCACTGCTTATTTTCGTTTTTAAATAACTGCAGATATAAATACTGTGCGGTACTGGACGAGTGACGAGACTCCACAGGCTATATTTGGCGAGCACTAAGACTACACACACTATCAGAAAAGGCTCCCTTTGCGGAAGGCGTCAGATCCACAGTCCAAATGACAAAATCGATGACATGATACTTTCAAAGATCCATTCCGACCAGATTCTGTAATTTTCTGACAAGGGAAACTACGCGTAACACTTAAAGCACGACCACAGGGCGATACAACCTTAATGTCTTTCTGCACTGAAGAGCTAGTAAGAGCGGATAACTTATTTTTCTTTTGTGGTTATAAAAAAAAATAAAGATTGTTGTCAATGTGTAGGTCACGATGATCTATGACGATTATTCAACAAATGATTGTCATGAAGCATTTTTAATGACAAATCACTCCTATTAGAGAAGTAGTACTTCTTGAAAGGCGTTCCAATAGGAAAGGGTCTTTCTAATAGAGACTCATTACTACTGGTGTTTGTTACTTCTGGAGAGATATATTCTTTCTACAGAGGTGTTGCTATCAAATAACTGTATTTCTCTTGGGCAGGCGGTCTTATACATGTAGCTCGACGTTACTTTTGAGAAGAATTTATCGGAGAGTTACTACCACTGTTGAGGCGCTACTAGTGAAGAGTTACTACCACTGTTGAGACGCTACTATTGAAGAGTTACTACCACTGTTGAGGCGCTACTAGTGAAGAGTTACTACCACTGTTGAGGCGCTACTAGTGAAGAGTTACTATCACTGTTGAGGCGCTACTATTGAAGAGTTACTACCACTGTTGAGGCGCTACTATTGAAGAATTACTACCACTGCTGAGGCGCTACTATTGAAGAGTTACTACCACTGCTGAGGCGCTACTATTGAAAAGTTACTACCACTGTTGAGGCGCTACTATTGAACAGTTACTACCACTGTTGAGGCGCTACTATTGAACAGTTACTACCACTGTTGAGGCGCTACTATTGAAGAATTACTTTTACCACTGTTGAGGCGCTACTATTGAAGAGTTACTACCATTGCTGAGATGCTACTAGAGGAAAAAATATAACTGCATGAACTGTCAAACAATTTGCACAAACTTCCTCACATCAACACATTTTGCTGCGTCTGGTAAGACTTCGCTGTCCGCATTCAAATTTGGATATTTTTTAGAAGTATGCTAACGCATTCCTGAAAGTATGACAAAGAGTGTAGTAGTGCAGTGCGATGAAATGACGATGCGAGCGTTTGTTTCTTTGTTTCTGGTGGTGATAGTATGTGCGCATGCGCATGTGTAGGTGTGTGCATTTGCGTATGTTCATGTGTAGATGTAGGTATATATGTTTGTTATGTATGTTCGATTTTGCTCAGGTCTGTTGATCTTTCAGTGCAATATGCGATGCTTGTAGCACAAGAGACTCGATCTATCGTGCCCACCAAAACGGATTCTACATTAATCGCATTCATTGAGGTAGATAGCAAGGTGCTCCGGTTTCGGGTCGCTCTAAGATGGGCTCCAGCGAGAAGGCATCGCCATCAATTTGCAGGCGCCCCTCACAATACGTCCGGTGCTGTGCTAAAACTTAGGAGAACAATGTCTGCTTCAAAACTAGCTCCATGCGCAAGTCCTTTCCGCAACATTCTCTACTCAATTTAACCCGATTAATGCCATCGATGTCAGGAAACACGGGTGGACGACTTTCATGAAGCTGTATTATTAATCTTCCTCTGCGTGAGGCAAAATGGGGAAGCTGATTATTCTCTCTAACCAGGTGCCTTGATTCATTGGTGACTGACGTAAAGAGGTATCGTTAAGAGAGAGAGAGAGAGAGAGAGAGAGAGAGAGAGAGAGAGAGAGAGAGAGAGAGAGAGAGAATGCAAATAATTCTATGCATACACTGTATATTTATTCTTTATTAAATTGTAATAAATTAAATTGTCTTTTGAGACAATAATTATGGTCCTTTATATCTGATATCTACATGTATTTTTTTTTAAAAAACCCACATTAATAAACATGCCGACTTCTTGCTGGTTGCTTCAACTGATGCACTTAACTTTGACATTAATAAGCTAATACTCGCTTATGGACAATGAATACATTCGTGACGTTAAGCCTATAGATCATCAAGTTATTGATTAGTAATCAACAATGGTGCGTAGATTACTAATGCCAGTGTGAGTAATACATGAACTAAAAGAAGTATACATCTGTGCGACATTAGCTCATGAATCTTCCCTTTAACGTCGATATTTTAACATTAATTCCAAGATGCTTTTTTTTTCTTTTGCGCGCATGCGCAGTTGACAGGCTCACTCGGGGACTGTGGCGTGAACGCGCTTTCTCGCAGCCCAGAAGGGAAAGCATTTAATGGTCATACGCTATAAGGGAAACGCTCAAAATGCACAATCGACCTTTGACCTCCCTAAAGGAAGACACTGAGACTTGCACTGAGACATGCTCATAACCCACTATTATAAATACACTGGATCCACGCCAAATGCACATTTAACCTTTTACGTCCCGTCTCCCCCCCCCAAAAAAAAAAAAAAAAAAAAATAGAAGACAACTCCGAAAACAAAATCGTGATCCACTTTTTATAATACAGTGATCTGTAATGAAATGTAGTTTAACATCTTATGGAGAGAGAACAAGAATTGTTTTTTTTTAAAATATGTAAGATCTTTGTGTTCTTACTCTTAGCATGACCTGATTACACCTTGTTCGGTTATACATATAATACTATCTTTAACAATGCTTGACTGCAACGAAAGTCCTAAAGTTCACAAACTATTAACTACTCAGTCTTATATTATGTGACGACTACGTTAGACTGTATTGCAAAACACACTCGTACATCTCTACACTCCACTTCCCGCCCACACTAAGCTAATATACTAGTGTAAGCATCATTAAACTATGCCATAAATTACAAAACCATTTGCACATTCTGAACGATAACTGACGATAGCTGCTTTATAGTTTGTTACAGAACACTATACTTTGACCATCGATTACTCTTCTTGAAAAAAAAAACCACTAAAAAAAAAAGACACACACACACCCTCCAATTTTTGTTTACAATACTATAGTAGACAATAATTCCAACAAATATATCTTGAATGTCAAACAGCGAACAGTACAATTGCACTTTTATGCAGGATGTTTAGACGTAACACATTGTGAGTATCTAGCAAAATGTTACCATACACATTTTAAAAAAAATAATAATAAAAATTATTGTCAAGTCAGTTTACTTTTGTTTTTAAATTTTATTTCTCCTTCTGCTGACACCTAGAGTGATTTCTCTTAGCTGCAGCAGAAAACACTTATAATTTTTATACAGAAAGCCACAGAAAAAAAAATGCAACGCAAATTCCCATGCTGTACAAATTGTTTTATTCGTTCAGGCCAAGACCCTCGAGGGGACTGAAAGCTAACTTACTAATTGCTCGAGAAAAATGAAAAACAACCCAATCTGCTCATGTCAGCATGGGCAGGTAATCACACATACCAACTTAGCCTATAATCGTGAAATAATCTTCTCCCTCGAGTTTGTGTGTTGTGCAGTGTACACCCACCCATCCCCCAACGCGATGGTGATAGTGGTAGTGGGAGACCCACTATCATCTAATTGTCCATAGAGTGGCATTTCTGTAGGCCAATTGTTTAAATGTAGTATGGTAAATTGCGCCGCCCTGGCGGCTGTAGTGCCATTCGCTTTAGATTATTGTTGTCTCTCGACGCTGGTAGGCAGACTCAACTTGCGGTAAAGTTGTGGTGAACGTCGGGTTTGACTGAACAGCTCACCATTTCGAACAATTACAACAGTCACAGTTACTGGTATTTGTATACCTGCATTTGCAACATGGAACGAGCTGATCAAGCTCATTGGTTCTTTACGCACCGCTAAATATTCGGTTATCGCATATCATCTCTTAAAAAAACCTCCCAACACAACGATTGGTCAGCTTGGGTGTGTTAAAACAAAAATTACTCGTATTTGGATTAAAAGGTGAGAGGGACCAATTTCAGAATAGTTGTCATTGACAAATATCGAATACGGACCAAAATGTTAAAGATCAATTTTGCTTCCTTTTCCAGGAAATTTTGGCGATTCGTGCCACGAGAAACAATCCTGAACGGCGTAAAGCTTTGCATAACGGCCCATTTTTTTAATTTTTTTTTTTTGGGGGGTGTGGTAGGCGCTAACAACAATCGAGATGCCATCGAATGAAGTAGCGATTACAATGCAGATCATGAATGAAGGTTAAGTGATTGAGCGGCGTTTTTTGGTGAGTCTAGGTCATTCCAGATCAGGTGCTCAATAGCGAGTGACGCTCTGAGCAGTGAACTTCTGATACTTAGGCGACCAGTGCAAGAAAGGCAACGTTTCCTCAACAGCTTTTACTATTGTGCCTGTAAAGGCCAGTCACCGTGTCACCAAACCGTGCTTCCTGGCAGGCCGAGGACCCTTCTCTACTTCTGTCTGTGGCATTTGCCAATTCCTACGGGCGTATTTCTCGCCACGTGCGTGCAAATGTTATGAATACCAGAAAAGTATTCGCGCAGTGTTTTTTTGTGGGTCATGACCTTCATTAAAACTCGCACAAATAAAAAGACAGACAGATGCACACACAGATTATGGGGTGGGGTGGAGAAGAGAAAAGAGAGTTAGCATCCCACCTATGATAAAGACAAAAATATTTTCTTCTTTTTTATCCATAATATAACTTATAGGATAAATATGATACCAGACTGGAATCTAGTCATAGTAATAAAACACAAAAAATGCTGAAATTGAAACAAATCTATCTATCTATCTAATGAGGCCACACACGACGAATGTCCTCATAATACTCCAGGACTCGCACCACAGGAAACAAACTGGCTCACAATTAAAAATTGGTGGAAGAATAATTTTGAATCAGCAAGGCATAGAGTTTAAGGAACAGTAAATCTGTACTTAATGAGGCAGGGAGATTAATAAATATCTTGGTTTAATATCTCCCTCATCCATTCCCTGCCCCTTCCAAATTAATCTGGCGTTTTCCATCCGGGCACTTTATAAAATAAGCGCTCTCAGTTAGTGACTCCATCTTGTATAAGCATGGAGATTATTGAAAATTTGGTAAGATGTTTTCCTTTAAAGCATGTTTACAATCTATTTAAAACCAATCGCAAGAGAAACAATTCTAAAGGCTTTCATATACATATTTCACAACAGAAAAATAATTTCTGTGGTTGGTATTTTGTAAGCACAATATTTGGGGTGAGTGTTCTTGGCACTGGATTTGAATTGTTAATAACCAAATGTCTGTATAATATTTCCTTCTCAGAGATTGTTATATCCATAGTGAGAAGACATAAATTATATCCGAGCTTAACTCTGTTGCTGTAATTGCTGCAATTAACAAAATAAATATTGATTTCCATTTCATTAACACATACAACCACCTCTGTACTCTTTATACACAACAAGGCGTTCGTTAATAGTGCTGACGTGCTGAGTTGGCAGTTTTTGGCGCCTCGGTGTGAATTTAATCAAACATATTACGCTCTAATCAAGCACTAGACGCTATAGAAATGTAATCACACATGCTACGTTCTTGAACGCACTCAAGATTTCTTCGCTCTGTAACGTACTCAAGCATTTGACACTCTAGAATTCTAGTCGTGCGTGCTACGTTCCGTAACCCACGCACGTTTTCTACACTGTGTAACCTAGTCACGCATTATACACCCCACAGGAAAGCTGGCGAAGCATTTGACATTCTAGAAGAACGCATTTTATTAAGTCTGTCGAATAACGGCTCGTTCCAGACGTCATGTCGCCTTCGGGGAAGGGAGGGGGGAGATTTATCAGTATTCTCCCTTTTGCCAGTAAAAACTAATCCAGAACTGTGCGTTTTGAAAAAAGTGACAAACCCACGTTTGGCGTGTAAATTGCTTACTGCCGAAGCGCAGCGAGTTTTACACTGCCCGTTGATCACAACGTGAATATTAAGCACACGACACTCCACCCTTACCATCGTGTAATGACGTCATTTCAAGCAATAAAAGAAATGTCCAGATAGGATTGGAACCAATATGAATAGCTAGAGTGGTCCACAAATCTACTTCAATTTTCTTCTGCAGGTAACAAAAGTGGTTACAATGTTTACAATGGTAATATGTCTGTAACAGGGCTATATTTACTCTGATAATAAGTCTGTAACTGGGCTATATTTAATCTTATAATATGTCTGTAACTGGGCTATATTTACTCTGATAATAAGTCTGTAACTGGGCTATATTTAATCTTATAATATGTCTGTAACTGGCTATATTTACTCTGATAATAAGTCTGTAACTGGGCTATATTTAATCTTATAATATGTCTGTAACTGGGCTATATTTAATCTTATAATATGTCTGTAACAGGGCTATATTTACTCTGATAATAAGTCTGTAACTGGGCTATATTTAATCTTATAATGTGTGTGTGTTTTGGGCTAATATATATTGTTGCAGGAAAGTGTAAGTTGAGACTTGAATGTAAGAGAGAATGGAGTTAAGGATGAATAAACTGGAAACTTAGCATTCGTTCTCTGATGATATTTTACAGGGAATAAGCAGCCTTTCCTTGTTTTACCTGAATCTCATGGTTTACTGATTATAAACTGCTACAATCATGTTAGATGTGAGAAGTATCTACTATAGTGTGTAAGTGTAAGGAATACACTGCACTACCTTGATGTATGGTGGCTAGGTCTGCTGACTACATCATGGAATTTCTGGTACAAGGAAGTTACTGGAAATTGCTACAACTGTTGTTCTACTTGAGGGAGCTAATACAGTGAAGGATCACCCAGGTTAGCCTTGAGAGAATAGCAATTAATCAGTGCTCTACAACGTGAGAAGGGAAACACTTGAAATTGACAGAAATGACATGAACAATAAACTTGTGGCTTTGTTATGAAAAGCACATGAAAGGACTATTACGGCTTCACTTAAACAAGATTAAGTAGAAACTATTATCACTTATCTCTAATAACTCCATTTCTGTTCTCTGATAAGGACTATCCTGTGATTTGTTTTGACCCAAATCTGCTGAATTTTGTTTTAGGATATAGATATTAAAAGTATTTGAGCATG
Organism: Sinotaia quadrata; assembly: GCA_028829895.1. Taxonomy (NCBI): domain Eukaryota; kingdom Metazoa; phylum Mollusca; class Gastropoda; order Architaenioglossa; family Viviparidae; genus Sinotaia; species Sinotaia quadrata. The sequence continues at coordinate 117,277,258 of CM054180.1, forward strand.
GTTTCAATGAAATATTGATGTCAAGTAAGTTTTTTCATTGTATTTTATATGTATATTTCATTGTTGATTTAATAAATTTATAAATTTATTTACCCTCTTACACATATTGATAACCTTATGTTGGAGAAGAAAGTGGGTGGAATATAGAATATAGATAAAATATAAAGACAGATTAACTTCTCGTTTAGTAAGAAGCTTTCCTAAATATAGAATAAAAGACAAATTTATCTTCTTTAGTAAGAAGTTTTCCACCTATGGAAATATTGTGTACGGTAAATATTTGCCTTTAATGTTTGGAAGAGTGAAAACGTTTACAGTGCCCGCATATCTGCCAAGTGAGTGGTGTCTTCTAGAGAATTAATAGTATAAAATTAAGATCCTCGTCACTTGTATAATTAATGATAATAATAATAACCATTAACTAAATGGTGTTTGCGTCAAAGTAACATTTATAACTCTAGGAAATCTGATATTGCTCTACGACATCTCTATGACACATAGTATTTCTGACCCTATAACAAAATAAGACACAATTACTAAAGTACATAAATAGAGAAAATACAAAGAACATCATGTGAGCTATTTTTAGAAATGAGAAAAAAATGAGTTTTCTAGTCTGTGAGTTACGAGGCCACTAAGGTAAGGGTGTCTTAAAAAAACAAAGATAAGTTTACATAACTTCTAGATTTAACTGGGCTTAACTGACACAATCAATATCATCATCTGCTTAATAATGAAGTTTCCAGCCCTTTAACCGTAATCAACTTAATTATCGATTCATACAGTAACTAATATACTTTTTTTTTGGTAACGTTTCCCACATTTAAGGTTAATTGCACTAACTGTCATTAATAACACTCAAATGATCAAGCAAATTGGAGATGACCAAATGTTGTGTCTTTAATGACACTCAAATGATCACGCAAAAGATTGTTTGCACCAAATGACACTCAACTGATCGCGTAAATTCCTTTTACATAACTACCATTACAGATATTGTGGTGAGCAGTAGCCACAGTTTTGCGATGAACAGTCGCATATCTTTTTAACTACAATGCATTTTCTTCGGGGATGTTTTGCCAACTCGGTGATGAATGACGTACTTGAATGTGACGCAAATTTCGACTGTGTAGGTCAAGTACGAACAAAAGGGTCACGTGGGTCGTGACGTCAGATGCGCGAAGTAATTGTCGTGCAAATCGTGTGGCATACTGTTCCTGAGAACTGGGTGCGGCAGCAGGCATGTGCTTTGTTAAAACCGATGTCACCCGTGTGAGCGGTTTCACACTTTTATGGTCAAGCTGCTGTCCGAACGACAAAGAAATATTGAAGTAAACAATCTGCTGAACACACAAAATCTAGGACACATGACACATTTGCTTCATGCTTTAAAGGAAAAATTATAAAAAAATGCTCTTTGTAGTACAGAGAGGGGGGGAGGGGGAGGGAGGAGAGAAAGAAAAGAAGAAATAAAAATCCCAACCTGTTTTGAACAATACAATAAACGCTAAAAATAAGTCAACGATGAAGAGGATGTCATTGAAAAGAAACATGCATACATCAAAACACACACACACAATACAACAGTAGAACAACAGTAAAATCAATACAACCGTACTTCCTCTCAGTCAGCTGCTGGGACCGGCAGAGGTCACTACAGAGCTTCGCGAGGCGCGTTCAAGCCTGGACTTGCCCATCACTAATCGAAATCAATTTAGCTATTTTTGTGTGCTTCACCGTGCAAAGCTCTCACGCGATGCTGGCCAAGCTCTGGCCACAAACAGCACAGTTTACTGAGTGGGGCAGTGCACTAGTACGAGAAACAGCGCGAGAGAGGGGGAGGTAAGAAAATAAAAGGCACTGAGATCATAGAGATACTTTTCAACAGATAAATATCTCTTGTGTTTCATGGACACAGGAAGATGGAGTAAGAGTAGGGGACAGACACATCTGTGGACGGTCACGAAGGAAAACAGTTTTACTGTTTTAAATCTTTCTCCGTTCCAGTAGTATAAACATTTTCTTGGCATTTGTGACTGTGTGTAAAATCAAGGAAAGTTGGAAATGGATGTGACGTTCAAATCGATTAAATTAACACACACAAAAAAAGGTTCGAATTCAAAGATACATGTAACCATAGAAACATACAGTACTGAGCAATAACACATTATGTGCGCGTCCTCCCCCCCCCACCATATAAATGCATCCCACAATACGCTTTAGCTCTCTCTTGGACACACACACGTACGCACACTTTCTGTCTCTCGCTCTCTCTGTCTCTCTCTGTCTCTCTCTCTCTCAAACACATACACGCACACAAACATACATACACACACAAACACTCAATTTGTCAAACACATTCAGTCTCGGTCAAACACACACTTACACACATACACACACACAAACTCACACTCACTTTGTCAAACAAATTCGGTCTCGGTCACACACACACACACACACACACACACACACACACATGCACACAAGCGCGCATGAACTATCTGTTTCTCCCACATAAATGAATGATAATCAATCATACACGTACTCAAATATATACACTGGCAATGATGGGATAGCTTCGTACGCAACACGTTCAACACAATAATAAACGATAAAACTGTAACAAGGGACCACACATTATTTTATAATTTATCAACACAATTTATTTTAAACTTGTGAGCGCGCGATGTCATTGAAAGATATGTTGCAGGTCGATCCTTTGAAATTAGAGCTAACAACGAAATTGAGTGTAATGTGAACCAGACATAATTTGTCGACTGCTGGCTTTCCCCACCAACCCCTTCCCTCTAATACAACTCATGTAATATCAGCTAAACTGACTTTAACGAGTCAGCCACCACGAATAATACATAGTAATCTCTTTACAGCACATCACGAATAATGAGTAAACCGTTTACAGCATATCACGAATAGTGCATAGTAATCTCTTTGCAGCACATCACGAATAATGCATGGTAATCTCTTTACAGCACATCACGAATAATGAGTAATCTCTTTACAGCATATCACGAATAATGCATAGTAATCTCTTTGCAGCACATCACGAATAATGCATAGTAATCTCTTTGCAGCACATCACGAATAATGAGTAATCTCTTTACAGCATATCACGAGTAATGCATGGTAATCTCTTTACAGCACAATGCATAGTAATCTCTTTACAGCACATTACGAATAATGCATAGTAATCTCTTTACAGCACATCACGAATAAAGCTTTGTAATCTTTTTACAACACATAACAATCTTGTATATATTTAAAAAATGCTGACTGATTAACGATGCAAATCTTACAATAACTTCTGAATACCTGAAATAATGTATAGTCTTAATATTCATTTACAATGCTGGCACTGAAAACTCTGCATACGACTTCATAAATGCAAAACTTATCAATTACTTCATAATCGCAAACCTTCCCTTGACTTAATAAATATTAAAACTTTCAATGACTTAATATGACTTAATAAATACTTAACATTTCAATATCTTCAAATATACACAACTGTCAACGACTTCATACTGCAGAGCATATCAGTAGCGTCATAAATACAAAGCCTGTCAATAACTTCATAAATACATATAAACTGTCAACAAATTATAAATACATTGCCTGTCATCGATTTATGCACACAAAACGCTTCAATGAGTTCACAAATACAAAACCCATAAATAACTAAAATCCGTCAATGACTTCATAAGTAAATCACCTGTCAATGACTTCATTAATAAAACCCACCAATGACTTCTTAAATACAATATCGGTCAGTGGATTATACATATAAAACATTTCGATGTCTTTACAAATACAAAATCCGTCAATGAATTCTTAAATACAATATCGGTCAGTGGATTATACATATAAAACATTTCGATGTCTTTACAAATACAATATCGGTCAATGACTTCATAAATAAATCACCTGTCAATGACTTCATTAATAAAACCCACCAATGACTTCATAAATACAATATCGGTCAATGACTTCATAAATAAATCACCTGTCAATGACTTCATTAATAAAACCCACCAAATGACTTCATAAATACAATATCGGTCAATGACTTCATAAATAAATCACCTGTCAATGACTTCATTAATAAAACCCACCAATGACTTCTTAAATACAAAATCGGTCAATGAATTCTACATAAACCATCGTGCTTCCACTCAACATTCTAACGTCTGAGATTTTATCAGATTAGAGCAGGGGTCACCAAACTACAGCACGCGGGCCGGATCTGGCCCACGACGTCAGTTCATCAAGCCCACCGACGGTACTTGAATTTGCTTGATAAAACGTATGGAACACGAGACGTTACACAATTTAAATTTAAATATTATGTTTAGAATACTAGAAGATCTTCACACGTGTGGAGACCTCCTGGCTGCTATGTGCCTTAAATTTACTATTTTAAAATTTAAATTATTGTATCTAGATTTTCCTGTTTATTGTAATGTTTGCTTATTTCGCGAAACTGAAGAAATTTGCCACTGGTATGGCATCAGTGTTTGGAACAACTTATGTCTGTGAGCAAACATTTTCAAAAATGAAATATGTGAAGTCAACACATTGAAAGAGATTGACTGATGAACATTTGAAAGCAATTCTCTTGATTGGATGCATGAATTCCAAACCAAACATTGATGATATCTTGAAAGCCAAAGGTCATTTTCACAAATCTCATTAATTTTTTTTGCTGCTTAGTTTGTGAGATTCGGATATGTGCACACTAGGTCTGATATAAATATCTTTTTGCTAACGTCGCCTTCTTTGATAACTTTTTTAGTAAACAATTATGCTGGTTGTCTTTGTTTTGTGTGCATTGCACGCCACTCACCTATGATTAACATGGCATGCTAAACTTAGTGTTTTGTCTTTTTTCCCAAGAGCTTTTGTTCTGACTTATACAGAATGATTATGTGGCCTGCACTCGTCATTTTGTTAATTATCCAGCCCTCTGTGAAAAAGGTTTGGTGACCCCTGGATTATAGAATCTGGCGTAAGCAGCCAGCAATGCTCTACTGAAAATTTTTAACACTTAAGAATAGAATTAATTCGTCGTTCCCAACGCGTTCACTTGGAATGGCTGATGGAACCATGTGGTCAATTATAGGTCCAGCGGTTATCATTTAATAAAAAGAGAATGTGTTCTATAATTATTAATATTGCCATTTCCTTTTTAAAATTAATTGTTGAATAAAATAAAAAAAAGGAGCCAATTGAGTCAATGACCGTGGTTGTGGCTTGCAGAACCCAGACATTGTTTACAACTTACCGTCTACAACAGCAGAGAAATGACGAATAAAGTATGACGTCATTTTTATGTCTATGATTTGTTCAAGAGTCAAAGACTACAATAACAGGAGTGGGTGAAACTTAGTGTATGTGTTTGTGTGTGTGTGTGTGTGTGTGTGTGTGTGTGTGTGTGTGTGTGTGTGTGTGTGTGTGTGTGTGTGTGTGTGTGTGTGTGTAAAACAGACACATAGAGAGATATTTATAGAGTGCGGCGAGGGCACTTAGTAAACGACAGAAAACATTCTCTTCGCCCCCAATATCTTCTAAGTAATCTTCTATTCTGAATAGCACGTTTACCTCTCTGTACGAGTGTACGTTAACAAATGATGTCATGAGGAAACAGGATCTCACACTACACCAAGATTATAAATAAATGAAGGTCGAAGAGTATTTATGGTGTACATGTGATTAGAACTATTTCATTTCTAAAGGTTACTTTCAGTTACTAATGTGTACGTGGAAGCATGAGTGTGCCTGTGAGAGAAAAAATGCGTTGGGGTGGAAGAGAGAGAGAGAGAGAGAGAGAGAGAGAGAGAGAGAGAGAGAGAGAGAGAGAGGGACACAGTGAGGAACAGAGATGGAGAAACTGAAAGGACAGTGGGATAGTTCGAGAGGGACGCAATGAGACAGGAAGACAGGGAAGAAGTGAGGGGCGGAGAGAGGGACAGAGAAAGAGGGAGAGAGACAGAGAGCGGGACAAAGAGAGACAGAGAGACAGCGGGACAAAGAGAGACACATACACACCGAGAAGAGAAAACGAGAGAGTCGGAGAAAGCGAGAGCGAAAGAAAGTTTATTGTGCAGGAAGAGCCATACAAGCTTGTGTCCTACTAAAAACTCAAGTACACAACGCTCGGGTTGACACGGTGCAGGTATTTGTCAGGACGCACAACCAAGAAATAATGGGGTGTAAAAATTATTAATGAATTCATTAATTTTGTAACGATGACAAATGCACAGGCAGCAATAGATTAACAATTTCGCATAACCTCTAGGTTTATGTGTAATTGCCAAAGAATGTTGAATATTTGGGGGTGATTTGTTGTTGTTGCTAAAAATATCATTCATAACGTCTGTATCTAAGTCACAATGCACACCCTTTGTCCCAGTCTAAGACACTTCTTTTTGTATTCTTTTCCAACCACCACCATACTCATCCATCCATCCATTCATTCACTGTCAATCCTTCTATCCATTCACCCCTCTCTCATTTTCCCAGTAATCTTACCAGGATTATGACTTTCTAAGAACGCAATATGTCTTGCAAAATAAATGTCCTCACAGAGCCGTGGAACTGTCGAAGTGCGACTTCTTTTCTTTTGTCTTCTATCCATCCGTCCACCCCGCATCCATCGATCCGTTTACCCACTCATCCATTATTACTTGGACCCCCTGTAATCTAAATGTTACTGTGACCTATATGTGATTTTTCCTGCAAGTAACGTGCTTCTGCAGACACGGAATATCAGTGTTTCGATGGTACTGAAGGATTTAGAGAGAGAGAGAGAGAGAGAGAGAGAGAGGAGAAATGCAAGGCCATGTGCACAAGTGGTGTTGATGTTCTGACGTCGACTATATTATCTCTATAATTGTCAAGCAGAGTCGCAAACTAAATTTATCGCCGCTCTGAGCGGACGACATATGGCGCGGAATTTGGTCGGCGATTTAGAAGCGAAGTTTTTGAGTGCTGCAAGAGTAACAATAGACGCCAAATAGCAAAAATAAAAAATGAAAAACTAGCAAATTCATTAAGATTAAAATATATTTTGGCACTTAATTTTAATTTTGGAAGATTTTGTTCTATTTTTTTCCCCAGCAAACATTTTTGACCTATCTCAAATGTCACTTGATCTTCTAGGCGTGTCAACTATCGCTTGCGCTCTAAATGTGGTGTATCATCAAATACTTAATCTTGCAGGTGCGGCAAAAATCGCTAGATCTTTAAATGTGGGCATCATATCAACAAATACTTAACCTTGTGGTATATCTTCAAGAAATCTTGTAAGTGTGGTGAATCATTAATAAACTTAATCTTCAGCGTGTAGTGAATTACCAATGACCTAATTTTTGCCTTGGGTTTTATCACGCTCACCCGATCGTCAAGATGAAATGTATTATCAAGCACTTGACCTTCTGTGTGCGACAAATCATTAATGCCTTGATCTTGTAGGTGGGGTGTTCCATTCACTGAGTAATCTTTTAAGTATGGCGAATTGTTAAAAGATTGATCTTGTAGGTGGGGTGTACCAATACCTGATCTTCTATGTGTGTGTCATCAATCGCTGGATCGACGAATTTATCTGGTATGTTATCGATCACTGATCTGCAAGTTTGTGGTGTATGTCTTCAGTGAGTTTGGTCGTCTGGTATTAGACTGTATATCTTTATTCATTTGGTCGTCTGGTATTAGAGTGTATATCTTTATTCATGTGGTCGTCTGGTATTAGAGTGTATATCTTTATTCATGTGGTCGTCTGGTATTAGAGTGTATATCTTTATTCATGTGGTCGTCTGGTATTAGAGTGTATATCTTTATTCATGTGGTCGTCTGGTATTAAAGTGTATATCTTTATTCATGTGGTCGTCTGGTATGTGATATATAACGTCACTCAATGGATCTTGTAATGCACTTAATTAAGCTGGCTAAGGGATTCCTTACGTCAAATCAGAAAAGACATTTAAAAAGACGCGCCACGTGTGCATTAAATGTATTACTGAATTATAAATGAAATTCACATTCACTCCACCAGAAATTATGTAAAGACTGAGTTCTATGGATTTATGGAAAATGCAGGATGTGTGTATCAGGCGATTTCCAAGAAGGGGTAATTTTCGTATAAAACATTTGAAAGTTTAACACGCATGTTTAGGAAAAGTTTAAAAGGTATTAAAATGTGTGCCTAACTATGAATTTATGATTTTTGTAAATGAAGAATGGACTTACCTGACTACCTACCCTACACTACCCTAATCTATCTATCTATCTATCTATCTATCTATCTATCTATCTATCTATCTATCTATCTATCTATCAATCTCTCTCTCTCTCTATCTATCTATCTATCTATCTATCTATCTATCTATCTACCTACCTACCTATCTATGTTTAGTCAATTGACGAGACATCAAAATATAAAACGATGTATGGGAAGTGTCGGGTAGAGTCAGCTTAATGCTGGACGATATATACGTCATACATACGTCATACGTCGATATATACCTCAGTGGTGATTCAAGTCCTTGACAACGGTCTAAAGGCCAAGGAAATAACAGCAGCAACATACAACATTTGATGAAGATCACTTTCACATGAAACGGGTGGCTTAAGACGTACCTAGCAGTCAACATGGAATAAGGCCAGCCACGAAAATTCATGTCTGTCTGTTTATTTAATTTATTTGTTTCTTTGTTTGATGTTTGTTTCTTCGAACAAACAATATATGTAACATAAAGCCCTAGGTGCACTGGTAAAATTGCTCAGAAAAAATAAGCATGCCTGTTTATGTCCATCTGGACATCAAGATTCAGTATGTATCACGTCTCGGGTATAAAAAGAAAATCAATAGCATAACATTAAAAAAAAACTGTAATGTTTGCTTTAAAAAAAAAAAATCTCTGCCGAAATTTGCTTCGGGGTAGGATACTTTACGTCAGCCTCTCTCAACCTTTTTACCATGGAGGAACCCTTGGAATATTTTCAGATCTCCAGAAACCGATGCATAAAAATTACTGTCTCTACAATGCTTGTTTCTTTCATTCACGATCTCTCAGGTAACCCTAGCGAACTAGGTTAAGAAACCCTGCATTTGATTGTTAGAAGCTTTTACGACTCATTAAAACAAATACGACGCCTTTTATAACTGAACATCAAGCTAAACTAAACAGAAGAAAACGTGACATATGTAATCAAAGTATGCTGGTCGCTCCACAGATTTATAGCTCAGCGCACAATGGAAAGTCTAGAGCACGTGAAATTAAACACCTTTACGCAACAGTCGTCCTTGAGAAGCGCAATATGGGGTCTTTAGTATGTGACATTTGAGCACTGGGACGTAAAAACTCTAGAAATATGTGAAGATCTTAGCGCCTGAAAATGCAACGCTATGACTTGAAAGTCGTAAACCATTAGCACGCAACATCGCAAACACTACGACGTAAGAGCCGTAAGTCTTTATTAGTACGTGTCAATACAACCCTATGACGTAAGAGTCGTAAAGTCTTATTAGCGCGTGTCAATACAACCCTATGACGTATCAACCGTAGTCAGCAACAGTGTTTAGTTCCGGATACGTAAACACTGTTATGCAAGTGAAAGAGGCCTTTTTGGTCATTGACTGATTGGTTGGTTAATTTGTTTCCCCCCCCCGCCCGCCCCCCCCGCCCGCCCGCCAAGCAAGTCTGAACGGTCAGACTCTAATCTAATTAGAATTGTCAATAAATAGCCTATATTACTGAAAATGGCCAAGCAATTCTGAGAATGACGCAGTAAGTACATTTCGTCATGCAAGTATGAAGAAAAGTGAAGTGAACCGGACTTGCCCTTTTAAAAGCTTACAATATATATATATATATATATATATATATATATATATATATATATATATATATATTTAATGCATGACTTAGTTCTGTTGAATTTTATATTGAAAGAATAACAGGAAGAAGGAGAGTATTCTCCAGAATATATCTGTAGCAGTAGCTGTTTATTAAATCAAAACTAACCCTCCCCCCTCCCCTTAAACACGTTTGTAATTCATTCATCTCCTATTTATTTGCAGTACCAATCATTTTTGTCTCATGTACAAAGGAGACCGATGATGATGCAGACTGGTTGTATAAAACAATCAAGCAAAACACCCGACCAGCTTTTGTTCACTTTATGCTCTTAAGGTATGGATCAATATAAAGTGCCTTAGTTGTGTCTGCCTGCAAAATTATTTTTTTCATACACACCCTTCGACAAGGGGGTGGGTGATTCATTTAAAATAAAATGCAAATTAAAAATACAAGAATGTGTATTAAGAGCTTACCGTAAAGCCACTCCTACATATTCTCAAGCGGGGTGGGGGGAGGGGGGTCGCAAGCAAACCGCCGGAGTGTGAGTAACAAGCTCGATCGAACAATGAGAATAACGTTGACATCAAGGGGGGGGGGGAGGAGAGGGGAAATATGTTGTGTCGATTTTATTTACATTACTGGCGAAAATGGATTAATATTAGGGTTAGAATTTACATTTGAATTAAGGCTACATTGGACAGCAACCGTAAAGATGGAATATCATACAAATTGTGAAATGAATTGTGCCGAGGGGGTGGGGAGGAGGATGGGGAGAGAGAGAAAGAGAGTTAGGGGAATAATTCAAAATACTTTCCGCATCTAGGATCGAGTTCTTCTCTGACATTAGCAGCAAGTCTTTCTTTCTCTCTCCTTTAGGCTTGGTGTACATGTATACATGTATTTTCTTTTCAATTTGTTCTTTAGGCTTGGTGTACAAGTATACATGTATTTTCTTTTCAAATTTGTTCTTTCATAGCTGGTTTCGATGATCTTTTAATAAATTAATATAGATGTCATTTTCCTGAGTCATTTTGTGACTACTGCAAAATTCAGACATCCAAGGGGACTTAATTCAAACTCGTTTACTGTTCTTCAGGCATGTCTACACTGATAAGAGCAAAACAAAATAGGAACGCTAAAACCAGCAAAAACAAAAGAAAGTAAAATATAAAAGGGAAGGATGGAAATATAAAATAACAGGAAAATCAAGAAAATTTCAGAAAGAAAGAAAGAAAGAAAGAAAGAAAGAAAGAAACCAAGCATAAAAGCAATGAAGAAAAACATAATTTTTTAATTAAAATAAAATTTACAAAGCGATGAAAGAAAAATAAAACCCAGTCAGATAGACTAAAATGATAAACAGAAAACTGTAAGAAAGAAAGAGAAAACAGTAAGACAAAATAAGAGGCACACGAAAAAAAAAGACATGAAATTTTTTTTTAAAGTAAAATTGTTGAAGAAAATTGTGTGAACCTTTAATCAGGATGACCTCCACAGCTATAAAATAAATATGCAATAAACCACAAAAAATATAATGATGGTAATGCAGCCTAAAGAACATGAATGATGGCTACTGCCACCCTTTTCTCAATAACTCGTGAAGGTTCGAACGATATGAAAGACTGCTCGCAAGAGACAGCCACTGCTCACTGCTCACTGCTCGCTGTGGTGACACAGATTCACTCTTTTCTTTCACGCATAAACCTGATGTAACAATCGCGTTCTGAAGTGAAAACAACTATTTGATCGATTGGCTCCCATTATGTTGCAGTTTGTAGCATTCATTTTTATATGAGGGTATTTATGATTTGCCCATAAAACAGTGATGATTCGGTTCAAAACCTCATCAAGCAATGGTTTCGATTAAAAGAAAATAGGAAAAGAAAAGAAGAGATACAATCATAAACTGATCACGTCGACTTTACCACAGTCTCTTTCTAAATCAATATAATATCCACCCTTCCTTGTGCCTGCAAAGAGTGACTTCCCCCTTTCCTATGCCTCCTAGGCATTACGTCATCGATCAGAGCACGTTTGGGAGACTCAGATAGGGAGGAAAGCAAATATCTTCTGTAAGTCCACGAATATTTAAAAGTGCGCACGCGCACGCGCACGCCACACACACACACACACACACACACACACACACACGGAGACGCGCGCGTGACAAATTTACAAGAGACTGATGAGCCTCGAAACTAGACACGTGACAAATTTACAAGGTACTGATGAGCCTCGAAAGCACACACGTGACAAATTTACAAGGTACTGATAAGCCTCGAAAGTACACACGTGACAAACTTATAAGATGCCGATAGGCTCCAAAACAACACACGTGTCCCTCAAAACAACACAAGTGTCAATGTACAACTTCCTGAAAACCAACCCACACTCACTTAGAAACATGCAATATACAAGACGATGATGACGTCAAAACAAAATTCCTGTTCTCGCTCTTACGCTTCAGTAAGTAGCTGGCCTACATAAGATGACGTCACTCGCTTGGAAGCTCTCTTATGTTTTATTAATGACTGACAATGTGTGGATGTGAAAGTGGAAGCCATAATGTATATAAATGTGAAGTGATAATAAATTTGGATGTGATCTAGATACACGACAAAGGGAAGCGATAGTAAAAGGAAGATTGTGAGGCCATTAACAGTTTGTACGACCGTTTGTCCACCGTCTAATAGTGCGTTTTCATCGTTGGGGTCAAAATCACATAACGGCTATGTGGATATATTAATCATTAATTTCAATGTTAATGTATTTACAAGGCAGTTTCCCAGTTTTCATTTCTTACAAAATTTAAAAGAAAGCTTAAAGAAATATTTATTTTATTTCCTTACAATTTACAAATTGTCGAATCTTTATATAGCCAACATAAGGTATAAATAATTAATAAAATGAGTATAAATTATTGTGGTATTCAGAATTGTATTATAATATATATAGTGGAGTAAAACTAGCGCTAAAAATTAAAGAAAGTTGTTTATTTCAAATGCTATTTGTTCATCGCATCTGGAAACTTAGGAATGAAGATGTTTATATAAAAATTAATCAAGTGTGGTCATTATATCTAAAATTTGTGGTTCATATAGCTGGGTGCACAGATATCAAGAATGTTCGCTACGTCTTAAACAGAGGGATATAACTGGCTACATAAAAATAAACATTGGATTGGCTACGTCTTAAACACAGGGATATAACTGGCTACATAGAAATAAATAGTTTCTTGGATATGTCTTAAACACAGGGATACAACTGGCTACATAAAATTAAATAGTTTGTTGGCTGCGTCTTAAACACAGGGATATAACTGGCTAAGTACAAATAAATAGTCTCTTGGCTACGTCTTAAACACAGGGATATAACTGGCTACAGAGAAATAAATAATCTCTTGGTTACGCCTGAAAAAGAGAGGTAGCTAGAGGTGTAGGAACATATTGAAAGTATTCACTGTAATTGATGTGATGACGATTTCGCAAAATAAGAGTCTGTTGTTGGAGACTTGATATGTAAGCTGCAGATGACAATGGTAAGGAAATCCGTTAGTATGGAACCACTGCTTAGCGTTGATAACAATGGTTAGGAGATCCCTTTGTACGTAACCAGATAGTACAAATATGACGGATAAAAATGACGTAACCAGATAGTACAAAAATGACGGATAAAAATGACGTAACCAAATAGTACAAATGTGACGGATAAAAATGACGTAACCAGATAGAATTGCAGAGATGTATGTGGTTACCTAGCAATGTAATGTCGGGGATTCGAACCTTATTCTGTAAGGGCAATCACCTGTCGTAGGGTGTTAATGAGCACACACACAACAACTGACGTAACAATGAATACCCCAAATGGAACGTGTCACGTGGTGATTTGTACAATTCCGACCACCTTAAAATTACAGACATGTCTGAATACCCCTACACTTTGTGCTCGTGACAATTTACCTCTTAATGAACACTCATTCAAGCATACGTGACATCTTTCTAAATGCCAGAACTATGTACATGATAATTTACATAATACTGAAAAATCCAAATCTCCTGACATGGAACACTTTTCCTACCTGTAAATGTATCATATTACACACGCTAACAAGCTGTACACACTTCGCATATACTGCAGTACTTCCCATTATGCGCATGACACAACATGTTACCTAACTCCCAATACCACACAATATGTATACAGACACGCGCGTGACATTAAATCACTTGTCAGTGAATACATGAAACCTACAACACGTTTTATGATTCTGAATGTATCTCACTACAACAAATAACACGTTTTTATATTTCTGAATGTATCCCACTACAACAAATAACACGTTTTATGATTCTGACTTTATCACACTACAACAAATAACACGTTGTATGTTTCTGAATGTATCCCAGTACAACAAATAACACGTTTTATGATTCTGAATGTATCCCACTACAACAAATAACACGTTTTATGATTCTGAATGTGTTCCATTACACGAATTAGCAAATGACATTTCCCTTGCGTAGTCTACACTAGACGGCTGACAATTACTAAGTAAAATAAAGATGCAAAATTAGACATAAGACAATTAACAAGCCCCTACAGACACCGTACTGAGCAGACGACATCAGCCTGAGCCAAAATTAGCTACAAATTTCTTCTGAGCAGAACTAGATCCTGGCATTTTATACGTTCTTGTCTGCACACTATTTTACAGTTTGCATCTTTAAAATGTAATTACTTTTTTCTCTCTCTCCCTCTGCCTGGCGACATTTTCACAGAATGAGACATCCAACCAAAAAAAAAAGTCGGTAATGATTTAGGTCATATGTTTCATTTCATCCCTTCCATCTCTTGCAGACATTGACTCTATTGATCTGCGATATGTATTCTTAGAAGAACGACGACTCGCCAACGTTCTCCCAGTGACCTCCACAGACTTGACCATCGATTTGGATTACAACGATCCAGAAAAGCAAGAAGACAATTCGAGACAGATTATTCGCCAGCTGTCTCTGTTGATTCTCTCGTGTTTGGATCTTTTATACTTAGGTGATGACGATTTCGCAAAATAAGAGTCTGTTGTTGGAGACTTGATATGTAAGCTGCAGATGACAATGGTAAGGAAATCCGTTAGTATGGAACCACTGCTTAGCGTTGATAACAATGGTTAGGAGATCCCTTTGTACGTAACCAGATAGTACAAATATGACGGATAAAAATGACGTAACCAGATAGTACAAAAATGACGGATAAAAATGACGTAACCAAATAGTACAAATGTGACGGATAAAAATGACGTAACCAGATAGTAAAATATGCCGGATAAAAAAGATGTAACCAGATAGTACAAATATGCCGGATGAAAAAGACGTAAGCAGATAGTACAAATTTGAGGATAAAAATGATGTAACCAGACAGTACAAATTTGACGGATAAAAATTACATAACCAGATAGTACACATATGCCGGATAGCACATTCTGACAAACATAAATTACCTCTAAGTAAGAAGCAAAGAAACTGAAATGACGGATTCGAGGAGGCGTCGAAGAATGGCGATGAAAAACAATTATGGCGTACATTTATTCAGTTTCATTAATAAATGCACTGTAACTAATGAGTTAAAATTTCATTAATAAAGTCACTTGAACTAATGAGTTAAAATTTCATTAATAAAGTTATTGGAACTAATGAGTTGCAATTTCATTAATAAAGTCACTGAAACTAATGGGTTACAATTTCAGAGTACAGATTTCCAGTCTTAGCAAACAAACAGATACACACAGAGAGATAATAATTAAAAAGACAGAAAGATAGAGTACAATATTTCATTTAAAGAAAAACAAACACATTTGAACTTTAGTTCGCAAGGAAAAGAAGTGACTGACACACTGTCACATAATGGCTTTATATAGCCCACACCCACCCTCCTCTAAACATAGACTAATAATCAAACCTAACTCTAGGACAGTTGATCGTTATCCCTGGGCTAGAAAATACCTTAGATACAATTCACCTTAAACGAACCATCCAGAGCGCGGCTCAACCGCGCGAGGGACTTTACCACCAAAAAAACCTACCTGGTTTTTTTTTGGCAGTCCAACACAGCTGACCACTGACGCTATATTTACTCTGGCTCCCGGGAATAATAAGCTATAATCATACCGTATAGCGCCTACTAACCCTTATTGCCGGTTACCGATGCAGCAGGAAACCATCCTTTGTATATCTTACTGCAGAAGGTATGTGGTTTTGCTTGCATAGCTGTGGCGGAGTAGATTTGCCTATCTCTAATTCTAAACTTAATTGTTAAATAAATTGTTAAATGTCAAAGTGGCTCGAACTTGCACACTACTTGTTCTGATATTTTTAAGAGTTGGAGTAAACAACTCAGATGGAAAAATTGCTAGAATTTGCTGATGGAATCCAAACCAGTTCCAACTGGATGAGTAGTTTTTCTGACTAATTGTCTCATACTTGCTCATAACAATTTCATCCAATGGGGATGGACTGAAAGTTACCTTGTTGAATTTGTCCTATATTCTAATCACTTTGATTTTGACCTAACTAGAGTCCAGTCATAAAGGCAATCTTTGGCTTATAGTAAGTTAACTGACTGGAAAAAAAAAGAATGGACTTAAAAAAATGTCATACAAGTTCGCAATTAATCAATGATTTGAATTGAAAAATGCTTTGTGTAATTGAATTATTATTTCTATGGTCACTATTTTGGTTATATTGTACATGATTATATTGTGAATTTTGATCAATACTATATTTTTTATGCTTTGTGTTTTGGGCTAATGAATATTGTTGCAGGATTTGTAAGTTGAAAATGTGTATAAAAAGATTAGGAGTTTAGAGATGAAATATGTCTGAAATTTAGCGCTATTTTAATTTGACGTTTCAGAGAGAAGCGTACCTTTTTTTGATGTTTTAATCTGCTTTAGGCTACAGTGACCACTGTACTCTACCAGATTATGTTGGTTTGTGAACACAATGTTGTTTTCAAACTTATCAGTAAAAGTGCTGCTGTAAGCTGGTTCCTGTGAATTCTGTTCGAGAGCCAATAAGTAAAAAATTGAGGCTTTAATTTGGTCTTGAGAATTCACAGAGATTATTTTAAACATTCCTTGTGGTGTGCTGAGCAGTGAACATGAAGTTTCCAGAACACTCTGCATGATGTGCTTTGATAGCACTTGTGAAGTTCCAGGAGATTATCTAAGGTGTGCTTTGTGGTGTATCTAAGATTCTGGAACAGTCTGTAAGTGCCTAGTAGGGGTACATGGGACAGTCACCTAATAGAAAAAGAAAGTGACTTATTGCAAACCTTATGATTGTGAACACGTGCCAATGCCAGTCACCGTCTTTAAAAAGGTTATGTACATTGACTATAAAAAATTCCGCTATCGTTTCTGTGATGAATTATGCCTATGAACTTGATTATATATGTGTAATTATATGTATTCCTTTGACTGTTAATATCTATACTAGGATAAATTGATTGATTGTCTATCATTAATCGAAGATTGTTGTGAAGTGATGAAGATCTCAAAACTCATTGATTATATTCTTATGTTTTATATTTGATTGTTGATTAAATAAGTTTATTGTTAAATTTATTGACCTTCTTACGCATATTGATAACCATATGTTAGAAAGTTAGTGGGTGAATGGGGTCTCGCTAAATATAGATTAAAAGACGAATTTATTTTCTCCTTTGGTAAAAGGTTTTCCACCTACATAAATATTGTGTGACCGTAAATGTTTGTTTTTATAGTTGTGGAAGAGAGAAAACGTTTACAGCAGTCACATATCCACCAAGAGTGAGAGAGAGAGAGAGAGAGAGAGAGAGAGAGAGAGAGAGAGAGAGAGAGAGAGAGAGAGAGTGGCGTCTTCTGGAGAATTATTAATAACATAAATTAAGATGTTCATCACTTGCAATTGGCTATGGATGATTTATCGTAATCACAACCAATAACTAAGGTGGTGTTGTGTCACATAACGTGGGTCGGCTCTGTCTGGTGATGAGCTCAGGTTTGTTCAAAATTGATAAACGAATTGTCATAATGTTGAAATTAGTAAATGTGAACAATGTAGAGGATAACACTGGATCTGAAGGTGACAAAAAATTGGTAGTGTCTGCACCCCAGCTTATGGAAGATACAGTGAGCTACAGAGTACTGTCTGAATGCCGTGCACTTATGGGTGTAGCATCGACACAGTGGTTAATGGTAGTGCTATATCGGGGCTGGCAGTGTCAGGGTAAACGGTTGCTTCTGCTCAGCATGGGATAGAATGTAGGAGTGGTCTGAGTGACGGGGTACCTCCACCCTCATCTGACAGTGTTGACGGGATGGTATGTGAACAAACAGCTGTCCGGACTGATAAGATGATCAAATGCACGGTGTTATAGCTATGGACGCTAATGACAGTGTGCTGTCCATGATTAATGCGACTAACGGACCTGTTGGCATTTACACAGATGATGTAATGACGAATACAATTAACTCAACTGTTAAGGTGAAGGTCGATCAGGAGAGCGCACCAGGACTGATGGCAAGAAAGCAGGCACTTATGCCTGGCCCCCAAAATATTTCAGATTCTGAGAGAGAGGAGTCAGTACTCTAATTGATACCTGTATCAGGTAATGAGTGTGAGTGGTGTCACAAGTGGGCAGTGCTCGCTAGGTAGAGATTAAAAGACGGATTTATTTTCTCCTTTGATAAGAAGTTTTCCACCTAGGGAAATATTGTGTGACGGTATGTTGTGGAAGAGTGAAAACGATTACAGCGCCCGCATATCCGCCAAGTGAGAGAGACGAGTGGAACATTTTCTGGAAAATTATTAATAACATATAGTAAGATTCTCATCACTTGTGATTAGTTACGGATGATTAATAATAATGATGATCATGACCATTAGCTAGGATGGCGTTGTGTCACAGAAAGAAAGAAAGAAAGAAAGAAAGTTAAAACAAAAGAAAACAAAAACAAAAAAGAAATTATTACTTTAAAAGTAATTAAACTGCTTTTGGATTGGAGTTAGTGACAAAGGAGCAAACAGTCCAGAAATGGGGACATTTATTGCTCATGACACCCAACTAATAATTACCTCACCAGTCTGCCTCATTGGGGATCGAATAAAATAAATGCATTGAATCGAGCCAAATATTAAGAAGAAAAAAATCTTCTTTACTTTTTCTCTTCCCAAATTTATTCATGAAGTCAATGCAAAGGTTTTTAACTATTAGAATGCAAAACACGATTCTAATTGTCTTCGTAGAGGATTATAAATCAATCGTCTAGTTTAGAAACACTTAAGAGCCGAACACGACCGGAACGCTAATTTTCACAGAAATCATTTGCTGACAAACTCTCTCGCGTGCAGCACAATCACCCGTTAATTACGACATAAATGTGAAAGCTGACATGCCGTGGAAATTGTTTTCACGTGTCAAATTAGAATATGCCCTTTTGGTTGGGAATGACATAAGAATACCTAAAGCGCTCTTTGATTTAGTGTATTTCAACTAAGCCAACATTTGTAAGCTTACATTAAATCATAAGGCCTCGTTATGTTTTAATTTTTGGTGAATTATTTTATTTTTAAGGGATGTCATATTCTACTCTTGCATACCGTAGTTGCACAAGTCTGTAATCTGAAATGTGTTGTTGTTGTTTTTTTGTGCACAATTTTGTCAGGTTATTATATAATTTTGTCAGGTTATTATATAATTTTGTCAGGTTATTATATAATTTATCTGTTGAATCACGAACTAAATGTTCGTTATAAAATCGTCATTTGGTGGAAATTCTCCGATAATCACATTTTTGTTTGTATTATAATTATTAGAAATGATAATTCAAGTGAAAATACTAGTAATTTTTCAATTGTATAATTTGAGATATTTTAGAGGCAAATTCAGGAAACGTCTTACGCTGTCATCACTATCCTGATAAGAAGATATATACTAGCATTACTGCATTAGCGAAGATATCTAATAGTATAATGTTTGAAAAGCATTTATTACAAACTATAGTCATGGTTTGCTTCCATGTTTAGAAATTTTTTAGAGAAAATACTTATTCATGTACTTTTTTAAAAACATGTACTTGAAATTTAAAACTGAAAAATTGACAAAATATTCCAATCATTCCTTGCCTATGCAGGAGAGTTACGACCCTTTGAATGGCTGTCACAAAGCTGATGCATGCAAACTGAACAAAATTAAGGAAATGCAACTCATTTGCTCGAGACGTTCTAAGGAATCTAAGGCTTATGAGACGTTACAAGTGGGAAGAGGGTGGACGTGGTTTTCGTTGACCTCATCCTTTGGGCCAGTATTCGTTGGGGGAGGGTACAGGGTGCAGGGGTGCGCAAACTTGACCGCTAACAAATCAACAACCAGTGCGTGGTGTAAGTCTTGTCAAATGTCCAGTGTTCAAATTCACGAACTCAACAACATTCTCTCAGGTATAGATATGCAATAATAAATATTAAATTATTAAAACTTAAAAGAGAAATATGACCGAAATAAAGTATTGATGTGTGTGTGTGTGTGTGTGTGTGTGTGTGTGTGTGTGTGTGTGTGTGTGTTTACTTCTTCGATAATGGCAAGCGTACAACCATATTACTTCCAGAGATCTTTCTTTCCAGAAAATCATTCTCGAAATCTGGTGTTTACATAATTAATTAAGGCATTTTAAATTGCTCTGTTACATCACCAATTAAGGCAGTAAAGGTGCTATGATACATCATCAATTAAGGCAGTAAAAGTGCTCTGTTACATCATCAATTAATGCAGTAAAAATGCTATGTTACATTATCAACTAATGCAGTAAAAATAATATATTACGTCATCAATTAACGCAGTAAAAATGCTATGTTACATCATCAACTAACGCAGTAAAATGCTATGTCACATCAGCGATCAACGCAGTAAAAATACTATATTACGTCATCAACTAACGCAGTAAAAATGCTATGTTACGTCATCAACTAACGCAGTAAAAATACTACATTACGTCATCAATAAGGCAGTAAAATTGCTGTTTCTATCCACGCATTAAAGTGTTGGTTGTTGTATTACTGATGGAAATGACTAGGGCTGCGGGCTTGACGTTCTGTTCAATTCGCGGGTATTTTGTTTTTCCTTTCTGAACAGTGTTCAGTAGCTCGGAGGCGACAGCTATTTATTTCTTAATTTCAAACAAGGCAAATGTGAGCACTGTTTGAAAATAATGGATTCTTAAAACAGTCAATATACGTCTGGTGGTTGGGTGAAGGATGCAAAGTTTGCAAGGCAGCGCTTCTTGCATGAATCCTCATTTAACGTCCTTCTGGAAAAGTTCACTTGGACTCCAGAACCACCCGTGATTCATTGAGTAATTAACTTTACAACCCTCCGGTCGCCATTTTGCGAGTTGGAGAGTAAGAAGCGAATAAATGTTAATGCTCAGCGTCTAACGGGTGAGTGTATTAAAAATGCTTTAAAGACATAATTATACACGCAGCTCCGCTGTAATTTACGCATGCGCAAAATGTGGAAGCGATAATGGGCATAATACTTTTGCAACCCAGCCCATGGTATTTTGTTTCGCTCAATGGATTGCCGAGCTCTGGGCAAAATCGAGCATGCTAATTAATGCGCTCTTTAGCACCGAAGTTGTTCTTCCGTTGTTTCTAAAAAAAAAAAAGTTGTTTCTAAAAATAAAAAAAACAAACCCACAAGAATACCTGCAGTATATACCGAAAACATTGTGTCAATAACAATGCATGTACATTGTGTTTTGGCATTATATATTGTGAAGAAGGGAGAGCATTACAAGGGATGTTTCTGGCTATTGGTTTATTAAACACATCGAGATTGTTGTGCGACAATTTGCCTTGGGTGCCTTAAATTCACAGGCCTCGTACGGTTGTGTGTTGTTCTCCGTTCTTTACTCCCAACCATCTTCACACACACACACACACACACATCCCCACACCAATGCCGCTGAAATTATCGCGTGTGTTCCTCTTAATGTTAGCATTTAATTACACACCACTGTTCCAAAGATACCGCAGAAACGATTGCGCAGGCCTTGTCGCTCGACTTTGTTGGGGAGGGTTGACGATCGATCTCGTGTAAACCGACAGAGGACCAAATGCATCATTGTCTCCCCAACAATGCAGCAAAGAACACAATAGCGGCAGCTCTCCAAACTGTCTGCCGTGTACACTCTCAGATGACAGTGGAGAGACACGCGCCATACAGTTGAGTAAAGCGATACGTATATCTATCTACAGGCTCAGGTAATGCTGTATGAAGCCAAACGGGCTACATCCGGGCAACAGAACTGTGCGTTTATAAGCACGAACTGGTCGCTTCCCCCACGTCTCACTGAAAACATTATTCAGTTTATTAGTACCAACAAAAAAAAAAAGCTTTATGTAAAAATAATATTCGGTTATTATTTTTTACATTTTATTTAATAAATAATTTAATTACAGTAGACTATCTTCAAAGTTTTAGAAATAATCCTTCTTGAAATACGATCGGTGTGTGCTATGTGCTCAACCTGATAGATTGGTTTCAGAAGCAACCTTATTCAAGTCTATCTATCTATCTATCTATCTCTACCGACCTACCTACCTACCTACCTATCTATCTATCTAGTTGTCTGTCCGTCTACCTATCTATTCATCCACCCAACTATTAACCATATATATATATAAAAACTTATCAATTCATCCATTTCTATGTGTTTACGTGTAATTGTGTGTGAAGTTAATTATGACATTGCATCGGAAGTTAATTATAACATTGTGACGGAAGTTAATTATATTGTGTCGGAAGCTAATTATAATATGTGTGAAGTTAATTATGATATTGTGTCGGAAGTTAATTATGACATTGTGACGGAAGTTAATTAAGACATTTTGTAGGAAGTTAATTATAGTGTGTCGGAAGTTAATTATGACCTACAGCCCAGCTGTTTTGACATTACACTCACGATGTACTACATCCACATTCCTATACTATTTATGAGCAAAGAGCCCCATTGAAAGAATCAAATAAATAATAAATTGTTATTGAATTAGTGTCTATCGTGCGTGTGTGTGCATGTGTGTGGGTGGGTGGGGGGAAGTGGAGCAATTTTGCCCCTCACTTTCATATCTTTAAAAGAAATATGATTACAAGAAAAAGCGTTCTAAATTCGGTTCTTCTCACACTAGTAACGATGTACCCGTATCTTTCTATGATAAACGGGTCAGTTAGAAAGGAGATGCGTTCTGCAGGAAGTACCTTCGAACTAATCTTTACGGAAAAGTCCGAGTTGGCATTCGAACTAATCTTTACGGAAAAGTCCGAGTTGGCATTCGAACTAATCTTTACAGAAAAGTCCGAGTTGGCATTCGAAAAACACTGTAACCCACAAAGGTCGTCTGCTAGTTCTAATGCAGCAATAAACGGCTCCGATAAATTACAAGCAATTACATGCGCGAGTGAGAATATAGAGTAGAGGTAATTTAGAGTGCAGGTAGCGATGTTTTTTTCCTCCAACTCAGTGCTTTGTGGGAATACCTTTAGTGAGCGAGTGATTTACTAATTGGCCGTTCGACCGATTGACTGACTGATTGATGGGTTTAGTCATTGACTGACTGATGAGTAGGTGTATATCAACACTGAATGCCCGGGCTATGCATTACTAGGTATAATATTTATAACTACAGAAAGTAGACTACTTTGTGTCGTAATATCACACGATTATGCCGGGGCAATGTCCGACGTTAAACGACACTGTAAGATATTCCATTCATAGCAACACAAAGAAGACTCTTTTCCATGGACAAAGTATATTTCACTGCACTATATAATCACGATGTCTGAAATGATCAGTTCTATAGCGCGTTTGATCCCCCCACCCCACTGTGTGTACACACAAATTTAAGCGAGAACACTAAGTAGGATATACACAAGGAAACACAAAAAGTACGCATTATATGAAACATATTTCGCAGCACAAAATAACACTGTACACGTAACACAGTACACGCCACTTTTCATTTTAAAAAATGAGACGAATAGCAAATACAGGAACAATCTTGTTGGTGGAGTGGTTATTTAGATGGTTAGATATCTATATATTCTATTTTCTTCTTTGGGTGTGTTGGTAAGAGAGTGCTTGTATTTATGTGTGGGAGTGGGAGTGCATTTGACTTTGTGTATGTTCGTGCGTTCACCTGTGCGTACGTACGACTAAACACGTTGTGTGTATATGCGAGTGTGTGTTTTGAGTGCGCGTGCGCATTTAACATCTTTGCTTGTATGAACACATTTCTAATATTTCTGCGCTATTTTCCACTCAGTTCTGCTCTGAAAGGATTAATAGGAATAGTCTAAGTTCTCTGAGTGGATCAGCCAACAATTCAGGTACTGACGACTTCATTGACGACTTCATTGACGATTTCATTGATGACTTCATTGACGACTTCATTGACATTTTCATTGATGACTTCATTGACGACTTCATTGATGACTTCATTGACGACTTCACTGATGACATACAAAGCAACTCGTGAACTCTGCGTTAACTCATAAAGATAATTGCATTTAGGCGCAGGTGTCTGACCACTTCTTCATCCCTACCCTTTCACAATTCTTGCAAATTACATCTTCAGAAAAGCGAAGGGAAACTAAAATTGAAACGACAGAAATCGTTAAGGGTAGAGGGGCTAAGGAAATTAAATTAAATTATCCTAACTAGTAATGAATACAAAGGTTAATTGTTTCATCACCGTCATAATCGAACATGTACTCTAAGCGTTTTATAGAGAGCCAACATTTTTTAACAATCCCGAAAATTTCCGATCTCGAGAAATTCCTAACAATATCGAACTCTTCCTAATAATCTGGAACAAAGAAAGGGTACGTTATTTTGGTAAAGTAAAAAACTCCACCAGACATAAACGAACCGGAAAGAATTTCGAACCTTCTACTGTAACTATTTTTAGCACGAGTACAGGCATCCAAAAACAATATCGAAGTTGAGGAATAATCACAGCTGGATTATATAATGAATTGCTGAGATAATTATGAATACACTTCTTTCACTGAAAAGAATAACAAGTAATATTTCTTGGAATTTAGTTTTATGGAATGTTTATTACATTTATAATAACATCGAGAGTAACCAGATATAAAATGACCTTTTAAAATAATAGCATATATGTCATTTGTTGCATTCTGATAAGGCTGTGTCATTATTTCATTTACATACATACACACGCGGACGGACGGATGGATAGACAGACAGACAGATAGATAGATAGATAGATAGATAGATAGATAGATAGATAGATAGATAGATAGATAGATAGACAATCCACTATGATAGGCAATCCCCGAATATTTTAGCAATATATACACATTATCATTAATACTAAAGGTTGCATAATGGTCAGAAAATGGACATCAGACGATTTTTAACGTGTTTCTGCGCACAAACGAAATCCCTTTCTCTCACGCACACACATACACGTACACAAATATATACTATACGCGCACAAACATACGTGCTTACAAACATGTTAATAATAGGAAGTGGACGTGACGTAATAGCCCGTGGCATTGCATGACGTAAGTCGCATTGTACAGGGTCTGAGAAGACAATGAAGCAAATCAGTGAGAGTAGAAGTATTCAAGTCTGATATTATTACGTTGCCATAATGCATCGTCATCATATTACATAACTTCCCATCGGTACTAATTATAATTATGATTATAAAATAATTATTTTTAAAGAACATTTTAGTCCGTCTTTACAATGTGTATTTTAAATGTAAAATGCAAAGAAAGTAAACGCATAAACTTAAACAATATTTTATTTACTGCACACTCATCTATTTAGTGATAAAAATGGCTGAATCTAATGCTGCTTATATTACTTCTATACCAATTCCGTTCCTTAAATTAAAAAATGTTTATGTAATTTCCCCGAAAACGAAACTTAAGTAGTCAAAATGTACTTTACAAAATCATAAGAAAGGAGAGGAAAGAGATAAATGGAAGACTGCCTTCTGAATTGTGTAGTTTAAAATATTCTCGCTTATAACATAACATTATCGTACTATTTATATTTCTCGTAGATAAATCACCTAATTCCATTTCCGGTCACAAATTTATGTGTATGGTTGTAGCGCTATGATGACGCGTTTATTTACAGATTGAAATATACACCATACAAATTCGTAAAGTGGAATATCCTATAAATAACCAGAGAAATAAGAAAGTGAATTATCCTCAAAGTAACCACATAAATTCGTAACTTGAATAATTAATCAAGAACTGCGTAAATGAATTATCCCGGAAATAAACACACAAATTTGCAAAGTGAATTATCATGCTAATAATCACACAAAGTCGTAAAATGAATTATTCCGAAAATAACCACACAAATTCATAAAGTGAATGATTCTGAAGATAACCACACACATTTGAAAAGTGAATTATCCAGTTGGGGGGTGGGGTGAGGTGGGGTGGGGAAGAACACTGCCGGCTAGAATTAGTCAAGTATCTGTTGATTCCATTACGTCCATCTCTTCATTCCATCCCACATAAATTATACATGAATAAATAAGTAAGTAGATGAATAAATAAATAATCCTTAAATTATTTTATGTAATAATGTGGGAAATACTTCTTAGGCTCGATTATGTATGACCTAAGCAAATTTTCATAACAAACATTGACAAACAACAATAAACAAACACTTTTGCTTTGATTAATTATTTTTAACGAAGTTGTTATTAGCAGGTTTAACAGAGAAAATATTGAGTTTAAACATCTTTATCTGCTCTAGAATTAAAGAAACGAATAAAAACCTATGGATTGCACCCCCTGCACGCTAACATAATACAGCCGACAATGCAAATGCATAGAGTAAAATTTAGTAAGTACACACGCACAGAGTAAATGTATCTCTAGTAAATCCAAGCAGCCAATGAGATCCTTGGCAAACATCGACGAGCAAAGAAATATTGGGTTACATTTGACATTCGTGATCTGTGTGACAAATATTGGGTTACATTTGACATTCGTGATCTGTGTGACAAATATTGGGTTACATTTGACATTTGTGATCTCTGTGACAAATATTGGGTTACATTTGACATTCGTGATCTGTGTGACAAGCGTCGAGAGCTAAAGAAGAAGAAGTCAGAAGTAGAAGGAACAATACAATACAGGGAAATCAACCCGGTTATCAAGAAATGCATGAAAAAGGCAACGGAGACAAGGACTGAAGACCAGTGTAAAGATAGAAAATAATCAAAGAAAAATAATAGCAAAAAGACATACCAACTTGTGAAAGACATGACCAACGTAAAAGAGGGATGCTCTCACAGAATGCAAGATAGTGGAGGGAAAGAGTGAACAAGACTGAAACTGAGATATACAGTAAGATTAGCAGAGAACAGAATGGAATGGAAGAAGCAGGTTTTCAGGTCATCAGTGGTGCCCCAACGGTCGGCAAGACTAATAGATAGATAGATATCTAGTAAATATCAACACATCGTATAAATATATATTGTAAATATAAACGCATAACAAAATATACTTACTGTAAACAGCAACGTATCGTAAAATATACCTATTGTAAATGTAAACGCATGGCATAAATCTACCTACAATAATACCAACGCACCGAATAAATTCGCCTTAGGTAAATACGAACACATCGCATAAATCTATTAAAGTGTCGTTCACTTTTCTTTCGGAAATAATTAAATTAAGTGTCCAAAGATAAAATGTCATTTAGTTCGCTCGTTCCTGTTTTGAATTTTTGTCTTCAGCAACAGCAACCGGGTATAGCGAGTACAAGTTTGTAATGCCTTATGTTTCTCTTTCAAGGGAAAAAATAATAATGGCAGCGAACGATTGCTGTATTTTTTTTAGGCAGATTTGTTGTTTTCGTAAACTTGAACTTCCTGTATCCGTTCACTCGTCAAGGCAAATTCCTGACCCGTAGGCATGTCACTCTCACTGGATTGTCACTAGCAAGGCGCCTACGTCATAGTGCCAGCAAACTCACCAAAAGTCTAGAATTTCAGACTCTAGGAGGATAATGTTTTTCCTGCTTCTATAGTATAAATATGTACATTTTAACCGTGATCTATAGTAAATTCTTCGCAAACTTCGGACGTATATCTTATTTTGGATTTTATCAATATATTTTCTTTTAAGTAGTGTGTGTGCACGACATTATGTGTGCTAGCTAGTTAACACGAAACATTACTCCCTGTGTTCTCGTGTGTTCTCAAGCGCAATGGAGTCAACTGCATAGTACGTATAGATGCATTTTATTGTCTCCATCCGGGTTATTACCGCGCAGCGCTAATCTCTTCCTAAGACAAGAGTCACAGGATCACGTGGCCTGCGACGTCATGTATGTGTACGCGTCTATGGATTGGCCACGATGATGCTAAACACAACTGGATACTCTTACAAAGACTTGTACTCTCTCTTCCTCTCACTGTTTCTTTCCCTCTCTCAGCCTCTTGTACCCGAGGATACATACAGTGTGCATACAATTCTTCATGAAAGATATGAACGTATTTTTCATACAAAGCCTCTGATTTGATTATTTTAGGAAGGGAAATCATTTTCTTTTCAAAGTTGCAATAACTCACGCACAAAATTCCTTAACCGAAAATTAACTTTAATCCTAAATATAGTATTTAATCCTAAATTCATTCCTCAAAGCATCGTTATCTATATTTAGTTGCAAACTGTCGTACACAAATGGTTATGGTATAGATACCATTTCCGACATTAGAAAGTGAGTGAGACCATATTTGTACAGTTGCAGGCACATATATGTCCTGCGATACATGCCATATGTGTTTTTTTTATTTTGGCTGACAGGGGTAAAAAAAACAGTCGTCACAGATCAGTATGCCTTTCGGTAATGGTTGACAACAGACCGAGAGGAGAGACAATATGCACAGATCTTTTTTTTTAAAAAATCCTGTTGCAGACTTTGTGAACCACGATCTAGGCGTATTTCACAGGGCTAACACTTGAAAATAAGCTACGTCCGCTTGCACCATGAACAATAATTATTTCTTTCAATACCATACTGGAGAAATGTAAGGCAGTCAGTGACTGGCTTGATGTACAGTGCAACAGCGTTTGGTTGTCAAGCATTAAAGTACATCATCATTGGGCTGTCAAGCATTAAAGTACATCATTATTGGGTTATCAAGCATTAAAGTAAATCATTATTGGGTTGTCAAGCATTAAAGTAAATCATTAGTGGGTTGTCAAGCATTAAAGTAAATCATTAGTGGGTTCTCAAGCATTAAAGTACAACATCAGTGGGTTGTCAAGCATTAAAGTACAACATCAGTGGGTTGTCAAGCATTAAAGTACAACATCAGTGGGTTGTCAAGCATTAAAGCTCATCATTATTGGGTTGTCAAGCATTAAAGTACAACATCAGTGGGTTGTCAAGCATTAAAGCTCATCATTATTGGGTTGTCAAGCATTAAAGTACAACATCAGTGGGTTGTCAAGCATTAAAGCTCATCATTATTGGGTTGTCAAGCATTAAAGTGTTATAACATGTTATTGTCGACCATTGAAGTGTTAATAGCGTCTGATTCTTCAGCAATAAAGTGTTACAACAGCTTTAGATCATTAAGCATTCAAGTGCATCAACAAGTTAGTGTGAAACATTCAAGTGCATCAACAATTGATAAGCGCTAAAGAGCATTAACATTTGATTGCCAAGCGCTAAAGCGCTAAAGTGCATTAGAATTCGATTGCCAAGCGCTAAAGAGCATTAACATTTGATTGCCAAGCGCTAAAGGACTAAAGTGCATTAGAATTCGATTGCCAAGCGCTAGTGTGCACTAACATTTGAACGCCAAGCGCTAAATTGCATTAACATTCGATTGCCAACCGCACAGTGCATTAACATTCGATTGCCAACCGCACAGTGCATTAACATTCGATTGCCAACCGCACAGTGCATTAACATTTGATTGCCAAACGCTAAAGTGCACTATCGTTGATTACCAAATACTCAAGTACATTAATATTTGGCTGCCAGGCGCTAAAGTGCATTATCATTCATTACTAAGCACTCAAGTACATTAATATTTGAGTGCCAGGCGCTAAAGTGCATTATCATTTAATTGCCAAATGTCAGATCATCAAGTATTAATGTGCTACAGCGTTATACTGTCCAGCATTACAGTGCTACAGCGTTTCATTGTCCGCGTTAAAGTGCTACAACATTACTGCAGAAGTAAAGGCGATGGGGTATTTCTTTAAAAATAAGGATTTCTCAGCTAATTCAATGATTTAGAGGCAAATTCAAGCGTTTTTCAAGGACAACATTAAATTCAACTACTTTTCAAGGTTTTTCAAGGTTGCTATGAACCCTGTTTTATAATAATTTTATTACCGAATAATAAGAGAGTAGAACGAGAAAATATTGTTACTAACGATGTAAAGAATAATATTTCTAATTATAATTTAAAAATTCCCATCTACATACAGAATGTTATTAGTTACAGTCATAAAGAGTAATATTCAAATAAGTACAGCATAATATTAGAATAACAGAATAATAATATATTTAAAGTCAAAAATAATAAAGTTAAATATAGAATAATACTAGTTTAGTAGTATAAAGAATACTACTACTAGCTGTGTGAAAAATACTGCTTGATGAATGAAAAATAATATGACAATTCTTACATTTATACAAAAATAGTATTTCCAATGGTATGGGGAAGAGTGTTAATTGTTGCAAGATATACACTTTCCACAACAACATGAAAAATAACAGTACTAGCACCATGAACAAGAAAGTCATTAGCTGTGTAAAGAAGAGCAGCAAAGATAGCTGTAAGAAGAAGACTGCCATTAGCTCTGTGTGGTGAAGTATATTTGCCTATCCGAATTTCTAAAATTAATAATTATATAGTTTTTTTCACCTCTGTTAATGAGACCCAACCTTGGGCACTGCTTACGATGATATTTTTTAAAGTGCCAAAGTTGGAATAAACAACTTAGGTGGAGAATATGCTAGAACATACTGATGCAATCCAAACCAGTTCAAACTGGATGAGTATTTTTTCGGACTAATAGCCTCACAATTGTTCATAACAAATTAATCCAATGGAGATGGACCGAAAGTTACTGTGTTGAAGAAGTCTTATATTCTAATCACTTTGATTTGACGAAACACAAGTCCGGTCATAATGGCGATCGTTAGCTTATACTTATAGTTAGTGGATTGACTGATAAAGAAAGAATGGACTTGGAAATATTTCGTACGTTTGCTATTGATCTATGATTTGAATTGGAGAATGATTATGTAATTGAAACATCATTTCTATGTCTACTATTTTGATTATGTTGTATATTATGCTTGGGAATGTTTTATTGATGCTACATTTCTTATGCCTCATGTTTATTGGGCTAATTAATATTGTTGCAGGATTTGTAATTTGAGAATGTATGTAAGAGAGAAAGGAGTTTAGAGATGAAATATGCCTGAAATTTAGCGCTGCCTTAATTTGACTTTTGTCAAATTAAGCTCACCTGTTCTTTTTTGATGCTTTTGATCTGCTACAGACTACAGTGACTACTGTACTCTACCTGATCATGTTGATGTGTGAATCCAGCAGTGTTGTCGAAATTATAAGTAAATGTATTGCTGTAAGATGATTCCAGTGAATTCCATGTGAGAGCCAATAAAGTGATAGATGAGGCTTGAGTTTTGTCTCAAGAATTAATGAAAGTTTCTTGATCATTCATTGCGCTGAGTGGCACACATGAAGATTCTAGAACACTCTGCATGATGTACTTTGATAGTGCATGTATAGTTCTGGATGATTCTCCACAGTGTGCTTTGTATGTGCATCAAAGCTTCTGGAACAGTTGTGTAATGTGCATAGAAGGGGTATATTGTACTGTCATATAATAAAAATGAAAGTGTCTTGTTGCAAACTACGTGATTGTGAACATGTGCCAGTGACAGTCACCATCATTGAAAAGGTTACGTACATTGAACATAATTATCTCTAAATTCCACGCTATGGTGAATTATATCTGTAAACCTGATTATATATGTATATATTATAATTTGACTCCTGATATCTATGCTGGGAAAAACTGAATGATTGTCTAGCAATAATTGAATAAAGTTGAGAAGTGATGTAAATGTCAACTCTCTTTTGGTTATTATATTCATATGTTGTATATTTGATTGTTGATTTAATAAATTTATTGTTATAATTATTAACTTTCTTGCTCAAATGTTAAAACTTATGTTGGAGTAATAATGGGTGGATCGGGGAGGGCTCATTAAATATAAATTAAAGAAAGATTTTTATTACTCCTTTGCTAAGAAGTTTCCTTCTACAGAAAACATAATGCAACAGTAAAGCTTCTATATTGTTACTGTGTAAATAGAAGAGTTTTACAACACCTTTATAATCCGCCAATAATTCACTTGTAATTAATTATGTGTTGTTAATTAATAAATAATAACCATAACGAGTGAAGGGTGCCTAAAGGTGTCACACTGTGAAGTAAAGCAACTAAGAGATAGATAGATAGACAGACAGACAGACAGACAGATAGATAGATAGATAGATAGATAGATAAATAGATAGATAGATAGATAGATAGATTACAATTCAGCTTCATTACTTCATATATTATTTTCTTGTTGAATTTCTCTCCAGAAGATCTGACACATTTAAGATGACATGATATATCTGCGCACGAGTATATGGATTTGGGGGATGCGACAGCTTTAAAACAAAAACAAAAAACCTTTAACCTTTTCATGCCGATGCAACAACAAAACAATGATCGTGGAATCTTAACTTATGCGTTCCAGACACACACACACACACACACACACACACACACACACACACACACACACACACACACACACACACACACACACACACACACCGTACATCGTCATTCCATATCTCTGAATGCAAAATAATGAATTATTAAGTTTGCAAGATGTAATGGGCTGTATAATTTGCTAGGGGTTTTGGTTATTTTACCTGAATTGCTCTAACTCTTTCTGTGCCGGTAAGTAAAAATTAGATAACGTCTTTCAGTCTGCGTGCTACTCGCTCAGTGTAGAAAGGGTTAAACATCACTTTGTCGTTTAATTTAAAATAAATAAATGTCAAGTACAATTCGACATCAATATGTCTTATTGAGTGCTCTTTTATGTGTCGTTTAGTTACACGTTGTTGGTTTTTTTTGTAAAATGCATTTTTTTCTCTCTGTCTCTATCTCTCTTTTAAATAAAATATTTATTCCGTCCTGATTCATTTAACTTCCTCGCTCATCGCATGCTGTTCAAAGAAATAAATGGACACTGATTCGAATAGTCTTCAGATATGGCAATATTAACCCAATTTGTCTCCCTTAGAGCGTTTGTAGGCACTTCTTAAAATGCAGTATAGTTAATTATAGTTAATTAATTATAGTTAGACAATTGTTGTTTAAAATCAAATGACTAAGTTTCACATTTATTTCATCTATTATTATTAATTTCTTTTGTAAAGTAAGTATACTATATTTTACTTTAAATGATTTCTCTTCATTTATAAAGCTGATTTTAAAAAAAAATACTATTTCATATTTTATAAAGTTTAGTTTCTGATAATTTCTTTTGTGCGTAACGAACGATAATCAATTAGGAAAGTACTACTAATGATAATATCTATTTGCACAGACTTAGGTCTCTGGTCACGGACTTGTCGCGTGCAAAGACTTTGACCATGGCCCATTAAAATTCGTTGTTATCATTGGTTTTACAATCACCTCTACCACTACTACAACCCTCGGAATTTTTAAGCTCTAGTTCAAGATATTATTGCACCAGTTCTTGATTTTAATGCTTAGGCGATTGAGTGGGGGGGGGGGAAGTAATGCTGCTTACCCTTTATTCCGGACTTATTGGTGTCCTGTTGAATGTTTTAGTGTTCAACCTAAAGAGTTTTTACTCTCGGGGTCATCAACACTTTCGCCACGTTTTTGCTAGGGGAGACCATTCCGATTTTTTCTCGTGTATGTTAAAAATATAACGGTCAGTAGTATATCTTTCTTCTTCATGATTCGTTGTTGTTAACAGGTTTAAACTGAATCACGAAAGAATTCAGAAATGTCGTGCGAAAATATTTTAATGGTAGCTTCCCGAAAGAAGTCTTCAGTACGTGTACAAAACTAAATTTAAACTCTGAAACTACAGTTCATATACGTATATACACAACACAGATACTTACAAACACAATACACATATACATAATGCACATACCCAGCCCACATATGCATCACCCTCCCCCCTCCCCCCCCAACCACTCCCTCCTGCTGAAAGCCTTGCCTCAAAGTGCCCAGAGCCATTAAAGCTGTTCGTTAGTGAAGCGGTCTATGGAGATCTTGCTGCAAACAACTCTTACTGACTGGTCTTGCCGATAGTACCGTCTGCTTGTATTCGCGGGATGGCCGTCAGGGGAGGTTACTATCGAGATTACGACTTTTAGATGACAAGTCAGAAGACGGCACATCGGAATAGGCCATATCAGTTGGGGGGGGGGGGTATTTTTTATTTTAAAAAAAATTAATAAAAGGACACATTTTAAAAATAGTATCCCTTTACATTTTACGATCGCATTATAATATAAATAAATATGCGAAGCAGAATGGCAGTTGGCTACGTTCCCTCCCTAAACCCTAGTTTGTTTCTGTTGCTCCTACTGTTGTTGTAGTGGATTATATTTTCGTGACGCTTTCATCATTCGGAGAAGAGTCAGAAAGTGACTTTCACAGGTCACGATCGACCTGGCCTAATTTATGTCCTACGTCAAATCACGTGGTTAGTAGACAACCTCGCTTTCCCTCCTTGATGTCGCTTTCCCGAATTCGCTTGATAATAATCGAATCCCATCAAGTAAGAGGTTACATTTAAGCCTTGATGACGTCTGAACACGAATGGATAGTCAGAGCCACATTTCACTGGTCCTATTTGAATTCTTGACCGACAAACAGCGACAGCATTTGAATAATGTTATTTTCGAATTACAACCAGTACTTCGCGCAGCACTAAGTTACCTACTGAAATAGTGTCCTGTGTATGTCTATATTGTATGCTGGTTTTGTGTGCATTTTGTGTGTATATATGTGTGTGTGTGTGTGTGTGTGCGTATGTATTACGTTTACATGTGTGAATAAATAATTATGTATTACGTTTATGTGTTTGAATGTATATATATATATGTGTGGGTATGGGTGTTTGTGTGTGCGTGCGTGCGTGCGTGCGTGTGTGTGTGTGTGTGTTGAGATTAAGTATTTGTATAATGTGAGAGTGTATATGTGTTTGAAGAAGGGGTCACTGTTATTCTCAATATGTAATATTTTAATCAGAATCGAGTATTATGTTTCAGACGAAAAGAGGCAGGAGAGAAAGCAACAGACATATTTGTGTCCAGATTATTTCATAACGTGATAAGGAGCACACATTAAGAGAAAATGTATTTCTGTAACAATATGAAACTCTTTATATTTAATATCCACAATAAATATATAATTTAATCTGACTTATAAGAATTTGATTTTATCTTTAAAATACCACTCTGTATATTGCAAAATGTAAATTGTCTTATATTTCACACACACACGGACACCATGCACACAAACACAAACATACAAACACAGATAGAGAGATAGATAGACAGACAGACAGACAGACAGACAGACAGACGAATGGATGGATGGATAGATGCGTTTGCGCAGTGTGTGTGTGTGTGTGTGTGTGTGAGAGAGAGAGAGAGAGAGAGAGTGAGAGAGAGATCTAAGCGGTAAGGTTGTTAATAATAATATTATTGTCATTTAACGATAGAATACATTTTACAAGTGTTGCATACTTCAGCTAAACACTAACTGCTCGGTAAACGGGAATAACTAAAATCTGACTGCTAAAGAGAGAGGAGCGAAGAACAGACTTAAATGCATTG
This sequence comes from Sinotaia quadrata, assembly GCA_028829895.1. Classification (NCBI taxonomy): domain Eukaryota; kingdom Metazoa; phylum Mollusca; class Gastropoda; order Architaenioglossa; family Viviparidae; genus Sinotaia; species Sinotaia quadrata. The sequence continues at coordinate 117,313,181 of CM054180.1, forward strand.
CGGAGAACATGGAGCAGTGAAGTGAGAGAACTGCACAGAATTAGATTATGGAATTAAAATTATCAATGAACACATCGCGACACGTTGAACTGGTCACCATGAGGTTAGTCAAACCGAATAATAATATACATACAATTAATTGTGTGCGTGTCGTGGTGGTGGTGGTGGTGGTGGTGGTGGTGGTGGTGAAGGCTTGAAGGAAGGAAGGAACGAATGAACGAACGAACGAAGAAACGAAGGAAGGAAGGAGGGAAGAAAGACAAAAAAGAAAGATAAACAACACAAAAACGAAGAAATGCTTTTATTCTGACTCATGTTTAAAAACGACAAATTAATAAATACTATTATTTTGCCCTAAGCTAGAGAGGAATATGCTTTAGAAGACAAGCTAGCTATGAACGGGTGATTTCAAGAAATGCAACTCTAAAAATATACCCATTGACTATAAATAGAAATGCTTCCTCGTCCCATTCAAGTAAATCCAAAAGCGTATGGGTATACACAGAGATCAGTTAAGATTTGGGGTGGATGTTAGCAACACATGCTATTAAAATAAATTTAAAAGAAAGGATTTGATTTCCCACTCCACTGAAAGTACAGCCAAACTACATTCTCTTCACTATGGATCGCGGTTGTCAATGCTCTAATGCGAGGGTAGTTTGGGGAAGGGGTGGTGGGGGGAGGGGGGAGGGGAGTCTGAAACCACCATCAAAGTCCGTTCGATACGTTCTGTCCATTCACGCGGGGCTGCCTCATCCGTTTATTTTTAGTTCAGTGTGAGCGGTGTTACTCCATTTAATAACATATTGGTGGCAAACAGTGTCTCGACTGAACAGTTTGATTTAAGTGAATGTACAGGGTACCTATCTCGTTCTCGATATGTTTCATGGGAGAAATTAATCCACGTATGTTTTAAAGCCGCAAGGCGTTAAACGGTCGTAATTATATTATTCCCGCACCGCTAACTTGTTGTAATTTGCTTTTGTTTTTGAACAATTTGATCGTCTTGCTATAGTCTCCGTGCGTGATGTCGTAATGTTGTATATTAATCACAGTATTATCCGTTTTATATTAAGCCTCGGTATCATCTGTTGCATGTTGTATATTAAGTTTCAATATCATCTGTTGTAATGTTGTATATTAAGCCTCGGTATCATCTGTTGTAATGTATAATAAGCCTCGGTATCATCTGTCGTAATGTTGTATATCAAGTCTCAGCATCTACTGTTGTAATGTTGTATATTAAGCCTCATTGTCATATGTTGTAATGCTGTATATTAAATTTCAGTATCGTCTGTTGCATTGTTGTATATTAAGTCTCGGTATCATATGTTGTAATGTTGTATATTAAGCCTCGGTATCATCTGTTGTAATGTTGTATATAAAGCCTCGGTATCATCTGTTGTAATGTTGCATATTAAGCCTCGGTATCATCTGTTGTAAAGTTGCATATTAAGCCTCCGTATCATCTGTTGTAATGTTGTATATTAAGTGTGAGTATCATCTGTTGTAATGCTGTTGTATGTTAAACCTGAGTGTCAGGCGTTTTGTAGAGACATGTATCATTACGAATTGAGAGCATTTTAAAAGTTCTATATTATTCTAGTGTGAATTGCTTCAAAGATTTATAATAGTCTGAATAGTGCTTTAGCTCCCAAACACCTTCATCTTGAGCAGTGTTAGGTTTTGGAATAGTTCTGTATTATTAGCTTGGGTTTCAATAATCCTAGCAATGTGGGTTGTTGCTTTTTTAAATTTTATTATTAAATTAAAAAATTATATATTCTTACAAAAAAGATTTTAAATATAATTACATATTACCTTGAGTGCGGTGTGTTTAAAACGTTACATTTATTCTCAGTGTGAGTGTCATTCCTGGATGTACAATATTGCATGTAAAGTTGTTATGAAGCTGTTTATTTATTATTCTTAATGATGATTAAATCGTGCATTATTCTGCAAGTCAGCTCCTACAAAATCCTGCTTTTCCTAATTACTTTGTGTAATGTTTCATTAAGTTATTTCTACGGAATATCACAATTTCAAAAATGTGTTAATGACAGAACTGAAAGCATGACCTTCTCCTGTTTCAGAGTCAGTCGCGTCAGGCCCATAGGATTGTTCTTGTAAGAATCTTTCTCCATAAAGCGGTAAAGGTCAGTACCGTAACCCATTCTGTCTGTTTGGAAATCTGTTTGTTTTCGGGTTGTGTTTGCTTCTTTTGCCTGCAGTTGTATCTGTCGCTTCATTTTAGTCGGCGTCCGCGGGCAAAACAAGCAAGGCATCAATGAAAGTGTTCCAACTACTAAATCCGTCGTGACCCCTAGAGCGAGCGTCTTCGCTTCGATCTGACTCCCAGCACAAGATGGGGAAAATCTAAAGGAAACTAGAAAATCGACCAACTGTCGAATAATACCGGGGATTGATATTTATTTGTCAGACAAAATAGAATGTCCGAGTTGAGGTCAATCTGCTAAGGAATAGGCAACAGATGATGAGGAGTTTGGGGGTTAACAAAAGAACCGCATTCGTTCCAAATATAAATATAAACACGACCAGCATCTTGCTTCCAAGTTCGATCTGGCTGCTGTGTCGCACAGCAGTCACAAGCAGCAGCAACAGCAGCAGCAGCAGTAGCAGCAGCACTGAGAATATTTAGCAGACGGCAAACCAACGATCGTGTAAATTAAAAATAGACATCGGAAACGACTAAAAAAAAAAGAAGAAAAGTTTGAGGCGAGAAAAAGATTTACCTACCATTGCTAGTATATCCATTTCAAACGGCGCTGAAGCAGAACTATTCCTGAAAATTTAGGCGAGCCCAAAGTAATCCAAATTAGAAGTAAAAGGCTAAAAAGCACAAGCCCTTATCTCTGGCAAAACACCCTCACCGTCGGACGAGGCGCGGCGAGGCGGGTAACTCCGCGCGCACGTTCCGATGCAGAGTTGTCCTCGCGCCTCCCTCTAGAAAAAAAGACCGAACCAGGCCAGCGCGCTTTCCACGAAAGTCAATGGCAGTCGCGCGTTGGACGACGGTATGTACGCGAACGCGTGTCTTTTCTTGTGTGCATGCGTGCGCACGCGTGTCTATATTAGTGTGCGTGTAAAGTGCCAGTCAGGGACACAACGCTGATATGAAGTCCGTTAATGTTTTAGCGAACTCGTTCCAAGTGGCTATTTGTTTTTGTTTCTGTTTCTGTTGGGCTGTTGACTGACATTAGCACATGCGTGATTATTTGAGCAGTGTGACTGGCTCTTGCGAGAATCACACACTGAGACGGGGTCGATCGCTCTTCAATACTGAGCAATGTTTATCAGGAAGCGCCGAAATGGGAAAAGATTTAAGGAAAATAACTGACTGGCGTTTGTTTCTTTCTCCTTGCGGGCTGAACAAAACTGTTGACAAAATCACCCCCCCACACACCCAGGTTTCCGTAACGTCACTCTTCCCCATCCCCCACTCCACCCCGCCACTGATGAAGTGATCAATAGCAAAAGAAGCGTGACAAGAGGAACAAACGACGGTGGTGCATAAGGCAGGCTGTTTGCTTGGGTTTTTTTGCTTGTTTATTTATTTTGTTTGTTTTTTTGTTTGGGTTTATTGCTAGTTTGTTTTTTTGTTTGTTTGGGTTTTTTGCTTGTTTATTTATTTTGTTTGTTTTTTTGTTTGGGTTTATTGCTAGTTTGTTTTTTTGTTTGTTTGGGTCTTTTACTTGTTTTATTTTTTTGTTGTTGCTTGGTTGTCTTTGTTTGCTTTTTGTTTGGGTTATTGGCTTGTTTTTTTTTCCTGTTGTTTGTTTGGTATTTTTGCTTGTTTTTTTTTCCTGCTTGTTTGTTTGGGGAGGGAGGAGCCAAATTATATGTAGGTCAAATAAAGCGAAATAAATTCGAGCCAAATAATAATATTTCTTTTAAATGGTGTCTTTTATTTGCACTTTACGTTCTCGCGTGTTCTAGGCGCTGTACTCTTCGATCACCGAGTTCAAATCCCAGTTAAGGTAGAGGATGAGTCTAACAGGAAAAAGAAAGAAAAAGTTAAACACACACGCACGCACGCAAGCACTCTCGACCCAGGTAGGTTTTGAACCTTTCACCCATAGAATTATACATGAGAGCTCAGCGCTTCCAATTCTTAACCAACCTGCTCCCCCGTCAAAATAAATTCACGTTTGTTGAGCCAAACACACCAACGTATTGCCTGAGGTGTTACTTTTGTCGTGCGCCCAAAGAGGCGAAATGTTTCCAAATCAAAGAACTATTGTCACGAAACGGCTAAACACGTTTCAACGAACCAAATAACGCCAAATGCTACTGAGCCAATGAAGACCCAAATTTACCAAGCAATGAATGCAACAAATTAATGTAACAATGTGAGAGAGAGAGAGAGAGAGAGAGAGAGAGAGAGAGAGAGAGAGAGAGAGAGAGAGAGAGAGAGAGAGTGGCAATGCAATATAGTATTGAACCAAGAACAATAAATGCCTTATTATCTTGAAACAATGAACGTCTAATGTTATTCTAACAATAAACGCCTAATGTTATTTAAACAACAGACGTCCAATGTTCTTGAAACAATGAACGCCTAAAGCTCTTGAAACAATGAACGTATAATGTTCTTGAAACAATGGACGTATAATGTTTTTCAAACAATGAACGTGTAATACTCTTCAAACAATGAACGTATAATGTTCTTGAAACAATGGACGTATAATATTCTTGAAACAATGATGTTTAATGTTCTTGAAGCAATGGACGTATAATGTTCTTGAAGCAAAGGACGTCCAATGTTCTTGAAACAATGTACGTGTAATGTTCTTGAAATAATACACACCTAATGATGCTGCACCAGTGAATGTGAAATACTAAACCAACTAAACATTTGTCCGTGCCTTTGCTAGCGTAAATATCGGTTTTTCCGAGCTTAAAGTTAACTTTTTTTAAATAGTACATATTGTATCACCAGGTAACAACCATAACACAGCAAGTCAAAAGCGTGTGGGGTTCCTTTTATATGTATAATGAAAATCTTAAGTTAGTATGCCAACTTTTATTTTAAAGGTAGATAAAACTTAATTTCGAATTTGACGTGAACATTTATTATTTGGCTTTCTTCTGAGTCACCATTACCGGTTTCCGTTCCAATTCAATTCAAAATAAAATAAAAGGCACAGACATACAGCCAGCAGACCTACCAGCCTCTGTATCCCTGGGAGCTGGCGTGTTTGATGAGGAGTGAGAAACGGACTTAGAACAGAGAGAAAGATAGAAAGAGAGAAAAATATTTAAGAGAGAAAAGAGAGAGAACTAAAGAGAATGAGAGAAAAAAAAGAGAACTAAAGAGAGTAAGAGAGAAGAAGAAGAGAACTAAAGAGAGTAAGAGAGAAGAAGAAGAGAACTAAAGAGTGTGAGAGAGAAGAAGAAGAGAACTAAAGAAAGAGAGAAAAGGAGAGTCAGAAAGAGAAAGGGAGAGCAAAAGAGAACATATGGAAAAAGAGAAAGAGATGGAGATAAAAGAGGGATACAGAAGAAATTGGGAGGAGAGAATAAAAGAATAAAACAAGAGAGAGAGATAAGAATTATGAAAGGAAAAGTGTTTGAGAGAAAGAGTCAAAATGAAAGTGACATATAAAGAAATGAGAAGAGACATATGGAGAAAAAAGAGACAGAGACTGAAACACGCAGCAAGAAAGAAAGGAAGGAAGGAAGGAAGGAAAAGAAAAATGGAAAAGAAAGAAAGAAAGGAAGGAAGAAAGGAAGGAAGGAAAGAAAGAAGGAAAAGAAAGAAAGAATGGAAAAGAAGTAAGAAAGAAAGAAAGAAAGAAAGAAAGAAAGAAAGAAAGAAAGAAAGAAAGAAAGAAAGAAAGAGACAGAAAGAGATGAAATGAAAGAAAATTATAGAAAAAAATGTTGTTTGATCTATTTCACAGACGCATTGCAAAAATAAGAGCTAACCACACATCATAATGCAACCCACCAAAATCCAAAATACCTTTACTACAGCCTAAAATCTAATGCTCTGAATGAGAAACACAGTCTGATTGAAACATGAATTATAATTATCCAGTGTAGGGAGGTTAAACTACAGCCTTAAATCATGCACATTACTTCTACTGGCAAATTCCCTTATACTCACAACATTTTCATAATTTTTTGGGGGGTTACTGGCTAACTCCCGGAAGAGACATCGTAATGTTGTATTGCCTGTCTTGAATCTAGAGCACTTAGATATACAACAGTAAAAGTCCGATCAAAATCCATCCAGTACTTTTTTACTTAACACAAACCCACAGGCGTAACGATTTTTTAAATTTATAGATGAATGCAACTTATTACTGAAACAATAAAACCCCAATATATCTAAGCCAATAAACGTCAACAAATTATCGAACCACGAACGCGATCAAATACCACTGAACACAGAAGCCAAATGTTGTGGAATCGGTAAATGCCCATTGAGCATAATTTATAATGTTATTTAAACCAATGAAATGCGAATGTTACTGAACCAATGAACGTCAAGTATTGTTGAAAGAACGGACTCGGCATGTTATTAACATAAATTCTTTTATTGGTATCATCGCTTTGTGTTGAAGTGTTATACATAATTTTCATCATTGGGTCCTATATCTTTATACAGTAATGATGTATTACTTCAACATTACAGCGATCAAAAACTTGATATTGACATTAATTCTTAGTGTTGAAGTGATATTTTCTGTAAAAAGACATATTTTTCTAAAAATCTTAGAAGAAGAAAATTCATTTAAGTTTTTAAAAAATGTCTTTTTACAGAAAATTTTAAAAACAAAATCCGTTTATTTTAACGATAGACTAGATCGTCCAGTGAACAAATTTTATTTATTCTCCTCAGAAATTTGTTGACCTACACACAGGTAGCTCTGTTTCAAAACTGATATTTTTGTAAACTGTAGTCTGCGACCAAAAATTCGTAGACACTGCTTAGCATTAAAACGTCAGATTAGCATCTACGACTTTCAGAAAGTGGGTAGGCAGAAATTTTGAGCGCTTACCTACATTTAACACAGCCGATACGTGGCGACAGCGCCTTAAATATTATATGCGAGAGTGAACTTAATATTGACGTACACTACCCCATCTTGCCTAAAAAGATATTTCAGAAATGGTTATTTATGTAATATACACGTAAATAGAAAGTTAACAATGTAATTAGGATTTATTATCACTGTGTCTATTTATTATAACAGAAATTAAAAACACATCTTCAACACATAAACTGGCTACAAACAAAACGAACTTCAACACATAAATGGTTACAACTCAAATAACCTCAACACGTGCAGTGTTTGCAACTCAAATAACTTCAAAATGTGCAGTGGCTACAACCAATATGATCTTCAACACGCACAACTGCTACAGTATACAATGATATCCAGTAAATCTTTTTCCCCCCCATCCACTCTGACCATAGATCACGTTCCAGTAGTTCAAGGGAATAATGCTTTGTGCACCAGGAAAAGTTTTAATTTGCTGCCTGCAATGTGGCAAAACGAACTCCATATTAAATGCCCATGAATGATACCAGCAAATTGCAGTAACTTAAGCCAATCCGACCGCCTATTTTCTTTTCAGACAATCTTGCTGAGTTCTGTAGTCCAAATATATTTTACTTAGGCACGCTAATCCTGTTTGGATACTTCGTTTAGAGAGAGCCTGTAGAATGTCCTTTCTTTATGTTTTACGAAATGTTATTTTAAACTTACCACTGCAATTCCTCAAACCTTCCCTCATACTCCTGCATATATATTTTTTAAAATTATTATTTTGGAACCTGAGTGCGAGTACACAGCATAAGGACCGCCATTAGTGGAATTAATCCTGCAGTACTTAGGAATGGCAGAGGTGACGTTTTACTAGACGCGCGTCCGTCGGCCATTGTGACGTTCTGTTTTTCCCAAAATGGACGTAGATCAAAGTTTGACATTTTCCCGGAACTCGGGATTTTGGTGGAAGTGCCCGCTAGAGGCGACGAAAATAGCTGTAATGGTTACGTTTCGTACAGTAAACTGAGTTCTAAAGAATTCAACTCGACCCCCCGCCACTTCTACCACCCACCAACCACTCTGAAATTAAGACATGTTAATAACAGGAAAAATTTAAATGTAAGACAAGTAAGCAACAGAAAATATTTTCAAATATAATAAGGTAATACTTATAAGGAGAAAAATAATGAAAAAGCGTGAAATACGAACTGCTTTCTGCTTATAAGATAGTTAAGTTTTAAAATATATTAAAGAGAAGTATAATTATCTTTATGCACACACACATGCACATAAGCATACATAAACATACACACACACACACACAAACACACACTAAACACACACTCGTAGACGTAAATACAAGTGAACGCATAAATATACATACACACATATATATAAAAGATTTAATACAGACGATAAACTAAATAAATAAAACAGACAATAAGCCCAATAAAAGATTTAAAACAAAGAAAATAAACTAAATAAATTACTAAAACAGAAGATGCATCCAGTAAAGACTAAAACAGACGAAAAACTAAATAAATAAATAAAACCAGTAAAAGACTAAACTAAACAAATGATTAAAACAAAAGATAAAGCAAGTTAAAGACTAAACTAAACAAGATAAACTAAACAAATGATTAAAACAAAAGATAAAGCAAGTTAAAGACAAAAAAAAAGTTATGCCAAATAAATATGTACAAATGGAGGCGGTAAACTAAATAAATGACTCAAATGAAGAAGATAAACCTAATAAATCGTTGCAATGGAAGAGATAAACCAACTAAATGATTAAAACTGAAAACGGTAAACCAAATATTTGACTAAGAACAAAAAAGGCACAAGAAAAACAAATAAATAACTAAAATTGAAGACAATAAACCAAATATATTACTAAAGTGAAGATTGTAAGCTAAATAAACAGCTAAAATAAAGAAGATAATCCAAATAGATCACTAAAACGCATGACAAATACATACACTTATTTTTTAATTTTCAAACTGGGACAACAAAACACTGACAGACAGCGAACTATTAAAATGGGGAATTGTCATCGCTATGACTTCAGGCCAATATTTCAACGGTGAGTTAACTCTTACGGCTCAGCAGGTACTCGAAATTCAAGAACTACTTGAGCCAGTGTATTAAACAAACATAATTGCGTCATCAAAATTTGCTAGTTACCCCCAATGTTCGCATACAAAGGCGAGTTTAAACTGTTTATATTCCACCAAGTACCAAGAGTTGCCGAAATCGCTGGTAGATCATTTTGCCAGGAGCGTAACATAACGCGACACAGATGGTGCACTTGGAAAATCCGTTGGACACACGTGACAAGGTCAAAGGAATCAAAGGCACCTCGAAATGTCCACACACCTAAAAATCTCCTCAAAGTTCAAATGGCCCAAATTATTCACAGCCCAGCACGGACGCAGTCCTTCGCAGTAGCACGTGACTTGGGGCTGGGTGGGTTTGCAACTTATTACTTGCTATAATACTACATACCTTTGGTTCGTTCAACTTTGAGTTGTTGCATTACAAGTCTCGGAGAAATAAATGACTAGAATAGTACAGGTGTACATAGGTATTGTTATTGGTGTAAAAGAATATGGAATTAATTAACCTACATTTTTAAATTTCATAGTCGAGTACGATTCCGAGGTACGTGTAAAAATTATTCACAGACACACAACTACACCAGGCATCATTAATGCTAGAAAATTTGGGTTTGTATCCCAGCCTCCTCCCAATCTCTACCGAGGCATTTGTCAGCTGTTCAAAAAAAAGAGTTCATCATCGCCGGAAGCCTTCGATCCCAAACCGAATGCAACGTGCTTTTAAATAGCCGGAAATGAGGTCAGCTGTGTTGAGAGCACACCCAATTGCGCTAGATTGTACAATCCGTTCGATAATGACCTACTTCACCATAAACTTAGCAGCAGATGGAGTCAAAATTTCAGGTTGCTATTGGATCTGGTTCACCTGCTGAGTGTAACAAGTGTCTCTTTTCTAACCACTCAGTCATCTGCACTTCACATTAATCACACACGAAGGCAAATGTCGAGAGGTAACATATCAGGTATGCGAAGCACAGTTCAACTCACCCACCCGCCCCTCTTTGTGAAACAGAAATAATCATGCTCTGCTGGTCACGTTTGTGGTCATGCGGAGAGACAAGGAAGAGATTATTATTATCCGAAAGTAATTACTGGTTTGTCAAATAAACGGCGGATGAAAGTGTTGCTTGAACACGTGTGATGCTTTCTACAATTAATGTTTTTGGTCCGAGGACAGGTAAATGAAGCCCGAAATTAAATTTGTACATTGCGCAAATTATGTATATTGTGTATAAGACACATTCACACTTTATAAACAATTCCACATAATATTCACGCTTTATAATAATTCCACACATTACATATAACGTACATATTCCGTACATAAATAAAATATATATACGTTATACATATTATGCACACATCATACACATTACATAAATTGTACACACTACATACATTAAATATATTCACATATTATATGCAATGCACACTTTAACACATCCACACATTACACACTGCATGCACTGCAGGCATTTAATACATTTACATATTAGACACATATACACATTACATACATAACACATTATATGTAATGCACACGTTAATTCATTGCACACAATACATATATTACATACATAGAACACATTGCAAACATTAAATGCATTACGTCATAATAACACAATTCAGACAATAATCTTTTAATGCGAAAAATTTTACGTATGTATGAACACACGTAGATAAATCAATACATTTAAAAATTGTCGTGTTACGGTGCTGGAAATTACACCATTGTTATGTCGACATGACAGTTGTGTGGAATTACACCATTGTGATGTCTGGTACATAGTATGTTGACATGACAGTTGTGTGGAATTACACCAAGGTGATGTCTAGTGAACTGCATGCCGATATTTCAGTAATGTAAGACATACCAAATTATCATTTTGGTTAAATATAATTGTAAGCTTCAGATGTCCTCTTAGATCACTGGCACAAACCCAGAATAATTTTTAAAGCAGAGATTCTATTACACCAATGAAAACACTACATATTGTAAATACGTTTTTTTTAAAAAAAAAATAACGTTTAACACAGATTTAAACAGTCCTCACAAATTCAGTGTATCAAGGTTTTCTGTGACAGCACTGACAGAAGATTTATACAACAAGTTTTATATTTTTTAATTCCACCGATGCATACATTTTCATGAAATTTTGTATGAGTACGTTTTTTGTTTTGTTTCTAGTACGCCTTTGCACAAACTTCATTGTAATGTTGTACAATAACATTTTCTTATGCCTCGACGTATACAAAGGGATTTTGTACAACCAATTCTCTGTTATCAAACGCGTGAGTTCCACTAACATAACAGCAGATATCTGACTGTTCACTTCTAGGCTCTCTAGATGAAATGATAAATTGATAACGCATTGTATTGTATCATTAAAAAATATTTAGATTTGCTTCAAAATCCTCTTCTTCACAGTTCCGACATTTGAGAAACAAAGAGTACTGCCATTTTTAATTCTACTTCCTCTTTTGACAGCTCTGGGACTGTAATTCACCACTGAATCTACATTGTCGACAGAATACGCCCATCACAGCGTGCTCGCTCAAACCAATATGGCGCCTTTAAAAAGAATCAATCTGAACATGGCTTGCAATTTCTTTTCTCTCTTCTCCTGATACAATTGGATTAAAAGCTCTACACTCCACCCGTGAGTCCCTTGAGGCAGTGCAAGGTGGGACCCCGACATCTTAACAAATGTCTTTCAAACCAAGGACTCGTTGTTAGGCGCCAATTGGTCATCGAGTGAGAATGAAGTTGATTTGCATAAAGGCCAACCACGGGCTGACTTTTACATTATTTTGTAGGCTGAAGCAATGCCATAAACAGGAGTCTAATTAAGTTCTTCAAATCTGACTTTATGTATAAGTGGGGAGCCATTTTTCAATGCAAGAGTGTCGGCTAGAAGATCATTCAAAGACATTTAAAAGAGAGCAGAGGAATTAGAATACAAACAGCGAGAACTAAGAGAAGTGTGGAAAAAATAAACGACAGAAATTGAAAGTCGAGCGCCAGTAGAAGAGAAACCCTCAGATGAAAAGCATTACAAGAATAACAAAATATAGACAGAAAAACAAACAAAAATATAAAGTGGAAAGGAAAACCACGAAGAAAGAGAGGACACGAACTAGAGCAAAAAGGGAAGAAAACATTACTAGGAAGAGGAGCAACACATAGAAGAGAAACGACAAATTGAAAAAGAACTAGAAAGAAGAGAAACTCAACAAGTACTTACACGAACGAGAAACAATAAATAATGAAATGAATGACTAAAGAAATAAGATAGTAAATAAATAACTAAACGAGCAAAACAAGAAAATGAAACCAACAACTATAAGAAAAGAGCCAAGAGAGAACCTCAACATTTTACAAAGTATTCGGAAATAAAAACGTATTCAAGTTAGTTTTTTTCTTAAAAAAAAAACAACAACACAAAGAAAGAAAGAAAACAACGTATTTAGGAGTAAACATGAATTAAACAACACAAACGTATTCGATTATAAGAGATAGATGAAAACAAGGACAACGAAATTAAAACTGTCAAAGTCTAAAAGAAGAAGAGGAAAACCAGGAAATCTATCACAAAATACAAGATCGAATACTAGAAAATTACCTCTTGAAGAAAACATTAACCCCCAGGCAAACTGACTACAAGAATTTGTGTGTGGGGGGGGGGGGAATCCAAGACAGTGAGTGAAGAGGAAATAATGGACGGACCACACCAGTTACGAGAACCGGAAACAGAGCAATAACTACAAAGACAAACGGAAGACAAAGTACTCAGATTAGAATAAAATTGAAAGAAGTAAAAAATACAAATTTAAGAAGCAGTCATTAAAGAAGTCGAAGTAAAACAAGTAGAAACAAAGAAGCAGATTAAAATGCATTAAAATTAAAGAAGTAGAAATTAAAGAAGTAAAGAAGTAGAGATAAAAGAAGTCGAAATTACTGAAGTAGAATTAAAGAAGTAGAAATTAAAATGTGGAAATAAAAGAGGTAGAAATAAATGAAGTTGATTTGAAAGAGTAGAAATAAAAGTAGAGATAAAAGAAGTAGAAATTAAAGAAGAAGAGAATAAAGAAGTCGAAATAATTAGAAGTCAAAACTACTGAAGTAGAATTAAAGAAGTCGAAATAAAAGAAGTCAAAACTACTGAAGTAGAATTAAAGAAGTAGAAATAAATAAAGTTGATTTGAAAGAGTAGAAATAAATGTAGAGATAAAAAGAGTAGAAATTAAAGATGTAGAAGTCTGATGCCAATGCCATTTAGTTAATGTCTATGATTATTATTAATCAATCACTTATAAATAATTACAAGTGATGGGAATCTTAATTTATGTTATTAATAATTATCCAGCAGACACCACTCGTCTCTCTTACTTAGCGGATAAGTCGGCACTATAAACGTTTTCTCTCTTCCACCACATTGAAGATAAACATATACTGTCACACAATATTCCGTAGGTGGAAAACTACTAAATGAAAAGATAAACCCGTCTTTAATCTATATTTAGCGAGTGATCAGAAAATAGAATCTTTTATAGCAGAAAAAACTTTTGGATCTCAGCCCATTGGCTGGCCTTGTTCTCATAAATCTTATTGATTGGATAATAAAACTACTCACCCAGTTGAACTAGTTTGCATTATATCAACAATTTCTAGCATATTCTCAACTGGAGTGTTTACTCAAACTCTGACACTTATAAAAATACCATCACAAGGAGTGCTCAAGGTCGGGTCACTTCGACAATTTAATAATTTATATAACAATTAAGTTTAGAAACAGGGATCGGCAAATTTACTCGCCACAAGAAGTAAAAGGTGTAGAAATGAAAGAAGCACATTGAATAGAGTAGTAATAAAAGAAATATAATTTGAAAATATAGAAATTAAAGATGTAGAAATAAAAGAAAGAGAAAGCATATGGAGGAAACAGGAAATGACAAAATCCAACATGTGGAGATGGAAGATATCTACTCAACGTAACGGTACGCCACTTAACCTTAATCGTTTTCTGACTGTCCGGTTTTCGAATGACCTTCAGCTTCTTGAGCACCACAAATATGCCAATCAAACACCAAAAAACCGTGAAGCTATATGTTGTTTCAAGACTTAACAAATCAAAACGGCACTACACAACATGTGCGGATTGCACCGAGGTCAGTAATCGCCAATATAGCCGTGTGCAATCATTTGTGGCGTGTTCCGTTACTAAGTGTAAGGCACGGTTTATCACGAACGGGGTGAAGGACAAGTCACAACATCAGGGCATACAACACACGCCGCACACAGTCGTACATGTACACACGCACATACACAAGACACGCATTTTATTGGTTTGTGTGTACCCGCAGACACCATGGAGAAATGGGCCACCAATTTTAGCAACTGAAAGAGATGACATTTTAAATTTAACCAGACAAAACTGGGAGTAAAAAAAAATAAATAAAGAGATGACATTTTATAAACTAACCAGACAAAACTGGGAGTAAAAATAAATAAATAAAATAAATGCTGTTCATGGTGTTGGCGAAGCGCCTGTGTCCTTGAAAAAGTCTGGAAAAAACGAAAAAAGTTGGGGGAGGTAGGAAGGCGAGTGGGTGGGGAAAATGGAAGTGCGGTGGAGATAAAATGCGGGATAAGGTAGAAAAGGTGTGGGAGGAATAGAAAAGTAGGGAAGGTAGAAATGTGTTGGAGGGGGGTGTATATGGTGTGCGTGAGGAAAATGCGATGTGAAGTAGAAAGGGTGTTGGAGGGGAAGGCGGAAAGATGTGGGGATGGTAGAAAAGTACAGGGCAGATGAAAAATGCGAGTGAGGTTGAATCATGTTGTTGCTGTATGTGTATGGTGGGGGGGGGAGATTTGGGAGGGTAGAAAACTAGAGTGATGGAAAAGTGGAGAAGTGTGTTTAGAAAAACTGCGTGAAGTTGTAAAGCAGTGAAGGGGCAATTTGTGAGTCAAAAGAAAAAAAAATTCGATTGCAAGTTGTTGAAAGAGTTTGAGAGTTTTCTATAGCGGAAAATGAAATTTATTGTAAGCCTTTTCTTTTTAGTTCATTGCATCTCCAGTCTGCTCTTCACCACAGAGAGGCAGGCCCTGTCACTTCACGTGCTATTTAATTCTTCTCTTTTTTGTGTGTGTTTGGTTTGCATTTGTTTGTTTTCGATTTAACTTTTATTCTTTAAGTTGGGTAATTATATTCATGTTTTCATTGCATGAACACACGTAGCGTTACATAAAGTAGTCACAATATAATAATTTTACTCTCTTCTGGTCCATTTGACAAAATTACGTGAAAGTCTGGTTATAGTCGAGTCACTGCACAAAGAATAATTTTTGTGTCCATTTGTTGGACTAAATTTATGCGTCGACTATTGATTGTCTTCCGTTATCACTGGCCGAACGGAGTCAAGTGATGTTACATTCCCATCTCTAGAGTGACTTACTGCCATGTTGCCCTCTTTCGCTTTTACAAGAGCTGTCGAGAAGATGAAATTAGTTTAACTTTGAATTTGAATGCAGACATAAAAATAGATAAAATGAAGCTTTTTAATATATCTACACCCATTAACAAACACTCAACCATACACCCGCACAAAACAACAAAACAACAACAACAACAGCAACAACATTTATTCCTCTATTTTCTTCACAAAAAGACATCTGTCTATTCTCTAAATACGATATGAATGTTCCAGACGCCGTGGGATTTCAAGGTAAACCAAAATGCCTATTTTTTTTTTGTCTCCTTGCGAAGGACTTCTCCAAAATACAAAAATAAAATGCGTTATAATAAATAAAAATAAATCTATAAAATAAATCTATTTCTAAAGTATCAGGTCCATCAGCGAATGAAGATCACACGTCAAAGAGACAAAGGTCGACTCTGGGGTCAGGCGCCTTTAGCCACACGCCCGTCTTTAACCTATGCATTCACCCTTTATCCATACATCCAGCCTTCGGCGTGCCTCCATTCTCTCTACCCATACACCCTATCTTTACATACCACACATCCATTACCTATACACCAATCCTACATCTGTACATCTTACCCTTACAGATACACCAATTATTCATCTATACACCGACCTGTATATATACACCAATCCTTTATCTGTATACACGACCTTTACATATGTATTAATCCTTCACTGTGCACCCGGATTACCCATACAACTGACTTTCACCTGTTTTTTAATTTTTTTTAGAACCATACATCAAACCTTCAACCATACATCAAACCCTCAACCATACATCAAACCTTCAACCATACATCAAACCTTCAACCATACATCAAACCCTCAGCCATACATCAAACCTTCAACCATACATCAAACCTTCAACCATACATCAAACCCTCAACCATACATCAAACCTTCAACCATACATTAATTCTATATCTAGTCTTTGCCGATAAATCTGTACCTTATCGATTCTGCCGACCTTGAGGCAAAAACATATCGAAATCCGGCTTTTACGCAAACACTTTCTGTTTACCCGCACTGCTGTCTTCACTCGTTTATCCGGCCTTTATCAATAAGTCCAGATTTTTATTCATTCACCCGAATCTGTAACCTCTCTCTTTACATCAATCCATCTATCCACCCGTTCGTCATCCTGCTTATTTGCGAATCTGTGTGCATAGGTATGTCTCTATCGACATCTACATTTAAATCTATTTACATTTATTCATCCACCCGTCACTCTGTCATTCTCAATATATATATATATTTGAGTATATGTGTGTGCGCACGCATGTGTGTGTGTGTGTTTTTAAGTCTTAGCACATCCATTTGAATTTGTGCACACATTCGCATTGACTTTTATTACTCATTCGTACAAAGCACCTTTGCCCCAAATTTTACAAACGTGCACGTCTTTGCAATGTAATAATCTCTGTACACAACATTCTTCACATAATCAAAATATTTTTAAAATTCATTTTCTTCGTACAAGACGATAGATTCCGAATTGTCGAAGGCATGTTTGCTGCATTGCGTTATTTCTGATGATGGATGTTCACACTGCGTGAAAGTTTCGAACTCAAAAGAAGACAGCTGGGCCCACTCCGCAACTTTGGATTCGTTGTCAGATAAATAAGGGGAGGAAACACACACACACACACACACACACACACACACACACACACACACACACACACACACACACACACACACACACACACACACAAATGCACGCACCTTGCAGGACTACTGACACGATTAATATTTGTTCTTCTCTAGTTCCCTCACACCATGTTCTTTAGATTTACGGGTTATTGTTTATCTTTCTCTGAATTTGTGATGAAAGCTTGAATGTACACAAACTGGTCTCTTTTGGCTGCAGCACTTCGACAGTTGCCAATGTTCCCAATGACTTAGCAAAGAGTTCGACCAATCGTCATTGTCCCATGTTGACCATTTTCAAATTTCGTTGCAGCACGTTTCATAGTGACAGGATATTTGGCTCACCATTTACAGCTGAAATTATTTTGATTGAACGAGGTGCCAGGAAACAAGATTCACATTTACTTGAATTCTTTTTGTTAATAGGCATTTTGTAGAACAGTTCGTGTCTTCTCTTCCTTTCCTGCCCTCCCTCTTTGGGCGTAAGCATTTTCCTGTGATGTACGCGTTGACAACCGTATTTAAAACTGCAAAATCTCACATTTTAACCTTATACAATAGTACTAAAGAATCAGGCTGCGAACCCAATTGTTCTACAGCTCAAAAGACATCAGTACAAGCGCACAACTGACCGTGGAACTTCTACTTGTAAAAGAAAATCATTAGTGAAAGATGATTTGAAAGATTATTTTTTTGGTGGCGTTTAATTAAATTGATTTAACAAATTTTTGTTTATAGAAACGTCAAGAATGTGGTAAATTATTGGTTTAAAAAACATTAACTGTTTTCATCTGAAGAGACACGAAAGTTCATGACATTAGCCTATTCAAGGGTGGAGGCTTGTGTGTCTGCCACCTTCACCTATACTCTTATAGCATCATACAGCGGCGGGGTGGTGGGTGGGTGGGGGTGGTAAGAGTAACCGAGTAAAGTGCAATACAGATAGACTTGGTAAATTTCGAGCATCACCACTCTGAATTTGATGGACTTGTGTGTCTGACGTCACTACATGAAATTCTTATGCCTTGACCTAATTAAGAAGTAGTGTTAGAAATAAAAAGTATGATTTTTTTTTTTAGAAACGATTGATTCATTTAATATTACTCAATCATTCTGAGGTGTGTGTATGTGTGTGTGTGTGAGAGAGTGTGAGAGAGAGAGAGAGAGAGAGAGAGAGAGAGAGAGAGAGAGAGAGAGAGAGAGAGAGAGAAACCAACCACCATGAAATTAGTTTCAAGTCATTTGTGGGACATTTGCATTTGGTGATACTGATAGCAAAATCTCACAGGCAAACTCTTTTTAATTGTACAAATTGTAAGAAAATCGAACAAATTAGCTACTGAACAATAGTCAGAAAAAGATTTTGGGTACTCCATGAGTTTTCATCTGGAGCAAAAAGTGAAAAACGGTCAGCTACGGTCATAAGCTAATTGTCCTTAACAACCACACTCAAAGAAACAACATGCTTAGCATAAACATAAAACATAACACTGATATATAGATTCCAAAGTTTTACTGTAGTACCTCAACGTGTTCGATTGTGTTTGAAGTTTTATAAAGGGAAGAAATGTGCATACTGAAAGAAATTGTGAGAACTCTTGCTTTAAACAGAATCACAATACAAATTAACAAATTTGAAACGATCAACAGTAATATGAATGGGTTAGTACACATTTGAAGTGATAAAACTAATTTGATTGTGATTAAATTTGTAACTGCAAGGTGTCTTTTGTTGTTGTTGTTGTTTTTTTTTTTTTTTTTTACAAATAATTATATTTAAATTAAATTGTTAAGAAACTGAGCCATTGCTGAAATCCTATTAAATACATCGTTTAGAACAGTCTCTCTGCAAATGGTGTTTAGATTTGATATATGCTGCAAAGTATTTATTTTGATTTATAACAATGTACATAATTATATGATGTTAAAATTTTCACTTTATGTCAACAGCTGATCAGACGCACACAATGGTACTCCTGCAAGAATTATTCCAACGCTTGTCTTGATAGTGACCACACTTAGGTTACAAATATATTCAGGTTTCTCTAGTTACCAAGTCATGCAAACAAGGATTACTGTATACAAAATGCCATTTAAAAAACGTGAAACCTTATAATTTTATTATATTTCTTGTACACATTATTAACTGATAATTTTTAAATTGTTTAGTTCAGTTAATAATGAACTGAAGTTTTCTATTATTAGTAATATGAACATACTGGTGGAAATATTTGTAAAACAGATACAGTATCTATTTATAGTTTCACACAGTTTGGAGGGTTGGAAATCGTAACATAGTGGGACAAGAGAGAGGGAAGGGGTGGTGAGGTCCCAGAATGTTCGCATTAGATTTTTAAAATTAAATTTATGATCAAATGACAAAACTATTTTTGTTTTGTTAAATTTCATTGTGCATAGTTTCTTAGCCACTATGGCCAATAAAAATATAATTTACATGACTTTGATACTCTTGTGTTCTGACATTTTGCTGACATCTACACAACACTTTTAAAAACAATAATCCTGCAAAAATTATATAATACTCACGGTTAAGTGAGGGTTAGGAAACGTCTATTTGCAATAGCACAAGCAATTCTATATGTGACGTTTTACAGGGAGATGGACAAGATGTTAAATTTCCATCACTCAGGGCTGCCCATAACCGTAGGCTAATCCCCTAAACACACATTCTGGCTGGTGACATGTATTAGAAAGACGAATGATAGATAATGCAGAATAGAAGAGATAGCTCGAGCCCCTGATAATTACAACCAGGATAGTAAGTAGAAAGCAAATACATGTGACAGACTGCAACATATAACATGTGAGTCATGCTAACACATAAGTGGTCCAAGTATTCAACAAGAAATAAAATAAGGCAGCATAGTTACATAACGTGAATAGTTCAACAGTTACAATTAGAGTTTAGAAATGTTCGTAGCTGAAATCATGACCATGAGGTGTCGTAATTGAATGTTCATTTTGACTCCTATGGCATTTTAGTAGCTATTTGGTTCATTCATATAAGCAAACTTTAAATGAGATTAAAAGAGAATACTGAATGCTTCTAAGTTAACTCTAAAAGTTCTTTGATTAAAATTCCAGTGATTTCAAAACTCAAACTCAAAAGGTGAAACTGAAAAGTCAAAAGGACACTTGTTCACTGTGACATATAACTAAGGAACAAACCTAAGTTTCCTGTTCATTACAATATAACTCCTTTCTATCTCACATCCCATTCTCAACTTACAATCTTTTGCAACTGTATACATTAGCCGATACACACAAATGGTAAAAATAAAAACAGCATATCAAACAATGTCAAACGTTAGCACAATACGTGTGTTCAGCTTAGTTCAAACATTCGTAGAAATAAAAGTCAACTCACATAGTACATCTCCACATAAACACAAGTATAACATATCAATAGAAAAAAATGCATGAAATATTCCTAAGTCCATTCTCTCTCAACCAGTCAGTTTTAACTCATGATCAAACTAATGACTGCCTTTCAAAGCCGGATTTCCTCCTTCCACTTCAAATTCAAAAGTGATCGGAGGGTGGAATTTTCTACAGCAAGTGAATTCTTTAATCTCAGCCGATTGGCTGGTCTCATTCTCATAAATCATAATCATTGGATAACAGAAAACTAATCACTCAGTTTGCATTACATCATCAATCTAGAATATTCTTGCCTCCAGCTGTTTACTTCAACTCAGACACTTTCAAAAATAATACCATAATGAGTGCCCAAGGTTGGGTTACTCTGACTATTTTAGCAATTTATATAACAATTTAAATTTAAAATTAAGGAGAGGCAAAATTTACTCTGTCATAGATAGACAGATAGACAGATATTGAAAGAGAGTAATCGAACTATATATTCGTATTCGTAAAGAGATCGAACCTTTAAAAGTACCACATAATGAATTTATGGATTTTTACGCATCACATTCAAAATATTAATGCTATTACAAATCTAAGAGCACTTTCAGTTTCACAATCAAACTTAATTCAAGCAGTCATTGCTTCTTGCATGTCAGAGTGAGGGGGGGGGAGGTGAAAGAGAAAGAGCAACATGTATGACACAACGTTTACAAATCTTATTAAGGAAGATGACCTCATTAGGCAAAGTTAACTGTGCACACGGTCCATGTCCAGCTGTTCGGAATACGCAATACACCAGCCAATCAATACCACTCTTACATTTCCGAGCACGGCACTTGAACGAGTCCGTCTCATTGTTAGTTTATTAAGCTTAGATTGTTTGCAAGTCTGTCTCTTGTTTCGAAGAACTGCTCTTGCACGAATCGATTTATAGTGTATTAATTCATCTACACGATTTTTGATTGTTTTTGCCTTCGTTCAGCGGAGATAATTATTATACGAGTGAAATTAAATGCATGTGTAAAACACTTGTAATTAAGTGTTATTTTGTGTCCGCTGAAGTCTACGGCGCTTTTTCTTTTAGGTCACAGAAGCAAAATTATCAACCAACCAATATGAGCACGGATTTTGCAAATCCAGTAAATTCGTTATCTCCTTGCATACATACACACGTACGCACGCACACAGGCACGCACTCAACACAGCATCAGCTGGGCCAATGGAAAAGTAGTTGTGCCAGAAAGTGTGGCTTTAGCGTCAATGAGATTTTCGACGGAGGAATGACCATGACACCGTACATTGAAGGCATATAAATTTTGTCGTACAATTATTAGTACATTATACAGTTTTAACTGTATGTAACATCCGATCAACAGCTCTGCTAGTGCATCCTGCCCGTTCTGGTGCGCTAGATCCGTGCGTCCGAGACCATACGAGCGGCAGATCTGTACATCTGCGACGCTTGCGTACAATGACAGCCGCTTTTTGAAGGACGAATGTTTGAACCCGATCTGAGATTGGAATTAAGACAAATCTTTGGTTCATTTGCTTTTGGAGTGGATCAAGTTGTAATGATTTTGATTGCTTATAAAAAAATTTATGTTCAAACAAGCTGGGAAAGATTGCATTACCTAGACAAATTAATTCCTCTATATTCCATCACACGTTTGACCACAAGGGGTGGGTAACTTTCTCCGCCCACCTGCCTCACCCTTCCCCAGACTGCATTTTACTAATCAAATTTCTAATTAATCTAATTGTTCAACCTCGATGTAGTGAGATTTGAATTAGTTGACTTTAACCTCTTAGTGATGGGTTACACTTTGACATAGTGATTATTTTGTTGGTGTGCTGTTTTCTTTTTATGATGAGTAAGGGAATTTAACTGCGTAAAGCTTAGTTATTCAGAGTGATGTGCTGTTTTCTTTTTATGATGAGTAAGGGAATTTAACTGCGTAAAGCTTAGTCAGTCGGAGCGGTGAAGAAAGCACGTCACGTTTTCGTCAATGAATTTCAGTTAATAGAAAATATCAGCTTGAAACGTCGACAACTCAGTTTGGACTGCCAGTAACCCAGTCTGGAATAGCCGTCCAGACGTGCACTGCGCAAAGCATTCGTTCTCAATGCATGCCTACTTGAATCGAGAGTCTCCAGATCCAGTTGAAATCCGGGCATCAAGCCCGAGTCAAAGACCAGCGGTCTTCTGACTCCTGGAGTATTGGAATTTTGAAGACGTTTCCTAGATGGAGTCTTGGGTACATTTTGCAGCATGTAAAATGCAGCCATATGGACTGAATTCTCTCTTGTGTATGTTGTGTTAAGGAGTACTAGAACATTTGTGGTGAATTTTGTTAAGTAGTAGTAAAACGTTTATGATGAACTTTTTTAAGTAGTAGTAGAATATATTCATGGTGAATTTTGTTAAGGAGCGTTAGAAGGTACATGTTGAACTTTGCCTAGGAGTACTAGAGCGTTTAAGGTGAATTTTGTTAATGAGTACTAGGACGTTTATGGAGAACTATGTTAAGGAGTACTTAAACGTGTACAGTGAACTTTTTGCCTAGGAGTACGAGTACGAGAACGTTATGGTGAACTTTGCCTAGGAGCACTAGAACGTTTGTGGTGAACTCTGTCAAGGAGTATTAGAACACTTATGGTGAACTTTGCCTAGGAGCACTAGAACGTTTGTGGTGAACTCTGTCAAGGAGTATTAGAACACTTATGGTGAACTTTGCCTAGGAGCACTAGAACGTTTGTGGTGAACTCTGTCAAGGAGTATTAGAACACTTATGGTGAACTTTGACAGAATGACCTGTGATAAGAGTAGAATCTCTGACTCTTCCCATTTCTTGCTCCGCTTGCCCAAGTTTTATCTGTGAACATCTCTGTGAGGATTAGTACTTTCACCGAATGAGTGCAAGGCAGGGATATATGTAGCACCTGGGTATTGTGCTGTCTTCTCTATGAAAACATTTGGTAATCAAATAAAATAAAACTATGTCTGTCTTTCTTATGTCCCATAATATTTGTGCGCATCCCTTGTGTATGGACACCATAAACCGCAAGAACGAATTCTTGACTCTCAACCGCCACCCCACTCCATCCCAGGATGAAAAAAACAAACAAGCGCAAATCGATCCATCCATCTCTATGAAGCACCATTTGAGATATTTGAGATATTTGAGATATTTCTACTTGACAGATCCCGAAACAAACGGGATACAGGAAACAGGCATTTTGAAAGAAGTCTCTTCGTATCAAGCTTACAGTACGTGCTAAAACTAATAGTAATAATGTACCTGTTAGTCTACCTTCCTACTCATGAAATTTAGACTACTCTAATAATTTCTATTCTCAATGTGATGTTTTATTAATCATGCTGATTTGAGACGGACAGAAGGATAAACAGAGAACGAAAGAAAAAACACCATCTCCACTTAATCTCAATGGTTGTCTCCTATTGATGCAAAGGGACGTAATTTGACGTCATCGTTCAGCATTACCTTTCAGTGCAGAACGGTTAAAACAGTAATAAAATTGGTTGTGGCTGCAATCCAATGTATGCATGGTGGGTGATTGCACATTAAATAATTCATACTAATGTGTAGCCCAATAATTCAAATAATGTGTTTACTTCTTTAGCTTTATATATAATACATTAGTAATTCCGTTTGTAAAAATCCATGAAACAGAGAAATTAAGTGGGGGTAACGTGTGTCGTTCTAAATGCCCACAAGACGTTACTTATTGCTTCATAGTTTATTCCGGTAGCCCAACAATTCCACCCCATAGAACAAAGTTCTTACAACGGGCAAAATAAATAAATCATATTCCTTGAAATTAAATTAGTTCAAGCTATCCACAATGTATCTGATTTGTGAGAAATATACCCCACCCCCACCGAAGGAGAATTAAAATACAACAAAATAAGCCATATTTTCGGTGCTTGCGTGTGTGATTATTTAGCTCCCCCTTTTTTTCATTTTCTAGGTCACTGCAGCTAGATGTCGCTGGGATCGATAGCGGTGGAACAAGTGAGAAGCAAATCAGAGGAAAACGATACCGCTGAGACTGGCACACGGTTAGGTAGAAATGTCACGCGAGCTCACATGTGCATTTACTGAGTATGCATTACAGTCCCTCCACACTGCCCCGTAGCACAGCTTTCTGAGGTGTGGACATGGAAGGTCATGCTAATTGCACCCACGAATCGCAAACCGGA
The DNA here is from genome assembly GCA_028829895.1 of Sinotaia quadrata. Lineage (NCBI taxonomy): Eukaryota > Metazoa > Mollusca > Gastropoda > Architaenioglossa > Viviparidae > Sinotaia > Sinotaia quadrata. The sequence goes on from CM054180.1 coordinate 117,338,062, forward strand.
AACTGAATTGCAAAAGAGTTGAGGCCATGAGGTGTTCTCTTTACATCGTACTGGAGTGAGCCCTCAATTGTGCGAAGATTAGAACAGCATGTCTAGAAGTTTGTTTGCCTGTCTGTATGTCTGTAAATCCATTTATCATCTGTATATCGGTCAGATTGTTGTATATCTCTCTATCCAGCTCGGTTTGTGAGTGCACCTGTACTTTTGCTAAGATCAATTCAGTCCATCAGGTAATCCATCTAACCGCCCTTGTTTATATAGTATTGGTTTAATTTTAGAAAATAATATGTCACACACACACACACACACACACACACACACACACACACACACACACACACACATTATATACACAAAAAAAACACACAGAACTATTTTAAGTCTAATAAAAAATAAATCATCCATATCTAATCCTTACAAGAGACAACTAGCTTGTTCTTCTCCTAACACCGAGAGCTCCGACTGCAGAATTGAAACCTCACCACACGACCTCTAGGGTGAGAAGGGGAGACAAGTGATGAGAAAAAAGTGATGGCAGAAGGAGTAGTTTAGCTCCAATCGAGTTAAGTTATGTGACATAGTCCCTACAATCAAGGACGTTTGAAGAATGATCTGGTAGAGGTGTGACGTACTGGAGGCGTTGGTTCATGCGGCGCATACACTCCTCTCGCACTCCGCAGCTTTAGGTATAAGCCATGCTGCAAATGACGCAAATGATTAAACACAATACAAGCAGATATACAGGTAGAAGATGGCTCGCCCCGCTTCCCCCAGTCGCAATATATTTCGCCTAGACAAGTACACACACATGGGACAGAAATGAACAGAGCGTCTGATGAGGAAACTGATGACTGATAAGTTAAAGTTGTACACTGCAATCACTTTTTGTGATAAAAGAGATAATATTAACAAACAAAACAATGAGAACAAATGACAGAACGGATGCAATATTTTGCCTACGTAGACAATACTGCTGCTAATTCTAAAGTCTGTTCAAGACTGTCTCGGGCACTTAACTGAACACTTGTCTGTAACTGCACATTCCCCTCATATTTATTAAGTATGGTGTAGAAATGCTCCCTATCTAGGCAATTGTAGTTTTTTTTGGGGGGAGGATTCTTCTCAGATAGAGAACCGTTGGCTGCCGGCATGTGAAAGATTGCTTAACCTAGAACCAGTAGAATGGTGGGGCCAATCTTTTAACTCAGGCTTCGTGACCAAACCTTGTAGACTGGAATAGTCTTGGAACACGAGTCTGGCACAGACATTAAGCTGGTACATGTAGAAATTCAGTAGTGAATTAATATGAAGAATTTGGTCAAACAGTAGTGAATTAATATGAAGAATCTGGTCAAAAAGTAGTGAATTAATATGAAGAATTTGGTCAAACAGTAGTGAATTAATATGAAGAATTTGGTCAAAAAGTAGTGAATTAATATGAAGAATTTGGTCAAACAGTTGTGAATTAATTTGAAGAAATTGATCAAAAAGTAGTGAATTAATTTGAAGAAATTGGTCAAAAAGTAGTGAATTAATATGAAGAATTTGGTCAAACAGTTGTGAATTAATTTGAAGAAATTGATCAAAAAGTAGTGAATTAATTTGAAGAAATTGGTCAAAAAGTAGTGAATTAATATGAAGAAATTGGTCAAATAGGCAGTGCATGTAGTTGTGAAACAGGGGTTAAAGTAATCCTCTATCTGATTAACACAGGAGCACTGAAACCACACTCTCTGGAAAGGCAAGGCAGAACAATGTGTTAGAAGCATAAAAGCAGTTGAAGGTCGTGTCAAAAGCAAAAAAGAGTAAGAAGGAAGCTATTAAAGAAAAAACAGATTGTTTTCAAACGTTTGTTATGATATTTTATGGGAATGAAAGAATATGAACAACTATTAATTTGAATTGACTGATAGAACTTCTCGGATGCTGTCCTGACTTTAACAAAGTCTCTTGTATTCTCTTCCCAACGACATTCAAATTTAAAACAAAACGACACATTTACACTTTGAAAGCAAAATGGCTGTTCACTGCTTAATGTCAAAAGTATTTCATATATTATGGACACTTTATAACAAAGGGAAACAAAACCAATGGTGCAATTAATAAATTACAAACATGAAAGTAGCTCTCTTTTACCGTTACAACCACTCTATTCTTTTTCTCAGCCTGCAACGTAACTCCATTAACTCAGAGATAATTAATTCATTTCAAAATAACTTTTCAAGAACACGAAATACACTGTCGTATTACGGAAACGCTCCGAGTTCGACCTTGACACGCACGTGTTGAGGCGCATTTACAATGCACGTGAAACACACTCAGCTTATTTTTTCTTGAACAAGACTCCAATCGACTGGCCAGCTTGTCTGCGTCTTGTTGCCTCTTCAATGCGCATGCTCTGTGGCACAGAAGTTGTCTAGCCCTATGTTTCCTGATTAAAAAAATCAGTGTTGCTGGACTTGCTGCTGTGACATCCTGACGTGATATGTGTGACGCCACTGTGTGTGTGTGTGTGTGTGTGTGTGTGTGTGTGTGTTTTGCAATCATTTTCTTCCACTTTTCTCTTTCATGGAGCTCTCATGAGTGGTGTAGTGTTTTCATGTTAGCCATTAGATCTATGAGTGATTTGTGTTATCTTCATTTCATATTGTCTTGATTAGTAGAACAGTCACTTATTCATTGATTATGTGGATATGGCGTCATTCTATACGTCACCTAGAACGTAAAACTGGCTACGTTTAAGTCCCTGACCTTTGCGCATGCGTTGTACTGCCAATTGGTGGGCTACTAATAAAGTTGCTGCGTTTTTGACCTGGGGATAAGTGTGTAATTAAAAGTTTTTGTTGTAAGTTATGCCGACCAAAACAAAACTAACAGTCTATGTGCAACTCGGTCGAACCTTTGTGCTTAGAGAAAGTATTTATAGTATCAGAAGTCATCAATATGAACACTCGTGATTATATACTAACCAGCTACCTGTTTTCTTTATTTCTTGCTGAGGATTTTTTGTGGTTTTTCTTTACCGTCGTATTTTTATTCACCCGTTGATGATTTGGCCCGTTTGATGAGTTTAGATTACCAGTTTGGTTGCTTTTGTTGATATTTTTTTAGTTCAAAAACAAACCATTCAAGGATCTTATTTACTCGAGTGGACATTCGTTTAATATTTCTATTTTTTGTTTGTTTGTTTAAACCTAATTAATATTGATGTTATTGTCAGTAGCTATTTGTTACTTTGGTACTTTTTATTTATCCATAAATAAGTTTTTGTTTGCACATTTATATTTTTATTTTCTAGTATGATCTTTGTAGTAAACTATCTTTCCTCTTGTGGATAACGCATTTAATATCACTCATTCAGTGTAATATTTGAGGATATTCCTTTGACCTGTTGGATATGTTAACCTACTTAATATTCCTATTAACTTATTTGACGTCTACATATTGTATGTGTGTATGTAGAAAGCTTTCATGCCCTGCGTTGTTTCTTCATTGCATATTCAAATTGAAATTTCCGACGAGTAATGCACTCGATAAAATCGTCGAGAGAGGGAGACATTGTGCCATTTTGTCGAACGGTTAAATTAACATAACTTACGAGTTCTATCAGCTCCAGAAGAATAACGCAAAAATAGAATTAATTCATAGATACAAGTGCCAGTCTTCAATCGCCCAACAAGCCAGTCATCAATTTGTACACTCGCCCAACAAGCAGGATAATTTCTATTTATACACACTCGCCCAACAAGCAGGATAACTTCTATTTATACACACTCGCCCAACAAGCAGGATAACTTCTATTTATACACACTCGCCCAACAAGCAGGGTAACTTCTATTTATACACCCTCGCCCAACAAGCAGGATAATTTCTATTTATACACACTCGCCCAACAAGCAGGATAGTAGTCATTAATATATGCACCCTTCCAACAAGCAGGGTAGTCATTAACTTGTACAATCGCCCCCGACACACTGGATAGTCATTAATCTGCAATCACCCAACAAGCCAAGTAGTCAGTTGTTACCACGCGGCCATTGTGACTGAATGTGCAATGGAGCGATCCTTACAATAATTGGCAATAATCCCTAGACGCATTACTTCTAACTTAGACTTCAAGACTTCATAGCGGCTTAGCTCTTCACACGATCAGTTAATGGGTTTCATCAGAATATTTCACCGGCGTCTGCTTAAAGCGACCCTCGATTGGTTTCAAATGACGCCAGGTGACGTCAGAAAACAGCATCATGCATCAGTGAAGTACAAGCGTACAGCGAAGGATGTGGACGAGTTAAGACTGTTCACAGCAGCACACTCGCAAGTTCGAGACGAGCTCTTTCCAATGAACGTGAGACTAAGTTACTAAGGGCTGTTGTCGGTGACGTAGTTGTCTATCGTCCGCTTTCAACGTTCGTTGATTTGCGCAGTCTGAGCTGTGAGTGAATCGGTGTGAAGTGTGTGTAAGACCGTAATGAGATGATCGACTTATTTTTTCCTGGAAGATTGCTTTCTTTAACACACAAGTCAGAAGAATATAGTGAGAAGAAAGTGTGTATGTGTGCGTGTGAGTGCTGGAGATTGGAGTTAGGTGAATAGAACCAAGAATATAAAACCAGAGGAACGCAAGGGGTTGGAAGTCAGAGGGTGGTGGTGAGGATATTAGAGTCTTAAACTAACCTACCAAACGGATACGTGGAGAGGAGGTGTGTGTGTGTGTGTGTGTGTGTGTGCGCGCGAGTGCAATAGAAAAATGTAAATGGAATTCGACAGAGAAATATTTCAACCAATTGTTAATAATTAGAAATATTTAGAAATGAAATAACATTCTGGCGGGAAATTAAGAACGAAGTCGGAATATATCGGCTCTGCAGTTGTCTTAGTAAGCCTAGATACACTTTGTCTCAATATGCCAAGACGTACATTCTGTCTCAATACGCCTATATATACATTATGTCTTAGTACAACAGAAGACTTTCTTTTCATAATATCATAAATAACATATATAATGCATATGCGATTTAATAACCTATTCATTTACAAATCGACCACACAGACATACACATACTCAGAGATACATATACATCATGCACCACACACACAGACACACCGATTGCAAACAGCAACAACTTAACATATTTTTTATAAAAAAAGAATGATTCTTTTTTTAACAACAATCAATCATAATTTTAATCTAGTTCTAGTTTCTCTTTGATTTTGGTCTATGTTGATTTTTTTCCCATCAGGCAGCTGAATAATCTGCTGAAAAATGGTACCGTCGATGCAGATGAAAGGGTTTCTCGATGCCACCTCTGCTCTTCAACGAAGGTCGAGTAGTCGGTACCATAATTCCAAGACTCAACGTAAAATGTATAAATTAGCATTCTTATTTTATTTCTCTTCCGCAGAATCTCGTGTGAAGTAATCGCTTTTTAACAATGCCACAGCGAGGTCCGTGGTTAGAATTGCATGTGAAAGATGGAAATGGCCGACCGCACCAAACTTAATAATGTACAGGTCGGTGTCCCTTGGTTTAAGTAATTCTGACCATCGATTAATTCGGGGGTGGGTTGGGGAATAGGAAACTGGTCACCAGCGATGGTCCCTCGCGCAAACAGTGTATACATCTTAAGCAAGCAGCATTTCTTTCAGGTCGCGCCATATTCGGTCTTGCGAAATTATCAGATGTCACATACACATACACACATAAACATACACATACACACATAAACATACAACCACGCACATAAACATACAACTACGCACATAATCATACACATGCACACATAAACATACACATACACACATAAACATACAAATACGCACATAAACATACACATACACACATAAACATACAAATACGCACATAAACATACACATATACACATAAACCTACACATACGCACATAAACACACACATACATAAATATACACATACACACATAAATATACACATACACACATAAATATACACATACACACATAAACATACAAATACGCACATAAACATTCACATACACACATAAACATACACATACGCACATAAACGGTGACCCGTCAAATGCGCGAACGACAATTGCACGCCGACAAAACCGCGATGGACAAAAAGCGCGCCGACATAATCGCGTTCTTTGAAATCGACAAATTCGCTCCGACAAATGCGCGTCGACAAAATCGCGATAAACATCGCCAAGTAAAGAATGGCATGTTAAGTTTGAATAGCTGCATTCGACACGGTCCAGGAAGTGTTATGTATGTTCGCTCTATTACGTAATTTTGTCTTTGTGTAAACTGTAAAGATTATTTGCACGTAGTATCTCATAATAGTGATCTATTAAATAAAATTATTAAGATTTGATGCATACTTCATTCTTTTCATTACCTTTGTGTAAGGATTATTTGCACGTAGTATCTCTTAATATTGATCTTTAAATAAAATTATTAAGATTTGATATATGCTTCATTATTTTCGTTGCCTTTGTGTAAAGATTATTTGTACGCAGTATCTCTTAACATTGCGTTGTGTATCGTAATATTGATATCTACGTATGTTATTATTACATTCTTGTGCGATTTAACATGTATCATTGCGATTTTGTCGGCGCGCAATGGTCGTTCGCGCATTTGTCGGTGAACCCACATAAACATACACATACGCACATAAACATACAAATACGCACATAAACATACACATACACACACAAACATACACATACGCACATAAACATACACATACGCACATAAACATACACATACACACACAAACATACACATACGCACATAAACATACACATACGCACATAAACATACACATACACACATAAACATACACATACGCTGAAAACATATACACGTTTATCGTTTGCAGTTTGGCTCAAAGTGATTTCATTTAACTTCGTATGCTGAATTTAGCTGAATTCCAGCTCTTGAACAGAAACTTTCGTTTTCGGATAACCATTATTTTGCAACGTAATCCTTTAGTTAAATATTGGTTAATTAGCTAAAGTGAACAAACTTTCTAGGTAATTCGCAATCTTACTGAGCAAAATAGGACTTTCAACCCAACGACACTAAAATACATTCTCAAGGATACACACATCGTACTAGATAGATATTTAGATAGATAGATAGATACATAGATAGATAGATGGATGGATGGATGGATGGATAGATAGATAGATAGATAGATAGATAGGTGTATATTACATATGTGTGTCTATATATACAACTATATTGGTTCGTAAATGATTCTGTGTATGCGTTTGTTCGCGAGTATAAGTATGAGCCACGCCTTGAAACATTTCTGGCAGACTCGTTAGTCTTTGATGAAATTATGACACTCTCCTGTGTGTCTGTGGGTAAAATTATGACACGTTCCTGTGTGTCTGTGGGTAAAATTATGACACGTTCCTGTGTGTCTGTGGGTAAAATTATGACACGTTCCTGTATGTCTGTGGGTAAAATTATGACACGTTCCTGTATGTCTGTGGGTAAAATTATGACACGTTCCTGTAAGTCTGTGGGTAAAATTATGACACGTTCCTGTGTGTCTGTGGGTAAAATTATCCGAACTTGGATTCACACCAGCAAACTCTTTAAAACACGTGGCTTGCAATCCTGCACTTCCAAGAGCTGAAGGTGGTTTACGAGACATGACCGTGAGCACTTCGTGAGCAAATAATTGATTAAAAGAGTGAGCATACAGAGACTAGGAGAGAGACGACAATAAAAAGTTGAACGCATAGAGGTGGGAGTGGAAGAGAAAGAAAAGGGTGGAAAGAATGGGACTCTGGCAGCAGCCTGAAGGCAACAAAGGTAACCATATTTATTTTTGTCATCCCATTCGCCTCAGGCTTGGTTGCGATTATGTCAAAAATAAGGAGCTATTTAAAGCTCACTGGTTCTATAGCTGTATGATGCAAATAGAAAAATATTGTAAGATCTTTAGTAGGTAAGGAGCGAGGACAGACTATTTTTTTTACATCAAAAGGAACAAATGTCTATAAGCATTAATGCCTATAGTCGAATTATTATCACCACTACATCGGCAACTACTATATTTTACTACTACTACCATAACCATTTAGTACTAATACTACCATCATCTACTACTACACACCACCACCACCATTTTTACTACTACTACTATCACAACCACTAGAACCACCGCCATCTACTACTACTACTACTACACACGACCACCATCTACATTTTTACTACCACCACCACCATCACCCTCTACTGCTACTACTATGGACACCACCACCATCACAATCTACTACTACTGCTACAACAATCAACACCATTTACTATCTAATACTACTATTTCTACCACCAAAACACTACTACCACTCACACCAACGCCAACACTATCTACATTCCTACTACTACTACTACCATTCACACCCTCTACTACTACTATCATCACCATCTTCTACTACTTCCGCCACATCCATTATTATTATTATTATTATTACAACTACTTACAGAGAAAGAAGAAACTGCTGGAACTTTTCTAAAGGAAAGATAACTCGTTGGGTGACAGAAAGGAGACATGAAATGAAGCCTAAGAAAATTGGCAGGTGAAGCATAAAAATTGTTCGTACTATATATCTTGCTAGCACCAGATAAGAATGGTCTGCAGTTTTCAGCGAGAAGCCGGTTCGCAAAAAAAAACAAAAAAAAAACCCAAAACAACAACAACAGAAAACAAATAACAACGTAAACATAAAGAAAAAATGGTCTGCTAGACCCATGACAAAAGCCACTTGACATCTATCACAGACATGTCACTAGCGTGCCAATAAGAGGAGGCGAGGTATGCTGAAGAACGGTTGCGGAATTTGTGCCAAAGAGTAAAGACTCAAAGTAGATTATCGAGCACTCTTTCCAAATAGCAGCAGGATTCTGGACTGAGACTAGAATGACGACAGGTTACGAACACAAGCTAGATTAGTAGTAAGGCTTTTGTTTGACGTCATGAACATGCTTTTTTGACGTCGTGTTCCTACTTTTTGTTTGACGTCATGTTCATGCTTTTTGTTTGACGTCATGTTCTTGCATTTTGTTTGACGTCATGTTCATACTTTTTGTTTGACGTCATGTTCATGCTTTTTTGTTTGACGTCATGTTCATGCTTTTTGTTTGACTTCATGTTCTTGCATTTTGTTTGACGTCATGTTCATACTTTTTGTTTGACGTCATGTTCATGCTTTTTTGTTTGACGTCATGTTCTTGCATGTTGTTTGACGTCATGTTCTTGCATTTTGTTTGACGTCATGTTCATACTTTTTGTTTGACATCATGTTTATGCTTTCTGCTTGATTGTCATTAAGAGCATTCATTCCAGAAATGATCCAGTAAAAATCCCATTTTTGTCGTTAGTTTACCTAACTTGACCCTTGATTCTGACTTCATTTAAAGGATATTTGATAAATTAAATATGCGCCCTCCTTTTCTGACTTTAGTTAAAGGGCGTTTAATAATGCAGTCTATGCATGTTCCTGAGTTTAGCGTTTGATAATTTATCAATCTGCGTCTTTGTTCTCGGCTTTAGTTAAGGGGCGCTTGACAACTTAGTCTGCGCCCTCGTTCATGACTTTAAGGGCCTGGTTATTTTTTTTCAAACATGGCGTCAAACTGGCTTAGGTATAAAGCCACAAAAGACTGACCGAGTAACTTGCCTTTCGCTCCCATCCATCCCATCAAGCACCTCGACTGTTGTGCAGCATGCCTCCGATTCTCAATCTGCCATGCGTTAACACACAAACACACACACACACACACACACACACACACACACACACACACTCACCCATCCACAACCCCCCCCCAAAAAATAAATAAATAAATAAGAAACAAATAAAATAAATAAATAAAATAATGTTGCATTGATACATTCACATTCTTCCCGCCCCACAAAACCAAAACTAATAAAAAGCAAAATAAATAAACTCCAAATGAACTGTAGCAGCGCACATCAGTGTGAACTTTTGTATTGATTTCTTGTGGCATTCGAATTTATTTTCTTTTTAGCAACTCTAAGCGCGTGCACGTACACACATGCGCGCGCGCTCACACACACGAACACAAATAATAATAAATAAATATTTTTTTTTTAAAACTCCTTCGTATAGAGTCAGCAGCTCTGCGACGGCGGGAAAAGCCAGAGGATTTATCCATGCATAATACATGACCCGCCTGTTCCAGACCGTGTTCTGCATTCTCTGGAACTATGTAACATGCTCGGAGATCATTCTACAGGCAAGAAGAAGGAAAGAGAGAGCAGGAAGAGGCAAAACTTTAACCCCCTTATGTGATGTGTCTGTTTTCGTTAAAGTACTTGCGTGTGCAAGAGTAAAGCGGATGTCAAATAGCTTTTGTTGTGACAGATCGCTTTTCTTGTGTCCCTTCCATCGCCATTGACGTACAATTTAAATATTCGAAATTAACGACTAGCGACGAAGCTTGTCGTCCAGTGCAAAGAAAAAAAAAAGAGGGGGGAAACACCCCCACCCCCACCACCACATACCCCAGTACGTTTCACGCAACTATCAGAATTAATTTCAGATATGACCTACCTATGGATTTTGCAAGTCACTGAATACTCCATTAAGAAAGGGGCTTTGTTGCGATTTTGAGTGTAGTTTTCCTTTCTGCATTGGGGAAAGAAGTGCTTATCACCATGAACCCGTGTCTGGTTGACCCAGTGAAAGTACAGTGTATGGCATTAGGGTTTTTTTTTATTTTAAGGACATTATTTTGACCATTCATTCCCAGCGCGCCTTGTAAAAACTTATGATTGCCACGATTGTGACCTACATCTAACTTTTAATTACCAGCCTTGCAAAGCAGTGCACCTGTAATGACTACAGATGTAAGCTATAGACATATCTTCTGAGCGAAAGACACCGTTGCTTTATTTTTAAAAAAAAATGTTCTAATATATCGCTTACAATCTAAATTAAAGGCCACTGAGTGATTAACACAAAACAAAAGGTGAGAAGGTGCCTCCCTCCCCCACCCCACCCAAGCAGGTCCTAAGGACATATAACAAGAACGTTTCATCATACACGTATTTGAAAGGCCGGATTGGGTAGTTGGGAGCAGCGACGGATGGATTGGGAAAAGCGACAGATAGATTGGGAGAAGCGACGGATGGATTGGGAGAAGCGACAGATGGAATGGGAGAAGTGACAGATGGAATGGGAGAAGTGACAGTTGGAATGGGAGAAGTGACAGATGGAATGGGAGAAGTGACAGATGGAATGGGAGAAGTGACAGATAGATTGGGAGAAGTTACAGATGGATTGGGAGAAGCGACAGATGGATTGGGGGAAGCGACGGATGGACAGATGTACATGTACAGAAGAACAGCTTGTTGACTTTTTTACATTGGGCTTTTTGCTGACTAGAGACAAAAGGTGATCTGATTTGTGACGTTAATTTCATAAGATCTGTCATTGCAGAGAGAAAGGGTCTATGATGTCAGCCATATGACTAATCCCCACGTCATACATACTTCGTCCCTTTTCTGTCAGAATGTAACGTTTACACCATCTGATCAATAGTACTTTGTGTCAGGAGAGATGCCTTTTGAAAACACGTGATGTCATCGTCTCGGCTTAAAGTGCGGGACTAGGATAATATCCCCACATCTCTAAAAATAAGTAAAACATATCTCTGTAACAGTTCTCTTTGCCAAGAATTACACCCACCATCGTTTACCTCCCTTCTATTCCTTCCTTTATGACTAAGGTGTTTGTTCCTCTTCTGCCTCTTATAATCTTCCCTGATGTTATTATGATCTCGACAACGCATTATTTTCTCTTTCACTTTTTGTGCCCGACAGGACCAAACTACGTAGCGTGAAGTGATTCACTTTCCATCGGTAATAACTCAAACAGACACATACGTCATTCAAGGGCATTCTAATCACTGCCCCGATCCCCATCGCAAACATTTAACTCCATCATTCTCAACTTTCTTCTTCTGGCTTAATTGTAAGAATGATAATATTATGAGAAACCATATCCCCCACAGAACCCCCTCCTTCCTGGAAAAGTATGGTGTTTGATTTGTAAGTGGAAATAATATTCACGTAAAGTGTCGACGCACATCTTAAGCACATCAGGATGTAAATGATTGTGTATCGTCATATCAATAAACAGGTTTATTTTTAAATTTCAGGACATTTTAAATGAAAATATGCCGAATACACTTATTATTTACTAAATTTAATTCATTCGGCTTAAAAAAAATATTAATGAATTTTATCCCGTATCTTCAACACTGGATCAGTAAAGAAAAGTTCATTTCTTTCTTCCTTCCTTTTTCCCATTGGTTTCTTGCAACTCGATTCTTTCACCCACTTCCTTCCTTCGTTCATTCTTTCTCACTTCCTTTCAAGCTCTTTAATGCTAAAATTATTTGTTTGCATTCTATACATGTGTTTGCTTTTCTGAAAGTAAAATACAACAAAGATATGGATAAGTTAACTGGAGTATGTGTGTACGTGCGTATGTGTATGCATGCGTATGTGTGTATGTGTGTACGTGTGTATGTGTGTGTGTGTGTACATGTATGAGAGGGGAAGGAGATTAGGTGGAAAGAAAGCATAAGAGCAAAAAATCAACAAACCTAAAGCACACGAGATAAAATCAATACAGTCTGGCTAATTTCACACAAACGCTAGTACACTTTTGAAAGAGACAGGACTCAATGCAATAAGAACAAGTGCCGGACCTCCAGGCAGTGCAGAACAATTATCCTGGGTGATTTACGAATATACACCTCTGGACGACTCTGTAATTGAGGAACGGTTTGGACCACTCCCACCCCTAAGAAAACAAAATCGAACTTTTCATGGGCCCACAACTATGACCGCTTCGACGCCCACGCGTCAGGATTTTTCCTTCCCTCCCTCTGCGACCTTTGACTTGTGTTTGTCCCGATTCCAGAAGCGAAAACGAGATGAAGAAAGTCGATAGGTAATCCCATTGGGTCGTGCCATTATAGAATCGAGGAACACTGGCAAACGCACAAATGCACAGAGGCACACCACATACATGCACTCTGACACATATATATACACACAGACACTCAAAATACATACACACTGACACGGTTACGGACATACACACCGACACAAGCATACATACACCATTGATATACCCACATACATTCACACTGAAAATGATAATACATACATTCACACTGACACACGATAATACATACACACTGACACACGCGTGCATACAGACACAAGCATGCATGCTACCTGGTACACAATTAGATATATATATATACACTAGTACACATTTACATACACACACACTGGTAAACAATTGCATACATGCACACTGGTAGACGCATACATTAAAACTGACACACGCATACATACACAGAGGCACACACTTTCATGCATACACACACGCAAACATGCACACTGATACACGCACATTGTCACACGCTTAAATACATATAGGGCATACTCAAATACACATTGACACACTCATACATGCACACTGGGACTAGGAAACAAAAAAATATTCGCGTATATACACAAAGAAAACATGCAGAAAAGCAAATTTACCTGCACACCGGCTTGCAAACATTCATTATAGCTCATACACATGAACAAACACTATTCAGAAAGATATCTCACACAACCCCCCCCCACACACACACACACAGACACACACACACACACACACACACGCACTAAGCACACAAAAATGCACACATACGATTATTACATTGGACAACAAGCTCACAAATATACAGAATCTCATTAAAGACAAAATCTCTCTCTCTCTCTCTCTCTCTCTCTCTCTCTCTCTCTCTCTCTCTTTGTCACCCACATCCGCTACCACCATATCAACACATTCATTCACGCACACAAACAAATACATACATATACAAGCATATTCCCGTACCTAAACGCACACACAACATGCACACGTACACAAATTGCTAGTATATATCCACAGATTAAGAAAATGTCGTTTTTATGCCGTCGTAGCAATGAACAAAACTGTTTATGTTTGAACACAAAGAAATACGGTGATGTTTGATCGAGCGTGAAATGCCGAACAGCCGACGCACGCCACGAAAATAGTGTTGTCGCGTTCGAAAACAAACACCAAACAAACAACCGATTGATGCAAGAAAGAAGATCTGAAGCGCATGCTCAACATGTTAGTAGATACACGTACACCAATACATATGAGTTATGAATGTGTGTGTGTGTGTGTTCTGTGTGTGTGTGTGTGTGCGTGCGTGCGTGTGTGTGTGTGTCTGCAAAGATAGGTGCCTTGATTGTCGTCTGGGAGCTCTGGCATTCCTCACTGAACTCTGTGACCATTCTACGAAGCGTCACGACTGGCAGGAGGCGTTACTATGGTACAGAGCCTCATCCGAACGCCAGCAAAAAAAAGATAAATGGTAAAAATAAAAATCGATAAGAACATATTGTGTACTGTCGGTCACTCAGACAATTCTCCAGAGGGAATACGATCTACTTTTAACGGTGCAGTGCTTGAACTATGCTCCGATGCAAGTAAGGTTTCCCCACTCATCCCGTTTTCAATCGTTTCCCGAAAGGTCTGGGTACAAAAGTTCCAACATGAGCTGATCTGTCCCATTCAGTCTCTCTGATAACAAATGTAATCATTGCGGGACATGGCGGCCATGTTGCTAATTGTCGAAGGAAGATCTGACATCAGAAACCGAGACCTCTGAATCCAATCTACTGACTCCAGAAACCGAGACCTCTGAATCTAATCTCTGAATCCAGAAACCGAGACCTCTGAATCTAATCTACTGACACCAGAAACCGAGACCTCTGAATCTAATCTACTGACACCGAGACCTCTGAATCTAATCTACTGACACCGAGACCTCTGAATCTACCGACTCCAGAAAGAGAGCCCTCTGTATTTATTGATTTCAGAAACCGAGACCTCTGCAGCCATTGACTTCAGAAACAGGGACACACTAGTAACACTGACTCTGGAAACCGATATACATTAGTGATACTGACCTTGGAAACCCAAAACACGCTAGTAACCATAACCATAGAAACCAAGTTACACTAGTAACGCTGGCTTGGAATCCAAAATCTCTTACATTACAATACATTGGAAACATATATACGCTAGTAACGCAGACTTGGAAATCGAGTTATTAGAACACTATTTTATTCGGGTTAATGTTAATCGGGTAATTCTATAGTTAATGAATTAAGACACAGGGTTACACTTTTGTAACTGTCAGGAGAAATCGAGTCATTCTGTAATCCATGACTTAGGAAACCGACATCTATAATTATGACTGATGTTAGAAAGCGTTAATCTCTTATTAAATGACTTAGGAAACCGACTTCCAGAATTATGACATTTTGGAAAATAAAAACGCCTTATAAAAAAATAGCCTAGAAAACCACATACGCAAATAAAACTGACTTCGGAAAATGATGATGTCTTACTAAATACTTAGAAAACCGGAACACACAATTAAGGCTGACGTAAAAATGATAATATATTGTAATTAATTATTCTGCTCACTGAGTCACTTTTATCATTTGTCGCTCACAGAAATGTCAATAATTCTAATCACACAACCCTCTATTAGACAACAACTTTTACAAAGAGCTGTTTTTCCCCTCCGGGGCTAGCGTTTACAACTGTTGAAAGATAGAAATTTGAAATGCTTAGAATCAATACTAATCTTATGCACTATAGTGTGATTTCTAACATCTTCACGAGACCGTCAAGACCACCGTTCACCAGTGATATTACAAATTTGCGAAAAATGGTGCACTTATATACAGAGAGTCTTCTGCACTTATTTGTAAAAATGACTGGGTGACATCGAGGGCTGTCGCCTGCTTGCTTGCAGTGCACTGTAGATTTACTGCTGAGACTTGCTGAGCAGAATGCATTAATTTTAATTGCTATTGGATTCTGTCTCAGAAATGTGAGAATTAAAGGAATAAAGAAAAGAAACAAGGACTAGAGACAAAAGGAACCAAATTAAAATAATCAAAGGGATCAAAGGAACGAGGGAACGCAACAAGGACAAGTGGAGTGAAAAAGGGAAAGTTAAATTGAACGAGTAAAATATTGAGGTAAAGAAGAAAGACACTTTAAAAGATAAGGGTGTGGGAAGAAGACAAAGTGGAGTGAAAAAGGGAAGTTAAATTGAACGAGTAAAATATTGAGGTAAAGAAGAAAGACACTTTAAAAGATAAGGGTGTGGGAAGAAGACAAAGTGGAGTGAAAAAGGGAAGTTAAATTGAACGAGTAAAATATTGAGGTAGAGAAGAAAGACACTTTAAAAGATAAGGGTGTGGGAAGAAGACAAAGTAAAAGGAAATAAAATAAATGAGGTAACGTAACGTTGATGAACGTATGCAAGGAACAAGGTAAAGTGGATGTTTATAAAAAAAAGGGATCAAGGTAAAGTGGATGTTTATAAAAAAAAAGGGATCAAGGTAAAGTGGATATTTATTAAAAAAAAGGGATCAAGGTAAAGTGGATGTTTATAAAAAAAAAAGGAACAAGGTAAAGTGGATGTTTATAAAAAAAAGGAACAAGGTAAAGTGGATGTTTATAAAAAAAAGGAACAAGGTAAAGTGGATGTTTATAAAAAAAGGAACAAGGTAAAGTGGATGTTTATAAAAAAAAAGGGAACAAGGTAAAGTGGATGTTTATAAAAAAAAGGGAACAAGGTAAAGTGGATGTTTATAAAAAAAAAAGGAATCAAGGTAAAGTGGATGTTTATAAAAAAAAGGGATCAAGGTAAAGTGGATGTTTATTAAAAAAAAAAAGGAACAAGGTAAAGTGGATGTTTATAAAAAAAAAGGGATCAAGGTAAAGTTTATATAATTTGTTTATATAATTATAATCACGGTGTCCATTAGCAAATTCCAATTGAAAAGGGTTGGTTATAATTTCTGAAAATTAGAAATACACGTATTTGTTTTATGTCTAAAAATATTTTCCATTAAAAGAAATACAACGATACATGCATTATAATGGATTGTATCTATTATTTGCAATTGTGCAAAACACTAACAAAATATTGAATTTATATAATAGGAGAATTTCAGGCTTGTACATTGCAACAACAAAGGAATTATTTAAGTTTTTAACACAGTGTGCAATTAATACGAATATTATTTGCCGTGTCATAGATTCGTCAACTAAATAATTCGTCCCCATGTCTCTGAAACTGAAGCACTTATTTTTCTTAAGTGTTACTGGGGAAAAAACGGAGAACTACACACATGCATACACACACACACACACACAAAAACACATATACATACACATGCACACACACACAAACACATATACATACACACGCACGCACACACGCACGAAACTATAATGCACAAGCAGCGTACAAATTGCGCACACCCGGCGCGCAGCATATCCTTTGCTGACCTTTGCACTCAGCAGCATTGCATTCTGCTCGAGTAAAGGTTAAAGTGCACGGTGAACTCATTTAGAAGTGAGGTCGTGATTATTATTCCTTTGCCACAATAATTACTGGGCGATTATTTTCAACAATTACTGCGTGGCAGCAAGACTAACTGCACGGAAATTTTCACTGATGAAAGGGCTAATGGTTTATTTTGTTAATTATCATTGAACTGTGATAAATAAAACCACAAATCTAGACAGGGTCCAATATAACTCAAGTGAACAATCTGCAATACTTTGGTTTTATCTGTGCAGAGAAGCTAGACGGATTATTATATTCGCTTTACAGTGTGAATGAATACTAATATTGTGCTGTTTTGATAAAAACTGAAGAGTGTGATAAATGAATAGCTTTGTACTGTTTCGATAAAGACTGAAGAGTGTGATAAATGAATGCCTTTGTATAAGAAACTCGTGTTGAACAATGTGCAAAATAAGCACAAAGAACAGAATAAAACACACACACACACACACACACACACACACACACACACACACACACACACACACATGCACGCAAGCACATATGCATGCACGAAACCACATTCACACGCACGTGCAAACAAATATACAAAGACAAACCCACCAAACAGAGCAGCAACATCAAACAACAACGATATAGAATGAATAAATAACATTCTTTCCTTTATAAAAATTATTTTCGTTTAGCCATCTGTTTTGAATATTTATGGCATTATCTATATTGCTCCTGGATACAACCGACAATGTCAAACTGTCAGGTCATTTCAACCTATCTATATTGCACCTGTATAAAAGTACAAAACTGAAAACAATGTAAAAATGTCACTTAGTCACTATATCCTTTGGCAGAGTAAATTTGCCTATCCCTATTTCTAGACTTAATTGTTTTATAAATTGTTAAATTGATTAATTATAAACCATTACGACCGTGGTCGACGCGAAAACTATCTACCACAATGTGTAAGTGTAAGGAATACACTGTACTCCATTGATGTATGGTGGCAAAGTAAGCTAACGATATAGAAAACTTTGTGGTACAAGGAAGTTAATGGAAATTGCTACAATTGTTGTTCTGCTTGAGGGAGCTAATACGTCCAAGGAGTGCCATGGTTATCCTCAGGAGAGTGGCAGCTAATCAGTGCTCTACAACGTGAGAAAGGAAACACGTGGAATTGACAGTAATAATGTGAACAATAAACGTGTGACCTTGTGAGGAAACGTACGAAAGAACTATTGCAGCTGTACTTAAACAAGGTCACCTAGAAACTATTATATCTTATGTCTAATAACTCCATTTCTGTTCTCTGATAAGAACTATCCTGTGATTTGTATTCACACTAATCTGTTGAATTGTGCTTTAGGATGTATGTTTGTATAGGTATTAAAATTACTTGAGCATAGTTTCATGGAAATGTTGATGTCATTAATTTTTTTCATTGTATCTGTTATGTGTATATTTGATTGTTGATTTAATACATTTATTTTTAAATTTATTGACCTTCTTACACATCTTGACCATATGTTGGAAAGACTGAGTCTGGATGGGGTATCACTAAATATATATTAAATACGTATTTGTCTTCTCTTTTAGTAAGATGTTTTCCACCTACTGAAATATTGTATGAAGGTAAATGTTTGTCTTTGATGTTATAGAAGAGAGAAGTCGTTTACATCAGCCACATATCCTCCAGTGATGTCTGCTGGAGAATTATTAATAACATAAATTAAGATTGTCATCACTTGTAATTAGTTATTGATGATCAATTAATAATAATAATAATAACCATTATCTAGGTGGCATTGGCGTCACACACGCTAACTATATTTTTCTAGTATAAAGCTGACAAAAATGGCTGGAGGTATTTTCAGGCTTTTTTGCTCCTGTATAAAACTGACAACAATATCAAAATGTCAGGAAGTCATTACAGGCAGTCTAAATTGCTCCTGTATACAACTGACAACACTGTCAAAATGTCAGGAAAGAAATTACAGCCAATCTGAATTGTGTTTTCCTTATCTGCGACTAATGAGAACTAGTTAAACGACATTAAATATTATTAACTAATCACGACTGACGAGAAATGCAACACGCACCTTCACCACTCCACCCCCATGTAGTATTTACTAATTTCTTCTATAGAGGAAACAAAAAGTTCTATTTATAAATTCATGCATACATGATATAAATCGTTTTATTGAATAAACTCCTGCATATACGACATTCAAAGTTCTATTTAATATTCCCTGAATTTTTGAAATAAAATGTTCTATTTACTTTAAATTTCAGTAAACACGAAATAAAAAGTTCTACTTACTAATTTTCTCTATTAATGACCAAAAAAAAATTCTATTTACTAAATTCCATCAATAAAAATTTCTATTTACTAAATTCCTGGAAAAATGAAATAAATAACTCTATTTTCTAAATTCCTGAATATATGACTTAGAAAGTTATATTTAATAATTCCTGCATTTTAAAAATAAAATGTGTTAATTACTAAATTACTGCTTACATGAAATAAGGTTCTATTTATTAAATCTCTCTATAAATGACAAAATGTTTTATTTTTCGTGGAGATTCAGTGTCCAAGCCTACAACGAAAAGAAAATGATCTAGATTAAAAGAAATTACTAATAGTAAAGACAACAGTCAGTGGAAGTATTGCTTGAAATCGATTGACTACAATCACCACTAAAAATAGTTTACTTACTGTGACAGAGTAAAGTTGCCTGTACATATTTATGAAATAATTATCGTATATATGCTGCTAATATTTAAAGTACCGAGAATTGAAAACAGACATCATGCACTGCACTATAAGAATTATCCAGAACCATAGCCAAACGATAGCCTGAAGTATGATTACCACGTCACCTTTGCGGAATTTTTCGGTCGAAGTTTCTTTCAAGCGAGCAAACCAAGCTGAGTAACAGCTCATCCAGTGATGCTAACCAGTTCTAGACAGCTGACCAATTATAAGTACCAATGATCTGATACTGGTCAATAACAAATATAAAGATTAAGAGTCAGGCAGAAAGTGACCTGTTAGAAAAATCCATTGCTTATCACTTTGATTTTGTCTATGGTCAGTTCCGGTCTTAAAGGCTGATTGTGAGCTGGTGTGTTATTTGACTGATAAAGAAAGAGTGGACTTTAAAACTTGCATTTAGAACTATTAATTTTATGGTTGTCTTTAGACTCAGAGATGATTTCACGTATTTAGAATGTTGACTTTTATGAGTTTGCAATTAGTTTAGAAATGTTTTCCTGTATTTGAATTGGTGTGTGTGTGTGTGGGGGGGGGGGGTGTTTGTGTAGTGTATGTGTGTGTGGTGTTGGTGTAGTGTATGTATGTGTGGTGTTTGTGTGTGTGGTGTGTGATAGGTGCGTGAATAAATTAAATCAGACGCTAGTCTCAATTAATTAACTTGTACTTGCACAATAATATTACCGACTGTTTATAGAAATGCATTCTGTTTGCTGGTAATAATACTGACAAAACCTTTCACTTTAAGGTAGTAAAGTACCATCTTGCTCAAATTATTATTAAACAGTAAATGTCCCACACCTTCAACTATTCTCCATCCCCGCTTCCCACAAGGATACAAAGGCATCTTAATTTTAGTTGTTTGTTTCTAATATGCATATTTTAAGTACCCAGATTTTGATATGGCATTCAGTTCTTTGATTTACTGTATATACAATATCCAACAGTTAGAGAAAATAATGGATTGATTATTTGAGTTAATTTGTCCGAAAAAAAAAACCAACGAATATTTATAGAGAAGTATATTAGTCTACGTGGATATTCGCTTGAGATTTTAAAAGATGATCACTCGGATTTTAAGTTAACTACGCGGTTTCCGAGACGATGGCATATATTTCACGGACAGAGCTTTTGACAATAAAAGTTTGCTGGACGTTACAAATCTAAACGGACACATACCAAAGATCTTAAACTTTTTTTCGGCCATCGGATTGTAAGTGACCAGTCAATGAAGAACACCTAGTATTGGCAAATTAATTGTCTACCACCTTATTATGAACTCGAAGTCCGGCTAATTCAATTATTCTTGCTGCAAGATCAATGGATCAACCAGGGAGATATTTTCAAAGTCCATGCTCTGAGTTCCAAGCAAAAGCTCAGACAGACTAAACAAATCCAACTTCCTGAAAGAAACGCCTGAAAGAAAATAGATCACTCTTGATTAATTCTTGGTTAACATTATTACAAGATGCACCCTTATTAAATCACCTCCTACACACATTCTTGTTCAGATGGTAACTTTCTAGAATTAGGATTTTAGATCTTTTTGGATTGTTATATGTTTAAGATGCGTGTGGGTTTGATAGGATTCAAAGATTACCGGCAGATCAATTGCTAGTTATTTCTTTTTTTTTTTAGCATGTAGATTGTGTCAGGAGTAGACTTAAAAGATAAAAGTACAGTTTGGAATGACACAAATGATGACGTGAAATAATATTTGTCCGGCATTTCTCTTTCTTCTGTTTCTCTGTCCGTGAGTGAAGAACCGGACGGAATAATTTATTACAGCCGAGAGACTAAATCGTACAGTCAGTCACTCCAGTCTAAGTGACAAAATCTTCGTGTGAAAAAGTTATTTCCCCTCGCAGACACCACGTGACGCTCGATTGATAAAGGACTCATTTATCTTTCGGTTGTAAAGGAGGACAATCTCATCTTTTTTTTTTTCACATTGCATTTGTTTAATGTATCTGGTTCAGTGATTTGACGACACCTTGTGTCCCAGATCAAGGGATGGCGACACTCTACAGTTTATCATTCCACTACGTAAACACTAATAACAGATTGAAGATATGCTGACGACAATATTGTAAGAAATTAAGATAGGAACATGAAAGAACTATTCCTATTAACGTTAAGCTTTGGGTTTGTTTTTTTTACTTGCGACATCTGTGTTAATTCTCTTCTACTTTGAAGTGTGTGTATGTGTGTGTGTGTGTGGGGGGGGGTTAGCCAAAACTGTATTCTTGGTACTATATATTGAACCCATATAAATCTTTTAAATGTTGTTAGTGACAGTGTCATATTTGTTGTGTTTGTCGTTAGGTTAAATTACTCTAGAATATAGGTCAGGAGGCTACGAAGGCAGGTCTTCAAACACTTTAGTTTTATGTTTGTCTTTTACTCCAAATTTTCTAACATTTTGTCATATTTTCTTTTCTCAACTGCACTATGACCATTGTGACTGCTTAGTGGTTAAACTAGGAGATGTCTTCAGTATGAAATGCCAATAATTATCTCGTATTTGAAAGTATGTACCCTGAGCATCCGAAAATACGATCGATAGTGAATGCCTAATTAAACTATCAATCCTGTAGCTTTGCTGCTGTGTTCCTGTTATGGATAGACAAGATCGCAGTGTAGGCTGCCATCTTCTGACGTTTGCAGAGTTTGTCCTGCCATTGAACCAAACCCAAACTCCTTGGGATATCTCTGCATGATGCTTTTTGACAAGTATTTAGAAACTTCATGAACTATGGAATCGCTATAGACATGAATGCTTTGGTTTTCAGATGTGCTAAAGCATATAAGACGACATTACAAATTGTTCGTGCCTGAGATAAGCAGTGGACGTCGAAGAACATCTTGACGTCACTAGATATGTTACGAAATGACGTACAAACAGACATGTCATCAAGTGAAACAGACGATTGTTTGGGCGATACAAAACTCATTTTAAAAAATAATAATGCTTTTGCTCTAAATTAATAATACTCTGCATATTCATTTCATAGTAATGTTTGTCTCTATTGTTTGTAAAGATGTTTAAAATTATATTACCTTTTCTTTAATATAATGTTTTGTATAATGTTTGTCTCTATTGTTTGTAAAGATGTTTAAAATTATATTACCCTTCCTTTAATATAATGTTTAGTATTTTGCCAACTTAAAAAAAGCTCAAACTAGATGTTTTGACTTTCCGTCCAGACAACAATGACAGAGTTGTAGTTCTTTTCAACGGAAGGTCAAGAACGGAAGAGTGTCTTTCAGCAAAAGAATATTTCCATTACCAGAATATTTAATAAAATGAGGGTTGGGTGGGGTGGGAATGAAGAATGAGGAGGGAGGCTCCCACCTAGTGCCCTCCTATTCCACCTTGCATCAATATAACCCAGCTTCAAAATCACACACACACAAACAAACACAGAGAGCAGCTTATAATGCAACTACGATTTCTGATTAACGCTTATATTAAATATGGGTAAAGTATTCACATCTTTTATATTCTTTCTGCTGACGCGGTTTCAAAATCAATATTTAATATATTATTTTTGTGTGTTAAAAGTTCGACAGGCAGGTTCGATTCACGAACGCTTTCATATCATTGTTCAGACATTTTTTTTTAAAAGAATGTTTACTTTCCATTTTTAAATGTATAATTGCAGAAGCTTTCAATTTGCGTATATTATGTTGATTGTTCCCATCTTTTGGTTTTCATTTCTTTTAATGTTTACTTCAGTAGTCTGTCCTAACTTTCTGCAGCATTATGTCCCTTTAGACGTCCTCAGTTTGACGAGCGAGGGCAAAAACACATGCACACATATACACACAAACAAGCACTGATGCATACAAATACACTACATACATATACACACAAATACTGATACATACAAATACACTACATACATATACACACAAACATAACTGATACATACAAATACACTACATACGTAAACACACACAAGCAAGCACTCATGGATTTCTGGTATATACATAGAACCATATACGCACGTATGCGCATACATGGACTTCTGAATATGAATCACACACACAAACACATACATAAATACACACACGGACAGAAAGACACGAACCATACCCCATGCATAAATATACACATGACAGAAAGACACAAACCATACACACAATCATAAATATACACATGGACAGAAAGACACAACCATACACACATGCATAAATATACACATGACAGAAAGACACGAACCATACACACAATCATAAATATACACATGGACAGAAAGACACAAACCATACACACGTGCATAAATATTTACACATGACAGAAAAACACAAGCCATACACACAATCATAAATATACACATGGACAGAAAGACACAACCATACACACAATAATAAATATACGCATGGACAGAAAGTCACAACCATACACACATACATAAATATACACAGGGACAGAAAGTTACACAGCGAGATGGGGAGGGGTGAGAGAGAAAGAAAATAAGAGAAAGGATATATATAGAGAGAGATTTGAGAGAGAAGACAGCTGACCAGAGTTCTCTTGCAGATCCCATGTCCTAACAGTATTCTAAATCTACCGCGAGCCCTTGTAACCCAACAAGCCCGTCTTCTGCGGCTTGTCGGGTGGGGGTGATCGGTTTGTTTTATGTTCTGTAAATTATTCACTAGCCGTTCGTCACACGTCATGCTTATTGTACATTATCGATTTTCTCCTTCAAAGCTTCGGAAGGCAATGTCGAATTCTCGTTTGGCGAAACAGTCTGCATACGGTGAGCTGTCAACAACAGCAGGCTGCTACTTTCGGACAAATTCCGTACATTTTGCACAGTTTGCATAGTGGCCATTGTGACGTCATTAATGTCGAGAATCGTAATTTAAAATAATAGTCAGGTGTGTACTTGTTTATTTTCATTTTAGACTAATTATGTTTAAATGCGTTAATTCGAAAAGGGGACTGTACTGGTGTAATATGTTTAATTTTAAAAAATAAAAACAATAAAGCTTTAAAAAATACCCAGTGAATATTAGTTTTTTAAACAGAAAAATACAGAAATAAACTGCTTGATGGATATGGATTAAAAAAATCTGTATAACGTCCAGCTAATAAATAAATATTCATTAGCTCTATCAGGTGTACTCCATAGAGTCAGGTACCATTTTAGAGATACCTAAATGAGAACCTGTAAGGTGAAAAGTGGTGCGGTCCAAACCCGAGGATACCTGGGAAATTCTCATTTTAAATCATGGAAACACCATGATCAAATATAATAGAATGACATATATAGACTGTTAATGAATGAAATACTAACTATTTACAAAACACCAGGTGTTTCATTATCCTAGAAACGTCATGAACTGTCTTATTAACTTTGGCACTGACGCTTTACACCGTACACATAATATGATAATAAAATTAAGAACTAGTGCTTGGTAGTCACTTAAATAATTCAGACTGAATTAAAGCGGTAATATGAAAAAGTAACTTTTATCACAACAAAGTTTATAGGATGTTGACCAGATCCTAAAACTTTGTCCATTAATAGGAGGAAAGAGTTTTGTTTGGAACTGTCACTACGTCATGCCTACAGGGAATTGTATTCTATTAATAAATCTCGCATTTTTTATCAATTGAAAGATTAGGTTAAAACTCATCCTTTGACCTTAAGGCTCATAACTCTCATGCAGTCGTGAGTTCATGGTGACCTTTGTCCCCAATAGGTAACCAGTCACTTCTCGCTTCATGGACTTCTGGTTTCAATAATAATGTCTACAAACTCTTAATTTTAAAATGTGGGT
This sequence comes from Sinotaia quadrata, assembly GCA_028829895.1. NCBI lineage: Eukaryota > Metazoa > Mollusca > Gastropoda > Architaenioglossa > Viviparidae > Sinotaia > Sinotaia quadrata. The sequence goes on from CM054180.1 coordinate 117,364,094, forward strand.
GGCAAAATAATTTGCATTTATCATGCGTATTATTTTTCCTATCTGATTTATTTCTTATAAACTGCTGTGGGTGACCTTTAGGAATAAAACTAAGCATTAGTAAAAGCCTAAATACGAGTCCCCTCACAGCATTGTAAACTGGGTCTTTAATTAAAGTCAACTATCAGTGAACCATAACGTGTATTCTAAGGACGGGTTAAAAAAAACAAACTGCTCTGTCTACGATTTAGGTGGCAGAAATAGTAAGGAGATAACAATGACAATAATACGAGAAAGGACTGTGATGATGGCAAAAGCAACAGCATCAGCACTCCACACCAAAGCAACCAGCACTACCATTTGTACCACCAGCAACACCTGTAGGCCTTCCGTTGCTTTGATCTTGCCTTTCTGCCACATTTCTCAAGGCCGAATTTCATGTTAATGTCCTCACTACACATTTTGACAGTACTGATAAGTGATTTGATATTATTTTTCATTTTTCCATAAAGCTTTTGATCGTCCATATAGAGTAAATGACTAATGATAAGGTCTGATTTCATTTTGTATCCTAATCCTTTTTTCTGAATGACTTGACTCAGAGGATTTAGGGCTATGCAGAACAGAAGTGGTGAATATCCCCATAATGAATACAAAGTATTTACATAGAAAAAGTCAAAGAATTATCTATTTAAAGAGTCGCCTTAACTATTGGAAGTTTAAGAAGAAAGTATAACAATTTATCTTTTTTAATTAAAAAAGAAATTCCTATTGAAGGCTCACAACGATTTTTAAGAGCCAGCTACATTTACAAAGGAGTAAAATAAAATTAAATCTTTACAAAATATTTAATTAAAGGAGTTGCATATAGATGTACAGAGAGGTTCCATTCAATAAAGAATCATGAGATGACAGACTAATATGTCCACAGTCGCTATTTCTGTGGACCAACGTCCACTATCATGACTTTTGGCGATTAACCACCGCTATGTCAATAGCTTAGTAGTGCGCTAGGAGATAGGCAAAAGACATCTGCATAACACTATGTAACAAATTTTCACTTTTGTTCTGTTCCTGGGTTGAAAGTGTGTTTTTCTAATCCGTTAGGTCTAGAACAGAAAGGAAATCACTGTTATTCCAGAAAAACTTTGCTTTTGTGACCGGGACAATGAAATTTGAAAATCGCGTGTGTTTGAGAAAATTCTCGATTTGCTTTCAATGCCGAGCTTCCTCCCTGAACTGCTAGAGTTGTCCACATGTTTCTACAATTCTCCTGAACACTCTAGAACGTTCAAGAAACTTCCAGAACTTTCAAGAAACTCTCAGAACTTTCTAGAACGTTCTTGAACGTTCCAAAAGTAGCTGTACAAGTATAAAAGCACAGGTGTCTCGGACCAAATTCCATGAGAAGTTATTTATTTGATATGGCATCAAGAGATTGTTTGCATCCAGCTGATTCATTCTGCTGTGTGTGCGGACAATTCATAAAGACAAGAGCGAAAAATTATTCAGTGGAAGCAAGTCGTATAATGTGCGAGGCCTACAAGGCATACTTCGGCGTGCCGGTCGGGGACCAAGACAAATCTTGGGCACCGCATTTCACATGCGAATATTGCAAGAAAACACTTGAAGGTAAACTGAACAGTTGCTTCTCGCTTAGATGTGTTTTAATTTATTTTCATAAAATTTCAATGCTTTAGATCGAGTTCATTTCAAAGAGTTGTAATTTACAAAGTTTTGTCATAAGTCGTGTACTGTAGGCAAATACGTTCCATCTTGAAATCGTTCCATATTTTGAAATTTCCTGCCCTCAAATTATTATAATTATTATGTGCTATGTTACAGGTTGGTACAGAGGAGAGAAGCGAGCCATGAAGTTTGCTATCCCGCGAATTTGGCGAGAGCCGACGGACCACTCAAGCAACTGCTACTTCTGCATGGTAAACCCCCAAAATCGTCGCACCGGCAAAAATGCCCCTCAGATCGTTTATCTGGACATACCTTCTTCCATTGCCCCAGTACCACACAGCCCCGATCTGCCTGTTCCGACTCCTCCTAGGCGGCATCGGCCATCTTCAGGAGACAGCAGCAAGTCAGATAGCGAGGCAGATACTGGAGATATGGACTACGATTCTGCAGATGAAGTTGGGGATAGAAAGCCGTACTTCTCTAACCAGAAAGAAGTGAACGATTTAATTAGGGACCTCGGGCTTACGAAATCGAATGCTGAGCTTCTGATATCCAGGCTCAAACAGTGGAACTTGGTTGATGATAGCGTACAAGTCACAGATCAGAGGAAGTGGCATCAAAGATTCTCCAACTTCTTCAGTCAGCGTGATGGGCTGTGCTTCTGCAACGATGTTGCCGGTCTATTCCAGGCTATAGGTATTGCATGTAATCCTATTGAATGGCGCCTATTCATAGACAGTTCATCCCGGAGCAGTTTCGTTGCAGTTGTTCAGGGCTTCCTAGGTAATCACAAAGCTGAAAACTATGTGGAGCTGGTGCAGACTCTCATAAAGAATTACGCCACAATGGGATGCAGAATGTCTCTGAAAGTTCATATCCTTGATTCGCATCTCGACAAATTCAAGGAGAACATGGGCGCTTACTCGAAGGAGCAAGGCGAGCGCTTTCATCAAGATATATTGAACTTTGAGTGTCGTTACCAAGGACAGTATAACGAAAACATGATGGGGGACTACATTTGGGGGCTACTTCAAGAGAGTGATTCACAGTACAATCGTAAATCTAGAAAATCTACACATTTCTGAACCTTGTTGAGTGGTTTCCAACTGTTTGTCTATTCCTTGTGCAAATTTTGTTTTTACCTGATCATAATGACGAAAATGAAAAAAAAATCGTTCTATTTTCACAAAAAAACGAGTTTTCTTCGTGCTGTTGTCGTGTAAGCAAAGTTTGTGCTTAATGAAGTCATTTTTTCACGTACTTTAGACATAAGCAATTGAAATATAACACTTAGAAGCCAGGAACAAAAATTGTGTTACATAGTGTAATTGACAACAGGGCAAAATACAGGTGAGTAGTTACGCCATGGGAGGTTATTTGCCCCGGGGGCATCAAAGAACTATCAAGCCATGGCTTACTTCATTGGAGACAATAGACTCGCTCAGCAAGTACAAGATAGCAGGTGAGATTAGACCAACAAAAATTCAATTTAGACAGAAGGTGAATGGTCATATGAGAGGTGGTACCAAATTTCCCGAATTGACTTTTGGACTGACAGTTGGTAAAGTGGTGAAGTAAAATCTCCATTGATAAAATTCTCTACTCTAACCTATCTCTCTCTCCAAACACACACACACACACACACACACACACACACACACACACACACACACACACACACACATACACACACACACACACACACACACACACACACACACACACACACACAGATTTTCACATTCGGCTTTTTATAAAAGTCTAGCGCCATTTTGGGTACTTGTTAATTTATGCTGAAATCTGTCTTAAGTATCACATATGGCCCAAATAGATAAGTTGTTTGGACAATGTAAGGGCATGAAATTAACTTATAAATATTTGTGATTTATAAGTAAACCGTAGTGAACAGTCGTTATGTTCGTCAAGACTGTAACACTTCTTGGTTGTTCTTTATTATTTAGACACACTGTGACTCTTAACATTTCTTCTATGATAATAATGCTACCTTTAGGACAGAACAGTGTTAGTACTGATTTCTAGGTTGATGCTTACGGATTGTGCATTCTCTCTCTCGTCCTCTCGACTCTCATTCTGGCTCTTTTTGTCTATAACATCTCTCATGGTCACTAAGTACATTTTCAACCAGAAATCAACTTCCAAAATGAAAATAAAATCCGCCACCCCAAACATCCATCCACCCGAATCATGATAGCAGCTACTTGGGCCCAGACTTAAGATCACCCATGAACTTTCAAAGGACCACATGTATCAATTTTTAAAATATGAAAATATAATATTAATTTTCATCTCTGCTAAATGTCGGTCTTTTAGTAAGTTTGTGAAAGCTTATTAGTTTATTTGGTAGCCTCCCTTTCAATTCAGCATTTCTTCTGATCCGATGTTTCTGTGAATCATTATGCCATCACCATGGCTTTTGGAATTCCAGAATGTACTATATTAAGTACAATACATTTTTTTTGGAACATACCAATATAGGTCATCGTTATTGTTACTGACGTAACATTTATTTAAAATAAAAAGCAATTAGCTTATAATTCAAGAGGAAATTACTCTTAATTCCTTTGTGAGCAGCCGACGTGAGGACACCCAACGTAGAACGATTGCAGAGCATTTCCATGGCTTCCTTACTGTTTCGTCTGTCCAGATTACTTGCGGTGTAATTTATTCACAAAGGCAGACACCCGAGATAAACCGTTCCTAACTTCGTAAGCTCACATCACGTAGGAATTTACGGGATAAACAATTTTACATTCAAGGAACGTAACTCCACACAATTCTCTTTGCTCTTTGTGACAAGCCGGTTTTGCAGCGCAAAAGTTATTTCAGGAGTCGAAATATGAAAACTAAAATTATTTTTAAAACAAACAAACAAACCTGGGCTCAACTTAAGTTTTGAACGAGCCAGCTTTGCTTGTCTGCCACTGAGAAGCAAGTGAAATTATTGACTGACCTCAGCACTAGTGCCATGAGTGAAAGGAGGTCTGTGTCGTGTGGAAAATCGCATCTATTTCTCGATCAGCCGAGAATGGTTGTGCATCAGTGTCACAGATGCACCCACACAGAAGCACGCACGCACGCACACACACACACACACACACACACACACACACGCCTTAACCATATTTACTCCAGTTTACTCTTATTAATATTTATATCAATTTAAGCAGGCATTTACTAAATACGTTTTCTTTTAAGAGAACAAGTATCGTAACTCTAACCTTCAAAGACAACAGTCTCACCGAAGTTATCTTCTCAAAGGAACAGTAAATGAAATGAAATGTTCGTATGCTAAATTTTCCTTTCAAATTTAATAGGAACACTAAACACATCTGAAGAAAACGGCACTCACAACAAATGTTGCTTTCAAAGACACGGGGCATACCAAATGTTAGTTTTCAAAGACACGGGCATACCAAATGTTGCTTTCAAAGGCACGGGGCATACCAAATGTTAGTTTTCAAAGACACGGGCATACCAAATGTTGCTTTCAAAGACACGGGCATACCAAATGTTGCTTTCAAAGGCACGGGGCATACCAAATGTTAGTTTTCAAAGACACGGGGCATACCAAATGTTAGTTTTCAAAGACACGGGGCATACCAAATGTTAGTTTTCAAAGACACGGGGCATACCAAATGTTAGTTTTCAAAGACACGGGGCATACCAAATGTTAGTTTTCAAATGCAACAGGCGTACTAATTGTCCGTTTCTAAGATAAAGTAATATCATATATATATTAATGTTATTTTCAAAGACAATAAGCCCACAAGTCCCACAAAACGTTGTTGTCGAAGCTATTAATGTCAAGGCATGCTAATTGTTGTTTTCAAATATAACAGACATGTTCAACGCTATGATTTAAAAACTACAGCAGGACGTTACACAATACACTGTTTGTCATTCTGAAACAGAATGATTAATGCCTGTTGGGTTCAAAGTAAAGAAAGCAGAATAAAATTTCGCGTGTAAAGGAATGAGGCATTTTAAACTGTGTTCAAAGTAAAGCAGGCCTTCTAATTGCTGTTTTGAAAGACAGCGGTCTTCTTAATTGACTATAGGACGAAAGAAAGCACTATTCTTACTAATTGTTGAAATAAAATAAAATAGCCATATTAAATGGGACAGTTTTAGAAAACAGGTCTCATAATTGTTGATCGTGTTGAAAATTGCACTATTAAATGTTAAGTTTTTAAAATAAAACAACTTATTGAGTATTAATTTAAAAGAAAATAGGCCTGCTAATTTCTCGAGTTCCAAGCAAGGAGGCGTATTGGCTTGCTGAATTGAAAGACAAAGAAATAACCTATAGAAGATAGCAAGTCGATTTAACGCTATGTCTGAAGAAATAAGGTCCACTAATTTTTAAATCAAAGACATATGCATACTAAACGGCGAGTTAAAAAAAAAAAAAACACTGGCAAAATAACCTTTGATTTTGAAAAGCAGATACGCTAAATACTTAGTTAAAGAAAACAAAGATCGAGGAATGTTCGGTTCAAAAAGACAAAGGATACTGAATGTTGAGTTCAAAGTGACGAAGAAAATCTAAATATTTAGTTCACAGAGACAAAATGTATTAAATTTTTAGTTCACAGAGACAAAGAAATCTAAATATTTAGTTCACAGAGACAAATGATATTGAATTTTTAGTGCATAGCGACAAAGAAATCTAAATATTTAGTTCAAAGAGACACAGAAATCTAAATACTTAGTACAAAGAAACAAAGGATATTGAATGTTAATTTCATAGACACAAAGAAATCTAAATATTTAGTTCACAGAGACAAAGGATATTGAATTTTTAGTGCCTAGCGACAAAGAAATCTAAATATTTAGTTCACAGAGACAAAGGATATTGAATTTTTAGTGCCTAGCGACAAAGAAATCTAAATATTTAGTTCACAGAGACAAATGATATTGAATTTTTAGTTCATAGAGACATAGAAATCTAAATATTTATTTCACAGCAAGAACAAAGGCTGCTGAATGTTGAGTTTGATGTAGAAACAACATCCGAAGAAAACAAGCCTACTAAATTAAGACTTCAAAGAAGACTAGCTTACTCAATACTGATTAAATCAAATATGTACGCTGTGATGAGCATTAAGAAACGGGTGTACAAACAGTTATGTTTAAAGAAAATATAACTACAAATCATAGAATTCCAAGACATCAAATCCACTATCTGCTAAGAAAACAGCCGTGCGAACTGTTGTTTTCGGAATTGTAACAGGCCTAATAAATGATGCCGTGAAGTACAACTCTAAAAAATGGCTGCTTGAACAGAGAGCAGGCCTTAGTACATCACGTCTTGAGTTTACAGCAGGCCTTGAGTACCAAATGGCATAATAACTGCTGCTGAAAAGAAAGTAGGTCTTAATAAAACAACTCCTTAAGATAACAACAGGCATTTTTAACTGCTGCTTGGAAAATCAGGAGTCATGCCATGCGGTGCCTTGAGGTAACAGGCATTCTAAACACAGAGCTTATCAATCCCGACAAAATGCCAGTCTGACCATTCTGCAGGATTTGTCATTATTCCATTCTCCCAGTCTTCCTGCACGGCGTTTCGGCGGTCATGCAAGTAACACATACGGCTGGCTTCCTCGTCCCTTCTCTCCCCTCCCCCCACATTTCCACCGACCCCAACCCACCACCGACCCTACGCTTCAGAAAAACCCAATCGATACGCGAAATGATACATACGCATAAGAGCTCAAGCCTGATGCAACGGTGCATGAGTGTGAGTGTGTTCTTGCGGTTTGTTTACCTGTGTGTGTGTGTGTGTGCGCGCGCGCGCGTGTGGTATTGTTTTCAGCCAGCAAACCTTTGTAATAAGTGCCAGTTGCTTAATTATTTTAAAGTTAGAGAATTGTAGCCTGAAATTTTTTCCAATCACAAGATTGATCGAAAGTACTTGACCGAAATATGAATTCGAATGGATGAGAAGAATCTTGTGATTAATCTAATTATACTTAAGAAATGTTAATACATTGTTTGAAAATATTTTGTAGCGAAAACGTGAATTTTTAGGCACTGATCCTACGTCTCCTAAGAAAGTAGGCAAATATGTAGGCCAGTTTGTGTGCATGCGTATGTCAACTTTTAAAAGTGACACACAGCTAAATGGCTAGTTAGAATGAGAGATACAGACAGGCAAACACACAGACAGATAAATAGATAGACAGACAGACAGATAGACAGACAGATAGATAGATAGATAGATAGATAGATAGGTATGTAGGTAGACAGACAGACAGTTAAATAGATAGATAGACAGACAGACAGATAAATAGACAGACAGATAAATAGATAGATAGACAGACAGATACATAGATAGACAGACAGATAGATAGATAGATAGATAGATAGATAGACAGACAGACAGACATAAATAGATAGATAGATAGATAGATAGACAGACAGACAGATAGATAGATAGATAGATAGATAGATAGATAGATAGATAGATAGATAGATAGATAGATAGATAGATAGATAGATAGATAGATAGATAGATAGATAGATAGATAGATAGATAGACAGAGTGGAAATTCTAAACCCATGTGCAACTAAAATTAGTTGTTGATTTAAAAAATACTAGATATACAAAATCACTTGCAAATTGTACCTGAAAAAATTACTAAAAGCAATAAGAAAACATAAATCTGTGGTTGCATTCTGCAAACTAAAGAGCCAAAGATAAAAATACATTGATGACTAGAAGACAAACGGTCAGTCTGAGTCTGCTGGCACCATGCCGAGCGTGCAGCAAGAGCAAGTCAAGTGACGTCACGTAGTGACGGATACACTACGTCACTGAGATATAAGTCGGTGGCATACACACACAACTCGATGAGTTGCTTAACGGAAACCATTCCCGCCCCCACCCAAAATCGCCATTTTAATGTTTCGTCACTTTAAAAAACACACGTGCTGGTTATTGTTTTAATTTTTCTCATTACTGAAGCAAGAAGAGGTCAGCGTTCCTTTCGCCTCGACTTAAATACCTCCCTGCGTGGTATATTTAAATAATTAATTACAAGATCTCGATTTCACGGCGGAGCGATATCCGGAGCAAAAGGTATTATTGCGCGTGGCACCCTGCTATCCAAGAATTGATCCTGTGTCCTGAATTTAATGTTTATTGATTCGGGTAAGATGTCAGCCACAAATGTGGAACAGAAAGCGTCACTGCAAATGGCGGGAAAGGATTCTTTCTCCGGGTCGGAATTGAACAAAAATGGCTGCTAGAAATCAGCCACAAACTTCTGACTTGTCATCAGTGTAGACCAGAAATAAAGGCCATTCGCAAACATCAAAGGCGAGAACTAGCTTGACCTTAGAGAAACACGTAGTATGTAGGTCTTACTATACAGCATTGCTTTAGGAGGAGGATATGTTAAGAAACAACGATACTTGTACATCTATCTATCTATCTATCTATCTATCTATCTATCTATCTATCTATCTATCAGCTTGTCTGCCTTCTGCTTATCTATGCATGCCTGACAATCTGTGTCTGCCTTACTACGTATTCATACACACCTGCCTACCCATTTATTCATCCATTTCAATGGTCTGGTCGGCCTTGTCTACCGTTAACAGATTTACTAACGACTTTCTGTCTATCAATCTATTTCTCTATTTAATTTGTATTGGTACACGAAACTCGACTACATATATATCTTTGTTAACCGGAAGCAAGTAAACAACCGACTGCTAGAGTAGCGCAGCTAAATTGTCAATAGTGATGCAACTTTGACTACACTGTGAACAACAGCGATTCCCTAACCAAATTACAAGTACAGTATTAGATTACACCACCACCACCACCACCACCACCCTTCCTCTCGCACAAATGTCTCTCCTCCTTTGTGCTTCGTTGTCTCTATAACCAGGATGGTTTGTTCGACTTAGAACTGCACCACTTGGTTTTGAAATAAATATTTAAATTAAAATATAAACTCCGAGAAACAGAATTATAATTAGAATGACACGGTTGGTAAGTGTAGTAATGGGACATAGATCATCGTCACTAGTTGACAACAAGGAAAGAAAGGAAAGAAGACGAAGGTGAAAGAACGATAAGAGATGAAAAAGCAAACCATTCATAATCTAAACTCCATTAGATAAGGAAGGAAAAAGGAAAAAGAACAATGAATAAAACAAAGTTGAAGTTTGGCATCTGCATTAAGGAACGCAAGGAATAAAGCAAGACGAACGAAAAAGACGTGAGGCGGTAACTACAAAACCACTACAAAATAAAAACACAGACAAACAATGAAGGAAAGAAGGGGAAGAAAACAGAAGAGTGTGGGTAAAGATGTTAACACGGACGGTACAACCACACGTCCAGTCAGCGCTCGAGAAGCTGCGAGCTAAAAATAGACTGGACTGCAACTAGTAACACTGGCGTACAATCGATAGATCTGTGAAGCATGGGGCAAGCAGTAAAAGACCCAAGGGAAACTACTGACAATGACGCGTGTATCCCGCACGACTGGCCTGACCATACTATAAGCCTTATAAGAGTTCTTGTGTGATTAACATTTTATGTATTTCTGAAGACTGATCTAACCGTTCTCTTCTTGTACTATGGAACGTGTGACTAGCATGCGTGAATTTCTTATCACAAGCAGAACCATGGTCTCTTTGTATAATGAATTTAGGGCACTGTGTGCATGTGTGTGTGTGTGTGTGTGTGTGTGTGTGTGTGTGTGTGTGTGTGTGTGTGTGTGTGTGTGTGTGTGTGTGTGTGTGTGTGTGTGTGTGTGTGTGTAAGACAAATTAGGAGTCGTGCATTCCTGCAGACCTTGTATATGAGGATTAGAACACTGCCTGCAAATGTGAGTGCATACATATGCATCCCCTAAGTCTAGCGATAGGACATCCAGACTGATCCTGTGTAAAGTAACTAGGGCAGTCTATGCGTATGATTGTGTGTTTGTGTGTGTACATGCATCCCCTAAGTCTAGCGATAGGACGTCCAGACTGATCCTGTGTAAAGTAACTAGGGCAGTCTATGCGTATGATTGTGTGTGTACATGCATCCCATAAGTCTAGCGATAGGACATCCAGACTGATCCTTTGTAAAGGAACTAGGGCAATCTATGCGTATGATTGTGTGTTCGTATGTGTATCCCATTCGCATCCCATAAGTCTAGCGATAGGACATCCAGACTGATCCTGTGTAAAGGAACTAGGGCAATCTATGCGTATGATTGTGTGTTCGTATGTGTACATGCAAACATTCCATAAAACTAGCGGTGTTGCATCCAAACCGACTTTATATAAGGGAACTAAAAATATATGTACTACTAAGAGGTGGGTCGGAGACCTCGCCTTTCTTCCAGGAATCAATTTGCCACATGTACTCAAGTGCTGAATATCTTGTTCCCAGTTAAAGACACTTTGTTCTTCAATCATAATTGCATGACATAACCGGGTTGAAAAATGATTTATTTAGTACCTTGCCCCCTGTAATTAGAAATAAACCGGGTTGAACCATTTTGATGTCTGCACACGTCGGCTTCTGATCCAACCAGAGCACATATCAGCTTCAGAACCAGTGTGTGCGTATATGTGCTGTGAGCTTGCATTTTATAAAACCACCACCACCACCACCACCACCACCACAGTCGATTTGTTTGAAGGATCCAGTGAGAATTAGATGTGTATCCCATTTGAGAGATTTCTCTCTCTATCAGTTTTTTCCACCACCACCCTTTAAGTTAATAGCTTTTAATAGTAGATGATGTGCTACTGTGTGTGCATATATATTTACTTACTATTGCCTCTGGAAGTATTTAAGTGTGTGTATGATGTGTGCAAGTGTTTGCGTAGTTGTGTGTCTAAGAACGTGTTGCACAAATGAATGTGCGTGTGCCCATATGAGGGTGCGTTTTGCATGTGTCAATATTCATATGAGTACATATGTATATGTATTGTGCAGATGTACCATTGTGGTCTGAATGCACGTGTGAATGCTGTGTGATATTTTGTGAATGTATGTGTGCGTGCGTGAGGTTGTAGTGTTTATTTTTTATCTATGTGTACATGTCTATCCATGTGGGTTTGTTGTGGTTTTAGGTTAATGTTTGTATATTTGAATGCAATTATGTGTGTAGGCCTATGTGTGTCTACTGTGTTACAGTGAAGTTTTAAGGTGGATGTAGCATACGTTTATATAGTATATTACACATTTTGTTGGTAGGCTTCTTGTAAAATATATTCGCACTTTGTTGCATATAAACTAATGGCTGTCTAAAGTAAATAAAAAAAATAATAAAATTCCTTTGCCATTTCTTGGTGATCTAAATCACTTGTGAGGGGAAGGAATAGCACACGGGTCGCCATAAACAATCTAGTATAGTTTTTTTTGGGGGGAAGCATGACGCACGGACTCTCCAGCTGAGCCTGACAGCAGATCAAGCATTTTCGGCTTAAAGCCGCGTCTACACTGGTCATTGGATTGAACAATCCGCTCAGAGGAATGCTCGTTGACTTAATAAGACGCCACTGACCTCATCGTGTGCATATTGCCAGTGTAGATGAGGCTTAAAGTATTCCGGACCTTGAAATCAGACACAAGCCACGATCTTTCTTAAGGAAAGAGAAGCAAGGATATCTTACAGGCTTCAGTCCTCCAGGACACGCAACATCATAATAAATCCATTCCATCTCATCTCGTTGGATATTGTCATCGCCGTATGATTACTGTACATCGAGCTTAGCCAAGCAACTAATGAAAAACGTAAAAATGGAAAGATCAGAAGAAAATAAATCAATATTTTTAAATATATATATCCCAAGATACACGGCCGTATAGATTTCTCGTACTGAAAAGCATAATGCACAGAGTAACTTGGTTTCCAGATTGCATTGTATGCGTTCATTAAAACTCTCACGAGATCGGATAATATTTTGCAACCGTACTCTGGTAGATAATGAGAACTAAATCAATTTGGTTAATTAAACTATACTGAGTCAAAGGAATTAATCAGAACTTATCGTATTGTATAATATACGAATAAATAAATTGTGCACACACAAAAAATATATTGAATATGATGAAATACTGTTAATTTGAGGAGTACTTATTGAAATGTTAATTTTATTCAGTATGTTTATACATAACAGTATTTGGACACTATCCTATACCTCCCTGTCCACCATGCGACAAAAAGTAAGTTGGGGTGGGAGGGGTTATAATGGTGGAAATGCAGAAGAATAGAGAGCATAGCAAGAACTACCAATTATTCAAGTTTTGTTTATAAAGCCACTTGCAACAACAGTCGCAAACTCCTATCCATTCATCTCTTCCTACACACCTCTGATTGACCTAAATGAATGATGTGACTGTACGGATTCTTAAATATACTTACTCCTCCCCATACCCCCCCTCCCCAGCCTTCTGTTCTCTGCTGATCCTTGGAATAATCTAAAATTTATGTTGTTGTGTATGTCACTGACCTGAAGATTTTGTCCTCTCTATTAATGCCTGAGGACATATAAATGAAGTCAAGCTACTGCTCTTTTCTTTCCCGTCACTATTTTGAGGGGATAGCGAGCTAGTTACCAGAATTGTGAGTAAGTACGTCTTTCTTCACTGAACTCTCTGTAAACTGTTTCATTACGTCCACCGTTCATTGAGATATAAATACGTACTATGACAATCAAGCTAATCACCAATTCTAGACGTTAGTCATTATTTTCTCTCATGTGTTAAATTGTTAATGTTATCATTTGTTTTGTACTTTCATCTGTATTAGGTGTAGTCGCATTTTTATCAAAGCGGAAGTTTTTCATATTTATATTTCAAATCTTCAAGCATGCGACAATCAGAGATATTTCATTAGACGCTGGAATATATTACTAATTTTATATTGTCTGTTTCTGCCAATCATGGTGCTTCAGTGAAAGTTTACTGATGACATATTTCGCAACGTGAGAATCTAGTAAAGTCGTTAAGGTCAGAAATCGTGGGCTTTTAAAAGATACATTCCTACTGTTGAAGCTGCAAAAGATGGCGACTTCCTGGTAAAGGCACAGACAACACAGTACTTTAATTAGCTCCCTTGACATCGCATTTATTTTAAAAAAATAAATAAAACTAACTGTACTAGAAATTGTCACTGTAAAAGGGCGGAAGGAATGGTAGATGCAATAACTTTTAACTCACTCAAACTCTTCAGTACAGAATAGAGATGTATTATCACTAACCCTGTCACTCGCTCTAGTGAAATATCGAAACGTAGTAATCTGTATTCGTACACAATTGCAAATCGTTAAATATTGAATACAAAATGTAGCCTATAATGATGAATTAAAGGCGCAGTCGCCAGGGAAGAACGTGTGAAAGTTGTTATCAAGGCAGTATATTATGACAATTGGTGGGAATTAACGCTGTGGTTGTTGTTGTCTTTTTTCCCTTTAATTAACGCAGAAAACTGCTGCTATCGAAAGATTCATAATAGTTTGCTCCCCATGCGAATAGACACTATGAAACGGTTTGAAACCGCGACACCTGTTTCCGTCATGAACGGAAGTGATGGGAATTAGGGTGCGCAACTCTCGATCGTGTTTTGATGCAAGGACAAAAAGGTGGTTTCCAATGGGCTCTGGACTGGATTGTAAATTTTTTAAGTGAAATGACGCATTACATAAATGGCCTATATATTAGTGAGCAATTTTTTTTTTGAAAATTCCTCTTCATCTCTAACGTGTGTAAATTTCGCAGATTTAACTCACTGGTTTAGTAAGCTGTATGTGGGGAAGGTATCACTACCAAGTCCTATGTGTGTGTGTTAGTGTGTGTGATTTTGGGTGTGAGTAAAAACGAGTGGAGAGAGAGAGAAAGAGAGTGTGAAAGATAATTCCAGTATAGTCCTCTTAGACCGTGAATGGTCAGAAATGGGGGAAAAATACACAAATGCATACCACACATATTTAGAGACACCCACCCAAACATACACTCAGACAGACTAACAGCGCTAGCGTAGACCAATGACTGTCATACTTAAACATCTAACATCCTTCAACCATCATGCGACTATAACAACAAAGACACGTTCACACACACACACACACACACACACACACACACACACACATGCACTCGTCACACGGAAACCCAATGGTACAGAAAACAGATCATTCTGGCATCCCTACGCTAACGAGTCACACGCAGTTCGTCCGCTCCACGTGCTTTGAAATCCTTAAGATGTGAGCCATCGATTGTGCAGAGAAGGTAGGCCGATGTGCAAATGCCGCTTTAGATGACCGACTTCACACAGCGGAACATAACCTTGCACCCGTTATTGGACACAATGGAGGAACAACGATGGCGCTTGTTGTACGGAAAATCGATGGACAAGCAAAGGTTTGGACCGAAAGACACGGAAGGCAGCACAGACCAGCGCGCGGGAGTCACGGTTGGTTACTCTCGCGCAAACACGCAGAGCGTGGAAACAGGCGATTTTTAAGCTTGCCTATGGAAGAGTGGTTGCAATTTCTCATTGAACACGCACGTAATTGCTTCAGCGAGAGCTCGCGAGGGACATGAAAGATAGGTAAATGAAGGTGAAAAGAAAACAGGTGACTGGATGGATAGGTGAGAAGAAAGAGAGATTGGATGGAAGGAGAGGGAAAGATATATCTCAGTCATAACCACACACACACAAATAAACACGTATATGATACACACAAGCACACACAATCATATTCAGATGGATAACATGAGAGATGATACACAAATATATATGAAAAACATACACATACACACACATGATGAAAGCACGCAAACATATTACCACGTATTTAAAAACATATACTTACGTATACACACACGTTACATATTCATACAAATCACAGACATGTAAATACTGACATAAACCCACATACATAGATACATTCATTTATGCTTATAAGCACACACACACACACACACACACACACACACACACACACACACACACACACACACACACACACACATATATATATATATATATATAAAATATACACACGAAAGAATACACACGATAGAAAACAACATACATACATGCACACATTCCAACACTCACATATATACCAATACATACACAAACATATCAACACACATATAGAAGAATACATGAATACTTAGAACCATAAGCACAAAAGCACACAAAACGTACTAAAGGAGGGAGGGAGACATAGAGCGCGGGAACGAGAGAGAGGAGTGGAAAGTAAAAAAAAGAAAAAAGGGAAGAAGTTTGAGGTGGCCAAACGAATAATTGGTAACTCGGGGGTGGGTGAGTATGATTTAATTCCGAACGACAATAAAGGGGAGATAGATAATTCATTGAGCAAGAAATCTTCTTTCATCACACACTTAGTATGTTACCTTCAAAAAGATTTTAATGAAGAGATTCCTCTTTGAAACAGAACACAAGATCTTCCTCGAAATTAACTAACACTAAAAATCAATCAATCAATCAACCAGTCAATTAGAGCAGATCAAATCAATCACTCATTCCATCCATCCATCCATCTGTCCATCAATCAATCAATCAAAGCAAAAATATGAGAGGGAAGGTATTACTTTAATAGGGTGTTGGGTTGTATTTTGTTTTTAATTGATATTTTTCTTGTATTTCAAAACAATAGCAACACAAAGCACCCCCTCGTTCGGAAGACTGCAGACTAATAAAATAACTGAAGAAAAGGATATTTATATAAATTGCTCTCTGTGAGTACATACATGTGACATTTGTTTGTACAGATAAATACCAGCTTAGATTGTCTTTCAAATGACAACTTTTTGGTAAATATATGAGTGCAGTGTGTGTGTGTGTGTGTGTGTGTGTGTGTGTGTGTGTGTGTGTGTGTGTGTGTGTGTGTGTGTGTGTGTGTGTGTGTGTGTATGAGTGAGTGTGTGAGATGAGTTTCAGTCAGAAGGTTAAGTACAAATGATGAATGTAGTGGCTGGGAGGGTGAATGAATGATAATGATTCTGGTTAGCTGACACATGAAGTTAATAAATACCCAGTCAAACCTTTTTGCAGTATTTGTGTTCGATACTTGAAGTCTGGTTCTAAGGCAAACCCTGAGCTATTGTGAGTTGTCAGATCAATGATGCAAAAATGAATTTAGAATAATTTGTATGTTAGAATGATTGTTCATGTATTGAATTAGATATATTGTATATTTTTGATTGATTCATTGATATGTATAGGCTAGACAATTATGTATTAGAGAATGAAGTATGTATGAGGGCTAACAATTCTCTTGCAGACATGTAGGTTGAGTGACTGGAGAGAGATCGAGAGAGTATAGGAAATTATAGACTGAATGGCCCTTGAAGGTTTTCAGATGTTTTTAGGGATTGCCTTTCTATTCTTTTTGTCTTCTTCATCTTGATGTTGGAATCTTCGACATTTCTTTTTGTCTTGGTGGTTGGAATCATTGATGTTTCCTGTGATCAACACATGAGTCGTCTCATTGGGCTAATATCTACATGGAAATCCTGATGGTGGTGAGAGCAGAGGTGCCTACCCATCATCGTTTCTAGTGCCAGGAGGATTCAAAGAGTATTCAGCAGACTGCACACACGAGTGAAACGAACCTGGTGTCTTGTCCATTTGTGAACTGTCCACATGCAGTAATGCAGGTGTGTTTCTCGTGGCATATGGTGGCCCAATACAACAAGTCATGAACTCAGTCATTTATCTCTTATCTTTCTCTTTTGCAGTTCTATGAAAAGAACTATAAACCTTGATTAGATATTGCTCCTTCAGAGTAGACATTGTTAATATTGTTTGTGTATGAGATAAAGTTGAACATTTATTTAGTAGTATATATACATGACTGTTTCAAAACTTAGTTGTATCTATTTATGTTAAGGTGATTTTTATAATAAATCTTTATTCTTGTTAATCCCTTCTTATGAATGTTAACTGATACATGTCTGGAGTAGTCAGTGGGTGGATGGGAGGCATTACGAGTCAACGACTGGATGAATGTTAGTAAGTTGATAAATTACATTATTCCTTAAGTAAGAAGTTCCACCTGTGAACAGATAAACTATATGTTGGTAGTAAGTTACTTATAGTGGTGTATGAATGTGGAATTCATGTTGAAAACAAATCTTGAATTAAGATTTAACCACTGATAAGTGATTATGCTTATTAAATGACAAAGGTATTCATAATAATAATCATAATAGAGGCAGAACAGTCAAAGGCGCCACAGTCAGCAATCTAGAATATTCTTGCCTCAAGCTGTATACTTCAACTCAGACTCTTTCAAAAATAATAACATAAGGAGTGCCCAAGGTCGGGTTACTTTGACAATTTAGCAATTTATATAACAATTAAATTTTAAAATAGGGAGAGGCAAATATACTATGTCATAGAAATATTTTGTGCTTTTTGCAATTGATATATTATACTTTGTTTCACGAAGAGATGTATTATATGAGTAGGCTATTATTTCTACAAATTGTAAATTATCATGCTTATATGTGGCATGCTAAACACTTGACATTGTTTCTAGTGAACCTGCTCATAAAAATAGTATGCTGTATATATGCTGTATGCTGAATGCATGTATCCAGCTAATAAATAATGTTGCAGAAAACTGCAGTTGATACCTGAATGCAAGAAAGAATGGATTTTAAAATAAATAAACTGGAAACTTAGCGTTTGTTCCCTAATTATATTTTTACAGAAAAAAGTACAATTTCCTTGTTTTATTGGAATCTCATGGTTCACTGATTATAGATCGCTACGACCGTGGTAGATGCGAGAGGTGTCTGCCGCAGTGTGTAAGTGTGAGGAATACACTGCACTCCCATTGATGTAATATAGCAAGGTATGCTGACTACATCGAACAACTTCAGGTACAATGAGGTTACTGGAAATTGCTACAATTGTTGTTCTGCTTGAGGGAGCTATTACGGCAGAACACCAGATGAGCCTCAAGAGAATAGCAATGAATCAATTTTCCACAAGATGAGGAAGGAATTGACGTGAACAGTAACTTGTGACTTCATTACAAAAGCATGGGAAGACTATTGAGACAGTGCCTAAACCAGGTTATGTAGAAACTATCATCACCCATCTCTAATAATCCTATTTCTCTTCTTTAATAAGAACTATCCTGTGATTTGTATTGACACTAATCTATTGAATTGTGTGCTAGGATATAAGACTGTATAGATATTAAAATTATTCGAATGTGGTTTCATGGAACTATTAATGTCAAGTAATAGTTTTCAATGTACTTTTATATGTATATTTAATTGTTGATTTAAAAAGTTTATTGACCTTACACATACTGATAACATTATGTTGGAGAAGAAAGTGAGTGGATGATGGATTGCTAAATATAGATTGAAAGACAGATTTATCTTCTCCTTTAGTAAGAATATTCCACCTAAGGAAATATTGTGCGATGGAAAATGTTTGTCTATAATGTTGTGGAAGAAAGAAAAAGTTTGCAGTTCCTGCATATCCGCCAAGTGAGAGAGACAAATGGCGTCCGCAGGGGAATGCTTATTAACATAAATGTAGATTCTCATCACTGGTAATTAGTTATGGATATTAATTAAATAATAATAATCGTAACCATTAACTAGGTGCCATTGGCATCACATAAAGTGGGTACGCTTTGTCCGGGCATGAGTTCAAATTTGTTCAAAATTGTTAAACTAATTGTCATTGTGTTTAAATTAGTAAATTGGAAAACAATTTTTGAAAAATTTATTGTGATTGGAAATTAATGGGACATCCTAGACTAAAAGAGAGATGGAAAGACATACATATGGCTAATGGAACAGACATTTAGGAAGCGGTCTTATCCCACTAATTATTTTTAAAATACTATCTAACTGTCTTGCCTTGTCTATCCTTGTTTTTGTTTGAAATGTTATGATTAACACTTTGATTTATAATTATATATTGATTGAATATTGTATTGTTACATGTATTACCATAGCTCCATTAGTGATGTGTGGAGATTATATTGTTTACATTGATTGTGCATTTTAAGTAACTAGATTTTAAATTTACTAGTTACTTGAGTGTGTGTAGAGATACCTTTTGTAAAATCAACTGTAGATATTTTAAATTTACTAGTTACTTGAGTGTGTGTAGAGATACTTTTTGTAAAATCAACTTTAGATATTTTAGATAGTATTCACGTGACCCTGGCAGAGCTATTTTGCAATTTAAAATTGAAGATTCCAAGGGAGATAGAAAATTTGGGTAGAGGCAGGAACGGACTAAGCCAGTGACTTGAGTCTTTCAGGATGTGAAGCTGTAGATTATGCTATAAACTAATAAATGAATGAGGAGAACTAGAAATAAAAAAAGAAAGAAATAGAAATAAAAGAGAAGGAAATAGAAATGTAAGATAAATGTGAACAGAAACAATTACAGATTGAAAAAGAATAAAGTGTATGTGTGTATGAACATGCCATGTATTTATTTCCTTCTCTGGTCTTTGTACATGCGACCAAAAAACAACACATACACCACAAATAATAACAAGACACACCTGTCTTAAAAGGCGTGTCACTATTGTCTTTGACAAAACATCTTTATACATACTATAGTATGCAATTTACAAAATATTTCGGAGGCAAGAGAATATGCAGGCACAGAAACAAATCGCATAAGGAAGGAAGGGAAACGGACAGGATGGGTGGGTTGCATGTCGGTAAACACAGGTCCAAATGTACGCAAAAATCCGAGCAGCTTAATACGAACCGAAAAGTACACGCAAACAGAATCAATATTTGAATGAGTCGTCTGTCCGTCTGCTGATATTAGCAACCTCCCCGATCAGCGCTTGGCTGGACCCGTGTGACTGGGATTCCACTCTAGCTGGAAGAACGCGGCATAATATGCAGCCACCAATTTTAAGAGTATCCTTTCCAAATTTTTGATTAGTCAGTCATTATATTATTTTGAGGGAGTACTATGTCACAGGGTGGAAGTCAATAAGCTCCGCTTTACAGAAAACATCTGATCAAAGTGAACATTTCTAAATGTCTCCCTAAGCGATAAGTATTTTATTCTTAGACTAAAGAGGAGCAGCTTCTTCGTGCTAATCAGCAGTCGTGGAATATATGTTGACAAGACTTAAAGAACAGATAACTCTTGTTAGCGAATCCAAGAAAGCAACTTCAAGTTGTTTACTACCATGGTTAGTTTCGTAAATTATTATTAATTTTAATTAATCCAATTCTAGTGTTCTAAGAGAAAAAAATATTTATAAAACAAATAAATATCTTAAATATAACAATGAAAGTATGTCAAAATTAAAACTACAAAAAAAATTGTGTTTTTTTTGTGAAAACAAATAATATTCAGACAATAATGCGCGAAATCATCTATTATTGTAAAAGAACGCTACACACGTTGTCGTTATTGCAGCCATCCCTGCTTCAAATGTTAACTTGTTCAATGTAGCATCTAGTATGTTACTTAAAAAAAAAAGTAAATGAGTTTCTTCACTTGCATGCGGTGAGAAGTGTTAGTCTTAATTGCATTGCCAAAGACAGGTGTTTGCCTGCAATCATGAGAAGGGAAAAACAATTTAGTTTTCGAGGTGTTTAAACGTATAAAACGCTGCCAGGCGACCCTTCCAGGAAGTTCTTGCAAGACGGCAATGTAATCAAATCTTTGCCTGCTGGCGAGTGTTTGCATGAGCCCGATCTTCGAACAAAGTTCATAACATATAAATATGTGTGTGTGTGTGTGTGTGTGTGTGTGTGTGTGTGTGTGTGTGTGTGTGTGTGTGTGTATGTGTGTGTGTGTAGTGTGTGTGTGTGTGTGTGTGTGTGTGTGTGTGTGTGTGTGTGTGTGTGTGTGTGTGTGTGTGTGTGTGTGTGTGAAATATTGGGGTAGGTGGAGGGCGGAAAGTATCTTTTCGTTTTTTGACGCCAAACTCGCTCTGCAATCTCGATTGAAATATCATTAAGATCCCATTTCCGTATTTCAAATGTGAAACAGTTGCAACTGTTTGACGACGTTCAAAGCATTGGACAAAACACACGCATACATACACTCAAACACATGCAAGCAACCACATTTACTTACATGTAGCATTATAAATATATTTATAGAAACAGAAACGTGTACGTACACACGTACACATACATACACATACTTATCCATACACATTATTTATGCATATACCCATACACGTGCATACATCTACTCACATGTACATAGACATACGCACACGTTGCACTCACAAGCATATACAAAATCATCCTCACGAAGTTTTATTCATAAGATTAATTATCACTATAGATATACAGAGACATAAATACAAGCAGAGCAGAGCTCAATCTTAAGCACTCTCTCATGCACAAAATCAAACATACATATATATGCACATACTGGCACACACACTTAAACGTGAAAAAATAAGCACAAGCACACTTACATACACTCTCACACATACCCTCTCCAGCATAAATCGAAATTTAACAATTAAAGTAAGTGGATTTATTTATAACAATGTTAGCTCTTAAAAATTAATGTATTTTAGCGTGAGAAACGAATTCGCACGCACACACACACACACACACACACACACACACACACACACGCACGCACGCATGCACGCACGCACACACACGCACGCACGCACACACACACGCACACAGACACACACGCGCACACACATATGCACAAATACTCGTACTTAGTAGAAAAATTCCTCTTCAATCATAACTGACTCCGTTTTCACAACACAATGCTTCTTTGCTTGTTTGTTTTCTAAGGGAATAGTAAAAAATTATTTTTAAAAAAATCACTTAATCCATTATTTTTCATTGTTGGACACGTTAGTAGCTGACTTTTTTTTTTATTTGGTACGAATTATTTTGTATGAACACTCACTAAGTGCATTCTATTATGGCTCGTTTATTAGGTAGTTGCAGTACCACAATCCTCAATAGCCGTCAATGGAAAACTTTCAAAGGCCTTTTGGTGGATTACATTTCAGACCATAGTAATTTGTGTATTTATGTGGATTATGGATTACATTTTAGGCTGTAGTAAATTTTATATATTGGTGGGTTACATTTTAGGCTGTAATAAATATTGAATTTTGGTGGATTACATTTCATGCTGTAGTAAATTTTGTATTGTGGTGGATTACATTTAAGGTGATAGCAAATGTTGTACTTTTGAGGATTACATATTAGGCTGCAATAAAATTTGTCTTTTGGTGGATTATGTTTTAGGCTGTAGTAAATTTTGTATATTGGTGGGTTACATTTTAGGCTGTAGTAAATATTGTATTAAGGGGATTACGTTTCAGGCTGCGATAAATTTTGTATTTGGTGGGATTATGTTTCAGGCTGTAGTAAATTTTCTATTTGGTGGGATTATGTTTCAGGCTGTAGTAAATTTTGTATTTTGGGGGATTACCTTTCAGACTGCGATAAATTTTGTATTTTGGGGGATTACGTTTCAGGCTGCGATAAATTTTGATTTGGGGGATTACGTTTCAGGCTTTAGTAAATTTTGTATTTTGGTGGATTACGTTTCAGGCTGTAGTAAATTTTGTATTTTGGTGGATTACGTTTCAGGCTGCGATAAATTTTGATTTTGGGGGATTACGTTTCAGGCTGTAGTAAATTTTGTATTTTGGGAGATTACGTTTCAGGCTGTAGTAAATTTTGTATTTTGGTGGATTACGTTTCAGGCTGCGATAAATTTTAATTTTGGGAGATTACGTTTCAGGCTGTGATAAATTTTAATTTGGTAGGCTACATTTCTCTGCATTGTTACCTCTTATTCTTTGCACATATAACTCCTTTCTGAACCAGGATAAAGCCGGTCATTATGCAAATGACTTCCTAAACATCATAATGTTCCTTGACTCTTTTCCCCATAAAATATTACTAAAGGTGGGTGCATCCATAGTTCTGCTTCGTAAACTGCACTCACAAAAGTTATAAAACAATACTTCGGTTTATCACTACATAAGAATCTTTTTGACAGGGTGAGGAAAGGGAGATTACTCCTTATCCTGAATAGCTTTCTGAGTTTAAAATAAATCAATGGCTCCCAACCTTTCTACACCAAAGGACTACTTTTCCACTACATATAAGTTGCGGACCAGCAGGTAATACAATTTATTGGTTGCATACATACTGGATAACAGCTGTGAGCATCTGCTTTGCAATGGTGATTAATAAATTGCAAGGCCAGATGCTGGTGATTAATAAATTGCAACGCCTGATGCTGTGGATTTGGGGCATGGACCTTCGCTCCTGATTTAAAATAAAATTTGTCATACTAATATTTAAGGTTTAAGATTTCCATGTCACTTAAATATTGGAGAAAAACGGTTTGGGGGGTTGGGTTTGTTTTTCTGCTACGTTATGATTCTTACCTGGTGATTTAGAAAAGTACTATATTAGAATTTTTCTTTAAGTAATATGTACTAAAAACTGACGTTTACGCGAAGCAAAGCCGCAGGCAATTCTAATGCTTAATATTATAATATCCTAAGTCCTTTACACGCTCAGATGTTAATTTTCATAATTCAGGAGTAAGGGAGGGGGTGTTTCTAACAAGCAATCAATAAATTAATACATAAATAAACTTCCGGACTAACGAGTGCAAATAGAAAACCGTCTTTGTTAATCTTTTCCATAATTCATCCAGTTCAATAAGCATGCGTGCGTGTGTGTGTGCGTGCGCGTGCACACGCGTGTTTGTATGTATTGTATATTTTGTGTTTTGTTTATGTGCTTTTGTGCATGGATCTACATGAGTGTGTGTGCGCGCGCTTGAATATGTGTGTGTATGTGCTAAATGTTTGTATGCATGATTGCTTGTGTGTACTTTACATGTGTGTATGTTTGTGTGTTTTGTGTGATTGTAAAGGTTTGTTTTATGTGCGCATATACATGTGTATGTGCTTGTGCATATGTTTGCGTTTGTATGTGCGTTTATGTTGCTCTTACGTGTATATACGAATGTGCTTGTGTGCTTGTTTTCTATGGGTATGTGTGTGTCAGTGTGCATTCATGTGTTTCTATGGTTGTTTATTCATGTGTGCTTGTGTTTATGTTTGTGCGCGCGCGTGTACATTATGTGTATGCATATATGTATGCACGTGATTCATGCGTGTAGATCTGAATTGTAAATGTGCTCCTGTGCTTGTTTCATGTATTTATATATGCGTTGGGTATGTGTTTATGTGTGTGCAAATGTGATGAGTTTACGTGTTTCATATGTGTGTTAGTGTTTTGTGCTTGTGTGACGTAACTTTGTACGTTTAATTAACACTTCTAATGATATATTTTTCTTTGTGGTCCTCTATTATCCGGGCTTGCTTATTGGTCGGATATTATTCAGACGTGGTACATCCTCAAACATCGCCAAACATTAATCCTGAGCGTTGATAGCAAATGTAAGCGAGCACAATGGATGCCAGATGGTCAGCGTTAAACAAGCAAACGTGACGTGATTTATATAAAATATCTATTAAACACAAATAATGCTACAACAATACAATCTACTAATCTTTGCTTAAGAGTCAACCTAGTCATGATAAACGAAATATTAATTTGCCTTAGTCGATTCGAAAATCAATAAATAATTATATTAGTCAAATGCTAAACGCATTTACAGCGCAGTGGCTTGCTAAATACTACGCGCAAGTATAATTTCTTTTAGCCACGTATTTTACACGTCATCTACACGCTATAAGCACTGTAAAAAAAAAATGTTATAAGTTAGCCAAAGATTTTATGCATCTGCCTAATTGGCAAATTATGTAACCATCATGCGTGTCACCTATGCTGACGTCATCGTTCGGCATAAAGGGATGTAGTCATATACGAGACGGGGTAAGGGGCGACAATTGTGTTAATTCTGCACTCTTCTAAACACGGTCAACTCTCACTTCATTCTGTCACTCGTCTTTGCATCTACTTACTAACGTAAGTGCACGTGCACTGGCTGTCACTGAAGCCCGAGCATTATCGCGGGCAAGACACTGTATAGCGAAATGTCAGATAATGCTTTGTTTAAATTTAAAAAGTTGTTCCTTTTCCAATCTAATTTTAAATCGCAAATACAGCTCGAATAGACAAGAACTTTAAAGCCCCCAGTTTTTTTTTCATTCTTTACTCTTTGTTCCCCTTCCAGGACAATAAGCGTGCGCATTAATAAATAATAGGTAAGAGTTCAATAGTCGATATCGATTTAACTCATTTCGAGTTGGAAATAAGTCAAATCATCTAGACTGTCACTTCAAAGGAATGACAGCATAATAGTGATGGCGTCAGCTTAAAATAATAATGTATGATCATGTACGATAACGATAATAATAACATTCAGTGTGAATTCTGAATTTTATTTTAAACGACGCAGTCGGTGACTCAAGGGCAGAGCTCTCTCTCTCTCAACAGATCCGAACACAATTCTAACTGCAATAAGATTGGGGTGACTCGTAAACGCTCTTCACTTCGAGATGGCCCACAGTTGAATCTATAAAGGAAATTCCTGCGTGATACGCCATCGGAAGGATGCTGTCAGTAGCGTCTGGGCAACATTGCCCAAATAGGAAAAAAGTAACTCACCCCTATTCCCATACCCAGAAAAAGTTGCCCACACAAAAAAAAATCACACACCCCAAAGAAAGAAACAAACAGAAAACACCACCACCACCACCACCACCACAAAACTGATGCATATCCATCTAAATAATCACCACCTTAAATACTCACCACAAATAATTACCCTTACTCTCACATTCTTAGGCTAATATGACTTCCTTTCTGAAAAAACAAACAACTAAATTCTCCTGAATAATTTTGTGCATGGTCATAAAATTGAGCGACTTTAAAACACAAATATGTAATTTAAATTAAATCAATAGTATTTTCTTTACTTTGCAAAATAAATAAATAAAATATGCCACTCCCATTCATCCTCCTATCCACCCCCACCCCTCATCGTTGGTGTCTACTAGGCATCGCTTCAACGACAACTGGCCTATAATTTGTATTACATTACCAGCAGTTAAATGTCCTTTGACAGCTTTTCATTACTTTAGTTACTTGTCCTTTGACATTACATTGCTAGTAGTTACTTGCCCTTTGACATTACATTGCCAGTAGTTACTTGGCCTTTGACATTACATTGCCAGTAGTTACTCAACTTTCGATATTATATTGCCAGTAGTTACTTGCCCTTTGACATTACATTGCCAGTAGTTACTCGACTTTCGATATTACATTGCCAGTAGTTACGTGCCCTTTGCTATAATTATACCGATGCTTAGAAGGATCTTGGCATCATGCATCTTTAAGTGAAACACTGTATTCTGGGGTTCGTTACAGCTTTCTTGCTCTTGAGATGACCCGACCTGACTGTTGACCTTTGTCCGCTGCACACCGACAGTTATGCACTCGTGATATTAACTGAGGGTTCTGGTCAAATTTTATAGGAGATTATGGTCCTCCTCATTATAGAGAGGCCTCTTTCATTAGAGAACTTCTGTTTAGTATTGTGAGCGGTTGCTGGCCTTTATTTAGTCATTCCATATAGGAGACATCGGGGTCATTTCCTAAATTCGTATCGGCGATGAAGGTCGGCATTTTGTCAGGCATCAGACACAAACAATTAATTTCAGAATCTTAATATTACGATTTCTTTTTTCTTCTACGTCAATTATCATCGATTTCCCCTCCATAGTTTCGTACTGAAATGAAGGTTTGCAGCGCCTTTAACTGTCACACATTTGGAAGCGAGGGAATAAATGGCTATTGTATATACATTGAAATACCTACCCATCGATCCTGAAACAGCTTGCAGACTTATTTGTACTGAGGTTCGTTATTATTTAACAGCTGCGCAGAATTAAAAAAAAAAAAAGTCGATGGAATTCCACTCTGATAGCGTTCACACTAGCCAAAGGAATTTACATTTCGAGTGAAAGATGAGGTACTTCTAGACTCTAATGACGTCATTTTCTTGACGTGTGACTTCAATGTGTCTAGAACACTCATCTTAAATGACTCATTTTCTTGACATTTGACAATAATGTGTCTAGAACACTCATCTTAAATGAGTCATTTTCTTGACATGTGATAATAATGTGTCTAGAACAATCATCTTAAATGAGTCATTTTCTTGACATGTGATAATAATGTGTCTAGAACAATCATCTTAAATGAGTCATTTTCTTGACATGTGATAATAATGTGTCTAGAACAATCATCTTAAATGAGTCATTTTCTTGACATGTGACAATAATGTGTCTAGAACAATCATCTTAAGTGAATCATTTTCTTGACGAGTGACTACAATATGTCTAGAATACTCATCTTAAATGACAGTTTTGATGTGTGACTACAATGGGTCTAGAGCACTCCAATCTTAAATGACCGTCAGTTTCTTGACCTGACCTTTTCGAACTGAAATGAGGTCATTCAATCTCGTGACGTCACTTTTTGTGCGAGTATATTTGATCCAGTGAACTTCGATCTCAAAGGACGAAAGGCATAATTTTCTTGACGTTTGCGAATATGGTTTAGTGATTTTCCAGTTCAAATGACATTTTACTGATGATCTGGGTGGATATTTGAATGCCGAATTTAGGTCACAGTAAATGATGACAATTGCAACCAAGGAAATCGCAGTTTAACTCTAATGACCTCTGACCTGCTCACTATTCCGACATCAGCTCGGCTGGCTTCTTTTAAGTATGTAAATAAATAAAGAAATACAATGGAACATTCAATCAACATAAATCACAAGAGATGCTGCTATAAAAATTGATGTAAACAAATCTAAATCTTGAAAGTCACATAAGAGGGGATTTAAATTATTCATCCGAGGTGAATCCTTTGCACAGTACAATGCCACGTGTGTGTGTGTGTGTGTGTGTGTGTGTGAGAGAGAGAGAGAGAGAGAGAGAGAGAGAGAGAGTGTGTGTGTGCGTGCGTGTGTGTGTGAGAGAGCGTGTGCGTGCGTGCGTGCGTGTGTGTGTGTGTGTGTGTGTGTGTGTGTGTGTGTGTGTGTGTGCGTGCGTGCGTGCGCATATGAGAGAAAGAGAGAGAAAAATAAACAAGAGAGAATGAAGAAAGAAGCAGATAAAAAAAAGAAAAGAACAAATAAGGGTGAATTTCAACCGCTAAAGTTGATATCGATCTTTTGTTTAGACCGTTGCAGGGTACAAGCATGATGGTCCTGAGTGCTACAAGATTTCTTGACCAGTTGAAAGAAATCCAAAAGAGTGACAACGGAAATATTAAGGGTACGACGCTTTTTATTAACAAAATAAAATGTCCGAAATGATTGTGAGAGCAGCAAGAATTAAAAAGTGACGTTTAAGAATGGTTAGTTCAATTATTCAGTCAATTATGTTTAGTTACATTCTTCATGTGTCGTGTCAGTTAAAATCGAAGAGGTTAATCATAGCGTTGTTGTATATTAAAATCAGTCGAGCAAACAAACAAGAAAACAAGCAAACAAAATCACTTTATGGATATTAAACTAATTAATTCACCTTCTCCCCATCTCCATAACTCTACATTTTGTTTGGCAGATTTCTTATCACGAAATTATTATGGAGTACATCTCGTCAGTCATCGCGTCCATATGTTGCTGAATGGAGGAGATAAGAAAGATAACTCTGTCACAAAACAATTCAGCCTCGACATCCCGACACAGTAATGGATGGCGGCACAGAATCTAACGAGAGCTGGGAAATACACTGTTACGTGGCACTAACTCACAAAGTGATGGAGGCAATATTAGCAGGCACTGCACTAACTCACGAAGTGATGGAGGCAATATATAGCAGGCACTGCACTGACTCACAAGACGATGGAGACAAGATATAGCAGACTATACCTTGACTCACAAAGCGATAGACTGAGGCAAGAGATATCAGGGACTGCCTTGACTCAAGAAGCGATGGAGGCAAAAGAGACAGCAGGCTTTGCCTTGTCTCACAAAAGCGATGGAGACAAGGGATAACCGGCACTGCACTGACTCACGAAGCGAAGGAGGCAAGAAATAGTTGACACTGCAAATTTCAGATGGTCGGGATTAAAAAAAACAAACTGCATAGCGGTGCAAAAACAACGAAAGGATTGCAAATAAGGGAACGGGATTCTGTAAGATTTCAGTTTGTGACCTATTTGTGGGAAATCTAGTCAGCTAAAATTAAAAATAAAAATGAAGTCTAATAAACGACACATCATATAATCAACCAACCAACCAATCAGCCCACAAACATTCAATCATTCTATGGATAGTTGAAATATTGAATCCACCAGCTTGAAGGTGCAAGTCAATGGACTGTGAGAAAAGCGGTACAACTGTGGACCAAGGGAAGCAATTCAAATAACATTTACAGGATGCAATGCAGTTCTGAGAGTTATCCGACAATTCCTGCAGATGGAAAAATCGACGCGTAACAGACGAAACATTTTTATAATTATATAAAAGAATTTAGTAATATCATTGGTTGTTAATTATTCTGTTATTTTATTGAAATGTGTTATTCTCATATCTGTAAGAATATCATTGGTTGTTAATTATTCTGTTAATTTTATTGAAATGTGTGATTCTCATATCTGTAAGAATGTCCTGAAAAAGAGGCCATCGCAAAAACAAACAAAAAAAATAAATAAAACAGGTTAACAGCCTCAATTCATTGAATGGTACGCTAACGTGACAAGCTCTACTCTGAAACCAGAAAACGACGACAAAAATTATAAAAATAAATAAATAAACGTCCAACTCATTCCACTCATCCATGGCTCCATAGCAGTATAGTATGAGTCGTTAATTAATCAAACAAAGAAAAAAATATTGGACGAAAACAATCACTTAAAGCCAAAACAGTATTGCCTATTAATAAACAGTTGAATAAAAACCAGTCAGTCAAACACAGATTTCAGCTGTGAACAAACAGATGTATTTGGTTTAATTAAATAGTTTAAAACTCACATTCACCAGTTTGCATCACTAGCTGTAGAATTTAAATTTAATATATCAAATAAAAAAATAAGTGGAGGAAAAAACATTATATGAAAAAAGAAAATAATAAACACTCATTAATATAGCCAAAGAAAAAAATCCAACGAGACAAAATTAACAACAAAAATAAACAAATGTACTTACTCAGGGTAAGTTTTAATTTCCTTCAGCCTCGTTTGCAAAATCGCGCACGTGCGTAAGTCGCTGGTATCCACGACGCGTCGCCTGGTAACGGTGCGCGCCCTCCCGCCCTCCTCCCCCTCCGCCACGCCCTCCAAAGTGGGCAGCATGGCGGGAAAATTGAGGGAAGCGGACGCGATGGATGCGCGACGCCGCTGGCCCAGGTGACGGCTGCCCGCGGCCCCAATCATCGTGCACGCTTTCTGTCGGAGTCTGGCACTCGCTGAAAAGACAATAGACCAAGATTTGCGTTAATGAACGAGGCAGTAAGCTGTAACTGCAGAAGGACTGTGATTCACTTTGGTGAGCCACTTAAAAAGGCTAATGCAAAAGTTACAATAAGTGAGCCAGTATTTAAAATATACGATAAGAAAAGAATACACGAAGCAGATTTGTCTCGTATTTAGTCAACTCCAAAACAGGACAACACGTCACAATTGTCTAATCAAACGAGGGTGCAGACAGGTACTTGAAAATTTAAAACACCTTTAAAGGTGTACAATACAGAAACAATTCGAAGCTTCCGCTCCACAGCCTTCCTAAAGGACAAAACAGTTACTACTAGCAACGAGACGTGAAGAATGGACTGTGTAAGCCACTGATATATTGATGAGGAGAATCATCGTTATCGACCGTATAAGTTTTTCATGCATCAGTATAAATCACTATTGGTTACATTTTATTGTTCATCTGCTAAAATTGTTGTTAACAGCTGCATTGTCCTGTGGAAGGCTATGTATAATCTGCTGCCGAAATGAGACTTTTGTAGTTTGTTTTGCGTTGTATATCTATTCTGAGGTTTTATGTTGAATTGTTTTATTTTGATTTTCTTTTATCGCTTATCACTTGAGATATTCACATAATTATATTATGTTAATTTATACTGTTAATGCCTGTTAAATTGCAGCCATTTAATAAAATAATGATAATAAACAACATCCATAAATAACATTGCCAGATCTGTCTAAAAATCTAGAAAATGTACAATTGTCAGAAAAATAAAAAATCAAGCACTTACACTAATTTAATCAACAATATAAACTGCATATAAATAAATGCAAAATCATACAATAAACCTAAGATACTTTACAAACATCCAAATAAACATAAGCAATTGTACGACTATAGTCAATCAAATAAACTATTTCTGAAATACGACCATCTCTGAACCGATATCACCCATTTCTGTTTAAACTGTATCCAATTAAACATACAAACTTAACAATATATTAATACAATAATAGTTTTTTTTGTTGTTTCTGTACCCATACAATTTGATTACCGGTTCAGCATTCCTAGCGCAATTATAAGCAGAAATAAATAAGGAAAAACCCAACAGACGACAAATTATAAAGATTATCTGTGCGTTTATTAATAACCGGAAGTGTTTACGAAACTTGAATTAAGGGTAAACATGCCCACGTTGAAGGAAAGTACTGCATTCGATTGTCCAATAGAACTGATTGATCACACCATGGGATGGTATCATACAAATTAAATTCCTTCATTTGCTAATTCACTAGAAATAGTTGTCGATTTTATAATAAACCAAATTAAAGAAAACGGGTGTGTAGTTTAAAAAAAAATAACAGGAGCTGAAAAGAAAAGACAAGAAGCGAAAGTGAGAGTCGATAAGTTTACGAAAGATAACTTGGAGAAAAAATATAATGTAAATATTTCTGTCTGAATAAATATGACTGACCTACTGTCTGAATAAATATGACTGACCTACTGTCTGAATAAATATGACTGACTTACTGATTATATATATATATGACTGAACTAACTAATTAAATATAACGTATATATGACTGACCCACTGATTAAATATATATGACTGACCTATTGACTTAATATAACGTAATATATGCCGGACCTACTAACTGAATATAATGTATATATGATTTGACCTACTGACTGAATGACAACTGATTGAATATATATGACTGATCTACTGACTAAATATAGCGTATATGCTGACCTACTAACTGAATGTAATATTTATGTGATTGACCTATTGACTGAATGAAAGCAAATGACACTGGATATTTTCCCAACAGATTCACTAAGAATTTGGCTGAATATCTGTTATTTTGTTGTTGTTGCTGCATTTATCCTGGTTTTTTTTTACATAATGATTAGCTAAAAAGTTATTATGTCAGTTTAATTTCAACAAACCGTTTTCACCCCATACACACCCAAAACACACTCACACATGTACATGAAGAAAATAAAATGTACCAACAAAATGATTGGAAATGTGTTCACTAATTCGCTGTTATTATTTTATTAATGTACGTTTGGTGTGTGTTAAAGAATTAAACCCCATTAAACACAAAATGTCTGAAGGTAAGTGTATCTGCAAGCAAACACATTTCATTTGAATGTAGTTTTGTTATTTTGTCATGAGTTTCTCAGTCTGTCAGCTCTACAACGATCTTGAACAGAATAAAGGTTCTCACTCTTTGCGATAAGTTTTTTTAAAGCGGAAATGAAGCCGCATTCCAATAGAGACCCATCTAGTCCCAGCTATAAAAGGGAGGCAATCTAGGTGAATACTTTTGATTCAGTGTTTCTGCCTTGTAATTTTTTTTTTTTTAAATTTATTCCCTACTGCTGATCCACGATAAGTGTCTCTCGTCCATTGCTGGAGGAAATAAGAGATTTATCGATTATGACTGGACTTGGCGTAGCTCACTTTTGCCATGACGTCACAAATAAGAAATTACTACAAGAAGTTGAAGAAGACCTGAGTTTTCATTGTAATACCTACTAAGGGAAGTAATCAAGATGAGCATGAGCTTTGCCAGCAATCTAAAACTGGCAATATGACTGAAAATCGAATTAGTCAAGACAACTGAACAGAATCTGATCGTCTTTGCGAGCAGGATTTTTTAGAATCCTGATCAAATCTATTCGCTAATGCAACGAGGAAGAAGCAAAGAGTACAAGAAAGCAAAGGACCTTACCTGAAATTTATGAAGTAAAAGGAATAATCAATGACATTAAAAAAAAATAACCACACCATATAACTGAATAAGAAAAAAAGAAAACAAAACGAATAAAAATATATACTCAGAAAAGGGAATAATAAGACTAGAGGACAATGTGTGCGTGCAATAATGTACACGCAAATCCGGGTGCATTAACGCGTGTTCTGTGTGTGTGTATACATATATGTGTGTGTGTGTGTGTATGTGTGTGTGTGTGTGTGTGTGTGTGTGTGTGTGTACGAATGAATCTGAGTGACGACATAAGTTTACTTCTTTCAAACGTTTTAGCTAAAAATTACGAAACTTACTCGTAAACATACTGTAACATTCTGGTTGCCCCAAAAATAACAAAACAAAACCTTTCCCGAACGTGTTCGACCTGCATATGTATCTGAGGATTCTGCAATAGAATCGAGACCCAGGCTGATGACGACATAAATGAGATATATGTCCTAGGTTGAATAAGGATAGAGATCTGACTTCGCCGAATTGCATTACAAAGAAGTAAAAATATACGGTTTGCATGAGAAACAAACATAGACGAAGTTCTGTCCCACAGCTCTCCCTTTATAAGATATATTTACCTTCAGTGTATTTCTGAGTACTCTCACTTGCCAATAAGGGTTATGGAATGTTTAATGTTAGTAACACAGACTAATCAAAAGAACTCCACACAAATAACTAAAACAAAAAATAAAATGTCACAGAAAGAAGCCCCTTCGATTGTAAGCATTAAGAGAAAAATATACTTAGCAAACAGCAAATGAAATCTTCGATTCTCATTTAGCAGCAGCATCCACTGTGATATATACATATTGCTCATTTTTTAAATTATTATTACTACTTGCATCTGACTCTAATTACCCAATCACATTATTAAATTAAATTATTATCATGATTATGATGATGACGGTGATTATTATTATTATTATTATTATTATTAGTGTTGTTGTTGTTGTTATTATTATTGTTGTTATTGTTATTATTATTATTGTTGTTGTTGTTATTATTATTATTATTACTGTTGTTGTTATTATTGTTATTATTATTCAGCCTCTTTCCACGACTTCTGTTTGACTGTCGGTTGTGATCCAAGTTCTCGGAATCTTACCAAGATTCTGGGAGATCCAAGGTTTTACGGAGGATGTGGGCACTTCCGAGGAGCGCTGCTTTGAGTAGTGGAGCGATTCTGTGGTTTCCAGGGAGTTTATTCCAGATTGTGGGTGATGGAAGTAAACTCAAAGAGAGGTGTGTGTCAAGTTATGAATTTAAAGAGTTTTAACTTTGCATTAACAAATGTGCTTTTTACAAGATAAGTTAGGTTGAAAATTGTGAACTCAGGAATAGCCCAACTTTACAATTGAACTGTCACGAATAGAATAAGATATATAAAGATGCATAAAAACATATTGCAGGATTCTTGGTTTGCTTTGAAGTTGATTGATTGCTGTTATGTGCTTTCCTGAAAAGGCAAAGGGCTCAAGGGAGGTCATCCTGTCCTGAAAGATTTGGACAAAAACAAGAGTTAATTACCAACATCAGTTTAGCTCAACTCTGAGATATTTTTCTTACGAACGTTGAACCAAGTGATGCTGAACTTGCATGCTGTGACCACCGATCCCAATAGGAGTGATACTTGGAGATCTATTCCGTGAAGTCAGAACTGCTGATGTCAAGAAAGTTACTATAAGACACAGAACATTTACATTTCTTTCAGTGACAGTTAGCTGTTCCTGTGTGGTCTAATTGGACTGCACCTTTTATCTTAGTTACACTTTTCTTTTATTTAATTTTTGTTATTGTTTTATAATGTTTTTTTTATTTTCGCTTTTATACATTTCGTTGTTAAATTCTTATCACTTCATATTTATGTATTGCCATCTGGTAATGCTTGTAATGTCCTTGTAGGGTTAATTGTGGTGGAGACACCTGGGGGTTCATACTCGAGTGTCCTGAATGTTTGGCATTTATTGCTCTATTCTAGAATTTCCCTTGAATTATTGATATAGTATTCCAGAGTCAGCTTTGAATATATGTTGTTCTGTTGAAATTGCCGTCCTCTTGCAGTGTTCCTCTTCAATGCTACATGAGTCATTTTTATGTGACACGTGCACCACTTAGTTAATGAAGATAATTATTATTTATTTCATAACTAATGTCAAGTGATGAGAATATTAATTTTATTTTATTAATGATCATCCAACAGACATCACTCATCTCTCACCAGGAGTACAGAATATAATCTATTGTCATGGAAATAGAAGGAACCAAACACTAAGAAATTTGAAAAGTAAATTGTGCTTAAAATAATCCATTACGCTGGTATAAATAGAATCAGTCAGACCGATTGAAACAGGAATAGGATAAAGCAATTAAAACAAAAACAAAAAAAGCAAGAAAAGAAACAGCAAAAAGAGAGATATCTTCTAAATTTGAAGACTGCAATCAATACCCCACGAGCTTAGAGGGGATTAAAATGAACCAAGACTGACACACTAACGCTAAGTAATGATCTCGGCAAACCCACACAGTTCCTGTACAATTGCCGGGACGGTCCAGAGGGCAGACCCATTGCAAAGCTTCTGTTTAACTTCCGGTTTTGTTGCTGGTAGAACATGACATGTATTGGGCTTGTGTTTACAATCCACAGCCGTGAGGGACGCGCCAGAAAACCCTGATCACTCAACAATTTGATATTTAAAGAAAACAGTTAAATCAATCTTTATATTCCACATACCAGACTTGGCTGAAGTTGTAGACAATACGCGATTAGTGACAGAATAGACATTTCAAGTTTGTGCAATGTCATTGTATAACATATTTTATGTATAAAATTTATTTACTAGGTGAGCTGTGTGTAGCCTTCCTCCCTTTTCTTGCATTCAGGGAGGGTAGTTAGAAGGGTGTGCTGCTGCTGCTAGATGTTTTCGTTCTTTGTGCTTGCGTCTTACTGCGACTGTTGTAGGTCCTCTTTTTTTCTTTTTGGTTTGGATATTTTTTTACTTCAGTATTAATTAGAAGTGTTTGCCTTTGCCAGTTTGGGTTTATAGAGGACATGGGGTATGTTTGCCTTTTTAGTTGGGGTTTTTAGAGGACATGGTGGGGTATGTTTGCCTTTTAGTTTGGGTTTATAGAGGACATGGGGTATGTTTGCCTTTTTAGTTGGGTTTTTTTAGAGGACATGGGGTATGTTTGCCTTTTAGTGGGTTTTTTTTCTTTTTTTTTAGAGGACATGGAGTTTGTTTGCCACAGAAATAATGCAGACTGTAGGAGAGAGAGAAAGGAGGAGGAGATCGAGAGAAAGAAAACACTGACATATTTCTTTCTTTCTCACGAACGATCACACTAAAAAAAATCGTTTATTCAACCATAGAGAAAAAGAGAAAAGAGCATACATCAAGTAATATATATTATATATATATATATATATATATATATTGCCTCCCTAAGGGAGATAACCGATGCGAAATCATTTTAACACTGATTGTCGAACATTGATATGCCTGGAGGCCACAACGCAACGCTCTCTACCTTCACTCTATTTCACAAGTCCTCGTTTCAGGAGGCCACAACGCCCTTGTGTTTATTAATAATAAAATAATCTAGTTCATGCGCATTTATTTCTTAAGGTAAGAGCAATAAAGAAATAGACCTGACAATGAAGAATCGCTACTTCTGCTGCTTTGCCTGTGTATATTTTATCCCACAGCAAGGCTATTGTGTCAGAATCTATCATAACATTTTTTTTTAAAAGAGAAAAATACACGTTTCAGTACGAGCTCTAGTGTTTATCTCTGACAATTTACATCAATATATATGTGTTTCTTAATGTGTACAAAGGTCAGAGCGATAATTCGGTGTGTGATGATCGTGTGTTGACATTTAACGTCTGCTTTAAGCACTACGCGCGCTCAATCGATAAGTCTGAAGTGGAGGAGTAGTACAGCGAGTCTCAGCTATCGGGAATTTTCGAGGGAATTTTAATTGTGAATTAGCAACAAATGTAAGCGTTGCGCCACTCCGGTTAGAAAGCGGGCTCGAACGCCTATGATAACCGCTGTATTATAACATGTTCTACCCGTTATGAGCAAGAACAAGCCCTGGGACAAACATATAGTAAAGAACAAGTAAAAATGCAAACAGAGAGTTAAGAACAAGTCAAAATCATAGTTACATCAAGTCATAAACAGGTAATTACGAACAAACACAATTAGTTAAGAACAAACACAAATAGTAAGAACAAACAAACAGTTTAGAGCAAATACAAATAGTTAAGAACGAACAAAGAAGTGTGAGCTAGAACATTTTGGAGAACAAGAACAAATAATTATGAGCTATGTATGGCATGTTGGGGAACAAGAACAAATAATTATGAGCTATGTATGGCATGTTGGGGAACAAGAACAAATAATTATGAGCTATGTATGGCATGTTGGGGAACAAGAACAAATAATTATGAGCTATGTATGGCATGTTGGGGAACAAGAACAAATAATTATGAGCTATGTATAGCATGTTGGGGAACAAGAACAAATAATTATGAGCTATGTATAGCATGTTGGAGAACAAGAACAAATAATTATGAGTTAGAATATACTTGAGAACAAGAACAAATAATTATGAGCTATATATAGCATGTTGGGGAACAAAAACAAATAATTATGAGTTAGAACATGCTTGAGAAAAAGAACAAATAATTATGAGCTAGAACATGCTTGAGAACATAAACAAATAGATTTGAGCGTGTACTGTTTATTATTAACACGTACAATAATTATAAGAACGGGAACAATTAAAATCAAGCACAAATAATGATAAACAATGAAGTAGTGATGTGAAAAAAAAATGAGCAGTTTTGAACAAATAGTTAAGACCAAGCAGAAATGGTCATGAACAAGAACAACTTGTTAAGAACATTTCTGGTTTGATATGAATAAGCAAATGTAGTTAAGAAAATATAAAGTTTAATGAATGTGAAAAATGTCAAGTATATTCAATAAACTGAGGTTAAGGTCAAGAACAGTCATGTTTAACGAAACACAAGTACTTATAAATAAGCACAATTATTTATTTTGGTTTTCAAGACAAAGCAAGTTCTCATAAATGAAACTGCTAAAAGTTCTGCTACAGCAGAATTCGTTATCAGCAGAACCATCAGTTAAGAACAAACATATATTGTCACGAAGTTGAATGCTCTAGTTTTGAGCATATTGCAGCAATTATTATTAAGCGTTCGAAATTGAACTGAAACTCCCAATTAGCAAACACCAATTGTTATTAAGCACTTAAAGTTGAATAGAAACGCTATCAATTCTTGTTTGCCGTTATTTTCTTTGCAGGCCACTGACGTCAGAGATAACGTTAAATAGAAGAATATCTTACATTAACAAACGTTATTGCATTTAATTAGCAGTCATTATTTAATTACGTCAGAAGTCATCATTGCATTTCATTAGCGATCGTCGGGGCATATGAGGTAGTTTCACAAGGAAAGAAGTTTTATTTATGAACAGTCGAACAAAAAATTATGTTACAGCTCGTGTACTTTTCCGCACCACACCATCGCAACTTACACTTTCCCCCGGAATTCTGGACAGCACGCTGACTTCCGCAAATGCGCCAACAATAGTTTTTTGGGGGGAACGTCGAGCAGTAATGGCGTCATAGTTTACCAGCGTGAAATTGTGTCCTTTTATATACATGTGTTTGTATACGTGTGCTGCAGGCACAAACACAAACTAATATATTAGTCGAAAAACTGATACACGCTGAAATTTAAAGTGAAGAATTTCCAGTACTCGTATTTTCAAAGACATGCGCATTTTGTGTAATCTTCCAGTCTTTGTTATATGTTTGTTTTTAGACCCCTACTTCGTGTTCAATACGTTCGCTTGTATTGATTTCATTTGCCTTGTTATGGGGGAGTTGCCAGCAATTGTCTGACACGGACTTTACACTTCCCAATCCGTTGGATCTGATCGATGACGACTTTTGGTTTCAACGTGAGGGAGCACATGAACCGACTAAATGCACCCTTCCGCTGGCTAGGAAATTGCTAACAGAATATGATGCGAAGACGCTCAAGGCTCTAGTGCGCAGCAAAGTTAAGAAAACGTAGAATCCCCAGACACCCACAAAACACCCTGCAAACCTTACACATCATCACATGCATTATATTTACAAGATGTCATCAATTCATGATATGCGTGAAAATGGTGATGTCATCAAATCATGACATGCGTGAAAATGGCGAGAGCTCAAATATGACTTGAAACAAAACTATGACGTCTTTTATGCAATCACATTATACTGATTAAAAAAAAACCAAACACACAAATACGCTTACCTCTGGAGATACGTCGATTGCTCTATATGGGTGGTGTGTGTGTGTTTTGTGTGTGTGTGTGTGTGTGTGTGTGTGTGTGTGTGTGTGTGTGTGTGTATGTGTGTGTGTGTGTATGTGTGTATTTGTGTGTGTGTGTGTGTGTGTGTGTGTGTGTGTGTGTGTGTATGTATTTGTGTATACGTACGTGTACGTTTAAAAAAAATATTTCAAGTTATATACAATTGTTGCTGAATGTACATAATACAGGGTTCAAATACTGATTGCTCTATTTTTTATTTTCCTCATCAAAAGTCTGACTTCAGCAAGAAAAGTTATATGAGATTCATTTGTAAATATTAGAATAACATTATTCTTTTCCCACGCTGGAGAATCTCATGAGATGTATATTTTCTATTTAATTGCGCGAATTGAAAGGAATTAAAAAGCACTTTTAATTTCTAGAAAAAGCACAGAAAAACATGTGCACTTCCAGAAGTAATGGCATGTGCCTAAGGATAAAAGGGGGCAAGCTGTGTCAAGATGGTTGTTTTCTTATTTTTATATATATTTGGTCAAAGAAAACTATTTCTTTTACTTCGTTTCAATGCGTCAACATTGTGAGAAAGCTGCGAATTACGCCGACACTTGACTGAGAGACAAAAAATAGTAAGAATTCCTTAGTTGTGAACTAAGGCACTGATCCGCCACACCGGATTTCTCTCTCGTTTTATAAATATATATATATTTTTTTTTCCTTCCATCCATCCCCGGCAAATCTCCACTCTTGACAGTCTTTACTGTCCTATCTTTACAATGACATTCTTGACTATCTTGACACTCTTGACTGTTTTGGCTATTCTCTTGTACAGTAACAACAAGGGTAACTTGGCGCGATTTCCTAGCCAGTACATAGCATTTCCAGTCAAGAAATAATATTTCTAGCCAGGGCATAGCTTTTCCAGTCAAGAAACAACATTTCTAGCCAATAAATAAATTCAATAGCCAGTGCATAGCTTTTCGAGTGAGGAAACACCTATTCTAGCCAATAAATAGCTTCACTAACCAGTACATAGCCTTTCCAGGCAGAAACCATTTCTAGCCACTGCATAGATTTCTTAGTATGAAGCAAGGTTCCTAGCCACTAAATAGCTTCACTAGCCAATACACAGATTTTACATGCAGGAAACATTTCTAGACAGTCAATAAATAGCTTCACTAGCCAGTAAATAATATAATTTATCCAGACAGGAAACAATATTTCTATCCAATACATAGCTTAACTAGCCATTACATAGCTTAACTAGCCAATATGTAGCTTGTGCAATCAGAAAACAAAATTTCCAGCTAGTCAATAAATAGCTTCACTGGCCCGTACATAACTTATCCGGTTAGGAAACAGAATTTATAGCCAATAAATAGCCTTTCTGGTCAGTCAATATCTTTCTAGCCAACAAAAGGCCTTTTTAAAAAACCAAAATGAGCTTTTATAACCATTAAATAGCTTTCGTAGTTAATAGTTTTCCTAGTGAGTAAGAGGCTTTACTAGCATGTACATTACTTTCGTATTTAAACAAAAAGCTTTTCTAACCAATAAATAGTTTGCCTAGCCAACACAATCAGAAAATACATTTGCTTGTCTAGCATATAGATTTCCTATTCAGTACATAGTTTGCGTATCCAACTAACTAGAAAATAGCTTGAGTATCCAGCTAACTAGTAAATAGCTATTGTATCGCCCTAACTAGTAAATAGCTTGCGTATCAGGCTAACTAGTAAATAGCTATTGTATCCCTCTAACTAGTAAATAGCTTGCGTATCAGGCTAACTAGTAAATAGCTGATATATCGCCCTAACTAGTAAATAGCTTGCGTATCCAACTAACTAGTAAATAGCTAATGTATCGCCCTAACTAGTAAATAGCTAGTGCATCCCCTAACTTGTAAATAGTTTACGTAGCTAGATAACTAGTGAAAAACTTGCGTTTAGAGCTAACTAGTACATAGCTTGTGTATCCAGCTAACTAGTAAATGGCTTGTGTATCTAGCTAACTAGTAAATGGTTTGTGTATCTAGCTAACTAGTAAATGGCTTGTGTATCTAGCTAACTAATAAATAGCTTGCTTCTCCAGTAATTAGTTGGTAGTAAATAATTTGTATATCCAGTAAATAGTTTGACACTCCAGTAAATAGTTGGTATATCCAGTAAATAGTTGTATATCCAGTAAATAGTTGTATATCCAGTAAATAGCTTGCCTAGCCAGTAAATAACTAGCCTAGCCAGTAAATAGCTTGCCTAGCCAGTAAATAACTTGCCAGGCCAGTAAATAGCTTGCCTAGCCAGTAAATAGCTTGCCTAGCCAGTAAATAGCTTGCCTAGCCAGTAAATAGCTTGCCTAACCAGTTGATTTTCAGTAAAGAAATGTTGAACATAGTTCAAGAACTAATAGACGATTGGTATTTTGCCGCTTGGAAACAATAACAGCTAAGAATAAACAGAAAAGAGAAACTGTCGACATGACCTTCGGACTTGGTGTCGTTATTGAGGAAATTCTAAGAATTAAAAGAAAAGTCTTTTGACATGAATAGGTCTAACGAATTGCATTACAAAAATGGCGAAGACTGGATCTTTCCGAGATAACGGCAAACTCAGTGTCCATTATAATTTGATACTGTCTTGGCCAAAATTTGGCTGATACACTTCACAAACTGTTGCCAACAATAGAAGCAATGCTACCGCAAACCTCCAAACGTGTGGCGAAAATCCTGCAATTTAAAAGTCTATGATTAAAAAAAAAAATCAACACCCCCCCTCCCGGAATCGTTGCCATATAAATGAGGTTAGGAATAATTTCAAAATTTAAAAGAAATCCAAAAACAATGAAGTCTTTCAAGGGAAGACGCAGAGTGATTAACTGGCAGCAAACAGCAGAACTGAAAGTCATCGGCCCGTCCAAGGTCAGAAACCAGACTGCTGACTGCCCGTGAGAGATTTATTTCAGGAAGGGACCACGATCTCCAAGACTAACATCACACCTAAATACTCTTCTCTCTCCCCGCCGACTCCCACCCGGACAAGACTGACTGCGTTAGTCTCAGTAACATGAGAACCCAGAATCTTGATAAAGCAATATTGCACTTTCATTTCACCGTTGTCGAAGACTCAAAATAATATTTTCCT
Source organism: Sinotaia quadrata (assembly GCA_028829895.1). Classification (NCBI taxonomy): domain Eukaryota; kingdom Metazoa; phylum Mollusca; class Gastropoda; order Architaenioglossa; family Viviparidae; genus Sinotaia; species Sinotaia quadrata. Next base: position 117,407,476 of record CM054180.1, read on the forward strand.
TCTTCAGTGGTCTCCATGGAGCAAGAACAAAATGTACCGTGAAATTATTAACCAGAAGCATGAACATTATGGCTGTGTGTATACGTGCGTGTGCGTGTGTGCGCGCGCGCGCGCGCGCGTGTGTGTGTGTGTGTGTGTGTGTGATGTATCGTATGGATAAGTGGGTATGAATTATAACTATTAAATCATGATTATGCGAACAATATATAACGATTTAAAATTATTGTAACACTGATGTCGCCTGACCTACTATTATTAAATTTTCGTTCTGTTATACACTGCAATCTAGTTAAAGATAACAACGAAAAGGAAACAATATAGATAAGTATGTTTTTGTTTAATTTTCTATGGTGTATGTTCATTTTTTCTGAAAATTTTTTCTTTCAATTTTAGAAATCTGGTGATATTACGTAATTTTCTTTAGCAGTATACTATGTTCAAGTTATTTTTTATTATTGAGATTGATTTTACAGTTATTTAATTTTAAAGTGGTTTCTTATTTTGCTGTTATTACTTTGTATAATTATTTCAATTTTAAGGTTATTTCTTATTTACAAGGCTACTCATTCGTAAATTATTTGTCGTGTTAAGTATTTCTTATTAAAATGAGTATTTTCGCTTTGTTGTTTAGGTCACTAACATTTTTTCTTCTTCGTTTGTTTTTGAAGAAAGAGAATCACTCTTTCTATCATTTTTTGGTAAAGTAACTATTTCTGTTCCATTTCACTTCCGTGTATTATTTAAGATCATTTTCTAAGTAATAATATTAAAGTTACACGCTGTTTGTTTACCTTGTATTAAGATCACTTTCTAAGTAATAAGATTAAAGTTACACGCTGTTTGTTTACCTTGTATTAAGGTCACTTTCTAAGTAATAAGATTAAAGTTACACGCTGTTTGTTTACCCTGTATTAAGGTCACTTTCTTAGTAATAAGATTAAAGTTACACGCAAGTGGCGTCTTGCTTGCTTGTTCCTTTCAGCGCGTCAGCACATACAGCTTCTTCGGAATGACTTCCCCTTGTTGCATGCGCAGTATTTACGTCACACTGTACAGACTCTTACTCAAGGGTATCATTACGACTCTGCTCTTTGAACCGCACACAAAGTAAAGACTTGACGCAGTGATTAGAACAGGAGCAATCTTTGGTCTGGGCACCCTTCGAAGCGAATGTGAAACGTTTTTCATCATCAGCTATCTATCCGAAGGCTTTTTATTTTAAGTAATAATTTAAAAGAAAACCATGCTCAATATCTAACAAAGGTTATGGTAATAAACAGCGAGTCGAAAAGGCATCATAAGCATGTTTGAAATATTGTCAAGCAAAAAATTGTGACACTAACCCAGTAAAGGTTAATGTTGTTAATAAATAGTAAGTCTTAATGCAAAATAAACTAATACCGTGCAAAAGCAGGTGACAAACTAACCCAGTAAAGGTTAAGGCTAGTAGGTACAAAACACGTTTGCATTAACTTCCCAGGAAAGATAGCTTAGAATTAGAGGAAGATAACTCTATCGTAGTTCTTGTGCGAACTCGATCTCACAATGTTATCAGTGGAAAGAAAAATAAACAGTAATATTATTCAGGTATGCCGGAGAGTTTGGGTAATTATTGCCAAATTGTGTATCATAAAATGGTTGTTTAACAACCCTACCGCCAGCTCATAAGAGCCATGGGCTGTTGCATAACGGGCCTCCCGGGAGTTACCTCCCTTCCGAGAGGTATGCAGTCCATTTCACGCCATTTTTTATGTAGGGGAAGAAATCGAAGGAAGTTAATTATAGATGAGAAAGTCTCATTAATTTTAATAAAAATAAAAGAAACAACATTTCTAATATGACTTTTTAATAATTGGGTAGTTACAATGCTGAATTGAGTACTCGCACGCGCGCACACGCACAAACATTCACGAACATATAACATAATCACACACACAAGAGTGTTTGCTGATTTTTACGTGCTGTTGAGTGCAAAACACATTCATAGGAGACTAATACTGTCACATGTGACCACTTGTTCGTTCCAGTAATTAGCGGATTGCCACGTGCTAAATTTAAGTAATGATGATAATTATTATTTCGTCATTAAAAAAATGTATCGCTAAGGAAGCGCATACTGAAGGAATTATAATGTACGTCATTCTTTACTGTATTGCTGTATTGGCATAAAGTACATAGTTCGTTACTGTATTACTGTATGTAGCATAATGCACATCTTTCGTTATTGTATTACTGTATGTAGCATAATGCACATCGTTCGTTAGTTTATTACCGTATGTAGAATACTGTAGAATAATGCACATCGTTTGATATTGTATAGTGCACATAGTTCGTTACTCTATTTAGCATAATGCACATCGATCGTCACTATATGTAGGAAAACGTACATCGTTTATTATTGTTTATTATATGTGGCATAATGCACATCGTTCGTTACTGTATGACTCACTGTATGTGATATAATGCACATAGCTTATTATTGTATTTTTGGCGTAATGCACATCGTTCGTTACTGTATTCCTATAGGTGATATAATGCATATAGCTCATTATGGTATTTGGCATAATGCTCATCGTTCGTTACTGTATGTAACATAATGCACATCGTTCGTTACTCTATTCCTATAGGTGATATAATGCACATAGCTCATTATGGTATTTGGCATAATGCTCATCGTTCGTTACTGTATGTAACATAATGCACATCGTTCGTTACTCTATTCCTATAGGTGATATAATGCACATAGCTCATTATGGTATTTGGCATAATGCACATCGTTCGTTACTGTATGTAACACAATGCACATCGTTCCTTACTGTATATGGCATAATGTACATATTTCATTACAGTTTGTGGTATTCTGCACGCCATCCTTTAACTTTATGGGGAAAAGGTAAAGCCATTCAAGCGTTCAAATAAAAAACAGAGATAAGTACACTGCATACACAAAATCAGATCATTAATCGTATCGCATACAGCACATTATTACCAATTTGTCTATTCAACCACGTACAGTGTTCACATGCTGTGGATTATAATTTATTTCGGGAATATATGTGAATTATTTCACTTTGACCATGGATAATTAAAGTGACACCAAAGACTGCCAAGTAGCAAAATCACGGCAACTGAATGGAGACGTCACAGGTATACGTCACAGGTATACGAAGAACGCTACTGATGTCCAAGAACAGTTATTTTTCTACTTTTCTTTCCCATTTACAAATGAAGTTTGAGAAGCTCTACTGGTCAGTGGAGTTTTAAAAAAATAAATTGAGGCTATATTTAATTTTTAAGGAAATCTTCGTGACAGGACATGAGCCGTCATTGAGGCAATATTAATACTTTGGTGAATGCATTGAATTCGTCGGGGACCTGTTATTTATTGAGTTAATTTCGTCGTCGTCGCCATATTTCTTTGTTTCACATAATTTATTGTTGGGGGGGGGGAGGGGAAGTGCATTTTTTAATCCGACACACAAAACGATTCTTAAAGACCTAATCAAACAAACCCACATGTTTCTTATTTTGTGTTCTAATGTGATTCGTACATTTTGGAAGTCACGGGGTTTTCACCTCAGCCAAAGTAGCACGAATGAATACGAATTTTAAATACGTCATTAATTCCCCTTCTAGATGGCCTCCGATCACGCTTTACTTTATTTCACAATAAGAAAGTTTTATATTTATCACAAAGCGCAATATACAACTAGGATCAGAAGAACTCATGTTTCTCTTCGATCACGAACGTACGGTTTTCAAATTGCTAGAATTGCTGAGGTTGTCGGCCTTTTTAGTTTTCGACAGGAACAGTGCCAATTTTATACTAACCAGTCGTAGAATAATTCCATTTGAGGTCGAAGATAGTAGAGGTAAAAAATAGAAATCAAGGTGATCCTCTTGACCAAAGTCAAATCATAGAAGTTGACTATAGACAACTCAAAATTCCGTAAGTTCTCATTGGTCAACTAAACGTTAATGTCAATTAAACACTCTATGTAGCAACATTTATAAACAGCAGAATTTTAGAGACGTACAAGCATTTTGTAATTTCATTGAAGAAAAGAAACTTGAAGGAAATTGCATCAATCGAAGTGATTTTAACTGCAAGTGAACGATTATAATGGAAAATATTCTAATACCCATGGAGATCATAGTCTTGGGTTTACCTCACATACAGTCTGTAATATGGCAATCACACATACACACACATACACATACACACATACACGTACAGATACATACATACACACATACTCACAGACACATACACACAGACAGACACAGACACACATACATACAAAAATACACGCAAAGCACATATTCTTTGCACACACACACAAGATATGCATAAAGACACAATAGATACGTATCGAACACATATGCAGCACACATAATCATTACTGTGTAAATAAATAGGGTGGGTTTTTTTTTAATAGCTCTGGAATTGAGTGTGCAGCTGAAAAGACTTTCACTGTGATTTCCAGCTCAACATCAAACAGTTACAGGTTAATGGAGTACGCACTGAACGAAGTCATTAATTGGTTTGCATGCAAATCAAAGTGGTAGCCCACTTGCTCGTGGGTATCTTTGCGAACTGGAAAACGTGTTTCCATCAATAATGGCGTTTCACACTTTTCCTTGCTGCTGGAATCCCAATTTGTTCTAGAAACAAATGGTGTGGCAGTGCCTGTATTATTATATCAGTTATGGCATAGCGAAGTGTAAAGGGTGGGAGGCACGGATCAAAAGTGAAGTGACGTCAAACTGAGCTCTTGTAATACATGAATATTGAAACAAGCAAACACACACACTCACACACACACACACACACACAAACACAAAAGCAAGAAGCGAGAGAGAGAGAGAGAGAGAGAGAGAGAGAGAGAGAGAGAGAGAGAGAGAGAGAGAGTAAAGAGATATAGCGAATATTTGCAATCACTCATGTATACATCTACATTAGTGTGTAAGTGTGCATGTGTGTGTGCATGTGCGTATGTGTGTGTATATCTGTGCATACACTTCTTTTTAAAGTTGAATGTACGCGTGAAGTTGGTATAATATTTTTAATGTACTTGACTGCTGCACATATCTGTGAAGAAATTCATATTCTCATAACATACCTACCAGATGTGTGTAGGACTATTTCTCAGTTGTATTTGAATGCGCATTGGTATGTTTCTGAGCGCACACGCGCGAAGTTGAGGGTGTGTGTATGAGGCACGTGACTACGTCTAGCCCTGGCTAAGTATGTCACACAGGCTAAAGCATCAGGCTTTGGAGCCACAGTTCCTGACAGGCAGGAGCTACCTTTATTTCGGCAAGTCGGTCTAGTTGGCCTTGTAGGTGTCCATGTCAGGCTGATTGATTTTTCACTGTCAAATTACCTCCCTTGAAAAAACAATTTTGCTGCTGCCTCTGGCTCAAACATTGATTCTGACGTCAAAATAGCGCAAGTGCTGGCAAGTCTCTGCATTCTTTGAGATGAAGGTTTGCATGTTGGGGTGTAGATTAGATTTTCTTAAGAGTACATTTATGAATGCAATAATAATAATAAAAAAATGTTTGCACTTGAGTCAGTTGAGAGAGAGAAAGAAACATATAGATAGACAGACAGATTGACAGACCGACATATAGAAAGGCGTGGAACAGTTAGAGAACGTAAAGGAAAAATTCGTAAAGAAATACATTGAAATAATGAAAAACAACGAAATATTTGTAAACACACACATACGCATACGTAAATGCATGCTAGTTTGGTGTTTTGACCTGTTAACGGGTGGTACATATGCATAGGTGGTAGATGGGTAATATATAATATATATATACGTGTACATTTGTTTGAGCAGTGTGTGTATGTGTGTGTGTGTGTGTGTGCATTTAGTAGTTCGGATACGTGTCTGTGCTTTTAAGTGTGCGTGCGTGCTCGTGGGCACAGCGCGATCTGTGATGATGTGTCTGTAAGTGCTAATGTGAGTATTTTCACGTATTTAGAACATTTATTATGTATATCTACATTATATGTGTGTGTTGTGTGTGTGCGTGCGTGAGTGTGATTTTGTGAGTATGTACGTGTGTATGACTTCGTGTATATGTTCATTCCGTACATCTGTATGCTGCGCATGTCATCGACCGCGCAAGCGTGTGTGTGTGTGTGTGTGTGTGTGTGTGTGTGTGTGTGTGTTTCAAACATATTTTTAAACATACATGTAAGTTACTATAGACGGTTTAGATTACAAAATTAATATTGCAATTGAAATGTACTGAGGAGAGACTTTGTTTTTAGCTGATGAGGATAGCAACGAGTAATATACAGTTATTCGGCACATTCTTACGTTGCAGAGAGGGCATTTACAAATGTTCACCCGCCCTGCACATTCTTACGTTGCAGAGAGGGCGTTCACAAATGTTCACACGCCCCACACAGGCTTCGGTACAATGACAGTTGAAATGAATTCCTAAACTCACTCGACGTGCTAATATCACCACTTACTAACTTTTCTTCTTCGAGAGGGAACATCATTTAACAAGTCATCATTTTCATTCTTCATCATACGTACGCCCTCCGCCACTCTACGCTTGCCCTCACTCACCCCCCCCCCCAATCCCCCACCTTCGCATGCATTGGGCCAAAAAGAAGAACGCGAACGCAAGACCCCGGAGTACACTAGCTGAAGACAAATGATAAACGAATTATGTCTGTCTGAGAGTTTAGCACGAAGATAAATTACACCTGCAAAGAACTTGAGTTTTCTCGCGGTCTGCACGCAGGCTTAGGGTGCGTTACTGGAGGGTCCCAAGGGTCCACATAACTGTAGGGACCTGAGGGTCATTATGAACGGGACCAAAGGCTTCATTTGTTGGGGGGGGGGGGGCAGCAAAGCACACGCTGCCATTATTACGTGGAAACGACTTGCATAAACCTATATTAAGCGATTGAAGGAACCATGAGCAGCGCTGCCATAAAATAAAGCTAGTCAAATCTTATGCCTGCAGTAGATTAATGCTGGGACGAAGAAAACGTAAACATTTGCGGTGTAAGTCAGTCTTATGGGTGCACTATGCTACTTCAGGGATTAAGAATACGTTACTATTAATGGGGGAAATAAATATGATGCCTGTGTTAGATTACTTCAGGGATTAAGAATACGTTACTATTAATGGGGGAAATAAATATGATGCCTGTGTTAGATTACTTCAGGGATTAAGAATACGTTACTATTAATGGGGAAAATAAATATGATGCCTGTGTTAGATTACTTCAGGGATTAAGAATACTTTACTATTAATGGGGAAAATACATCTGATGCTTGTGCTGGATTACTGCATGGACTAAGTATTCGTTATTACTAACGTACTAACGTATGGAAATGGATCTTTTAAGTCTGTAGACCTACTGAACTGCCTAAATCGCCTTAGAATAAGTGAAAGTCTCATGATATTCTATTTAGTTCAAATGACGTCTTCGTAATAAACCCGGTATCGACTTTGGGTCCTGTCACCATTGGTGGAAAAACACCATGTAATAATGCATTTGGAGCAAAGGTCGTGTCACCATTGGTGGAAAAACACCATGTAATAATGCATTTGGAGCAAAGATCGTGAATTAATAATTCTAATAGCGTAGATCCGTACAATAATTCAAACTTTGAAAATACTATAATTGTTAAGATTTTTGCCACTTTAATCACAGAAGATCTTTAGTAGAAATTCGTACAATCTTCCAAGGAACAAGCGCTATGAACTGCCAGGTAATGTAATGAAAATAATTTTTTAAAGAAAACAGTAAAAAGTACCGAAGACCAGTGTCTTCTGCAGAATGCTTCTGTCCTGGTTTTCAAGACCTAAGCAAGTCTAATCTCAAGCTATTTTCTCTACAGAACGTGTGTGCCTATGGACGGTTTCAGTAACTTTAAAGGCTGAAAGGCTTTACTTCCTTCTGCGCTGCAAAAAAAAAAAACGCCGTCCTCAAAAGAATAAGAGGGCGTGGTTTGTGAGCAAAGGATCAAGGTAGACCAAAAGTAGTCGACAAGCGACAGAGGTGTCTCAAGACACTCAGATAAGTGAAGAATCTAAAACTGAAATTCTAAATATAACTACTTGAACATTTGCAGTTATGGGACTGAACTCTTAGGGTCAGAATTCTCCTTATACCACTTTAACGTTGGGTCATATCAAGCTAGCTTAGCTAAGATTAATTCCACGCTCTTTAAAAGATCAAGGTAAAGTTAGAGTGGATCTCCTTCCTTTGAATCTGGTAAACACAGTGCAATTGGTTTATAAATAAACGAACGACATTATACATAATTTTACTATAACGAATTCATTGTAAACAATACTGCTGAGCTGTATCAAATCGAGAAAAATCTAACCCCCTTCCGCAAACCTTTGTATAATTCATAACTGGGTCAACAAATTTACATAAATCGTATAAAGGTCGTGGGTAGTCCATGAGGATGAAACAGTTCAGAGGTTAACGGTAGCCAAAGAACTGCAGTCCTAGAAACTTTTACAAATCAGTGGGGCTTTACAGGTCTAATTTGTATTCCTTCTGAGCGATGATCACTAGATGACTTTCTGGACAAAAAGCACCATCTGGTACTTGTTTTCCTTCTGGTCACTTCTTGTGGTATTTACGGTGTCCTGACTAGTTTTCTTGTTGGCCTTTTCTCGTGATATTTAAAGTGTCCTCACTAGTTTTCTTGTTGATCTTTTCTCGTGGAATTTAAGTGCCCTTGCCTGTTGTGTTGTTGTGTGTCGTGTCTCAAGGTACTTAGAGTATTACTTCTTCTTTACTGTTGTGTATATTGTCTTAAGGTATTTAAATCTTTGTTTTCATCTTTATGATTCAAATGTTTAAAACAACTTCTTGCTGTACATTGTTAGACAGGTATTATAATTTATTATATTATAATTTACTCTTGAAAATTATTATAAAAGTACACTGGGTGTCTCTCACAAGTTTATAGTTACAGCACAATTTACATTACCCAGCATCAGGTTGATGTGTCTCTGACCTTATATATTAAAAGGGCACAGAGATCTATAGATATTAAAGGAGCAAACACAGATCTATAGATATTAAAGGAACACAAAGATCTATAGATATTAAAGGAGCACACAGATCTATAGATATTAAAGGAGCACACAGATCTATAGATATTAAAGGAGCACACAGATCTATAGATATTAAAGGAACACACAGATCTATAGATATTATTGGAGTATGTCATGCATCCATGGAAAGGAATGTACATTATTTAATTTTGGCAGCTGGCTGAAGAAAAGTGGTTGGAATAAATGGTAGGGTAAAGGGAGAGTTCTTACATAATAAGCAATGGTCAGTTTGAGTGCTATCAGCTGTAGTCAGGAAAAACCCATCACATAGCAATAAACACTTTCAGGTTGATGGACCATTCACTAACATGCACTGGGTTTTGCTGTGTTTCGCTTACACTCATCCCAGAAGCTGCAATAGATGTTCTCAGTCTTGGTCTGCTTCTGGGGGATCTCCACAGCCACGCGGTGCGTCTGAGGTGGAGGGCAGGAGGGCTGGCGAAAGGAGGTGAAACAGGTTGCACCAGTTTGTCGCACACCCTCAACGGCCCTCCGTCGGTGGTGGTGGTGGGGGAGGGGGGCCGAAGCCGCCTTTGACCACTGGGTTTTGCTGTCATAGCGGTCAATTTATTTAGGGTTATACTTTCCTTCCAAGTAAAACATCATGTCCGGTCTTTTGTATCACAGAGATTTGTCATGAGTGAGCAAGGTGTCAGTGCTCAATGGTATCGATCAGGGTAATTTTACCCACTGCACAGAATGAACCGGAAACGATCAGACAACTCGCGCGGTGCAAAGGTCAGTGAAAGACAACCACGGTATTTCTATTCAAAGGTCTCTTTAAGTCCAGTTGCATCCCATTGGTGACCTGTGTGCTATGACTGCATTCTATTCATTGAAACGTGGGCAGACAAATGAGTTAATCTAAGCGTTATACTAAACAGAAAATCAGAGGCCATAGGTAACTTTAGTGACAGGATTGCTAGTACCTTCAAAAGCAACGACACTCTTTACTAAGTGCGAAGCACTTAAGATACGTTTCCACGATAAATTAACTATCAGGTGAGAACCAGAAAGGTGTGGATATTTTGCAAATAAACACAACAACAAAGGCAACAACAAAAGTCAGCATCAGTCAAAGGCTTGAGCGCTTCCAGTGTTGTCAATGAGGAGCGCAAGTTTAAAATCTCAGCTTTGAGACCATTTCTAATAATTGCGTGGGCAACTCAAGATATTTAAAATTAAGAGAACATGAATAAAATACATATCAAGGACGCGATTTTGAAAATACTGACATATACCATGGCGAAAAAATAACTTTCACATTACGAGTACATCATGATAACACGCAAGGGGTGCCATCCGGCAAATTACCGGATAAAACTCCCCTCACACCCCGGTTTTGTCTAGAGTTATTCCGTACAATAAAACACTTACTTTTTTCGACTTTCTTCGAAATGTTAACAGACACACACAACACACACGCACGCGCACACACACACACACACACACACACACACACACACACACACACACACACACACACACACACACACAGAGTTAACTACTACACATATATCCAAATCTTTCTGTCCACCTCCTTCCATATCTAACCCACCACGGGCAACCAGACCGCAGAAATGAAGAAGCTACTCTGCACTCTCGTGTCGTGTGATCGAAAGCGAACTACTTTGGCTAATTCGAAGACCTGTGCATCGAACATTACCGCTCTATAATTAAATGAAGCCACGGTCTGTCTCCGGAGAATAAAAGAGTGCCGAGGCGTTCGAGGGCGAGTGGTTCAGACTGCGCGACTAGTCGACGGTAGAATCTCTCAGCGCTCCTCCGCAAGCGGCCTCCCTCTGGTGAATCGGGTGCAGTCGACCTTGTTTAGTTTGTTTTGCTTTCTTTCTCACTGTAAGGTCCCAGGGTAGTCATACCTTTTGGTGTTGTGTTGAATTGATGCAAGTTAATATTAATGCAATTTATTATCAACAGAAATTAGTTGTTCTGTCGATAAGACGAAACACACACACACACACACACACACACACACACACACACACACACACACACACACACACACACACACACACACACACACACACACATCTAATATACAAAAATGCATGCATACGATTGTGACATATGCACGGACAGAAAGTTATCAGGACACCCAGACAGATAGATAACTGACAGAGAGACAATCAGACAGGTAGATAGATAAACAGACAGATAGACAGACAGACAGACAGATAGATAGATAGATAGATAGATAGATAGATAGATAGATAGATAGATAGATAGATAGATAGATAGATAGATAGATAGATAGATAGATAGATAGATAGATAGATAGATAGATAGGCGCAATTACACTCTCATATACACATAATGAGGAACATTCACATTTACAGACTGACATAAAATCAAGTATCGGTTGATGTTGGCTCTTTCCGTTGAGTTGACTACTACAAACCTTCGAATAAATAAGTGTGCTCAAGAGTATCAATGAAATATTGAAAATAAAAGTAAATTTCCTTTTCTGAAGGGAACCGTCTTCAGTACTATAGCCAGTCCTATATAAAAGGCTCACTGTACCTATAGCTGATCCTACAAAAATGGGTCATCCTGTACCTAGAGGCAGCTGTAGATAGATGCCCGACTAAGTGTCTTGTCTGTCTGGGAGGACGATAAAGGGGGGTCGCGTGCAAGCCAAACTGCGTACACCAAGCAGTCTACAAGTTGTTAAGTGGGAGGGTGTAGACCCAACGATCACCCACTGGCCGGATGAAAATTATGAGGAAATACTCCACCCAAAGCACATACTAATATTCAGTCTTGCTGTCTCTTTCCTTTCCCTTCTCGAGAGAACTATCAATCTATATCGATCCGTAAGCGGAGGTGTGTGTGTGTGTGTGTGTGTGTGTGTGTGTGTGTGTGTGTGTGTGTGTGTGTGTGTGTGTGTGTGTGTGTGTGTGTGTGTGTGTGTGTGTGTTGGGGAGACACAGAGAGAGAGAGAGAGATCTAAACTAAAACAACAATTGTAATTTTGTGTCCGTCCGCGAAGTCAGACAACGTTTCTAAACAAACGCGAAACCTTAATCTAAGCAAACGTGAAACCTTATTCTAAGCAAGAGTGTGGTGTTTCCACTGTGATTGGTAACTAGTGCCGGCCTCCCTAGTGGCGGCTGTGCCAGAACTGGAAGTAGTGTTGAGAGCGCGCAAGTTCACTCCATGGTCTAAGGTAAATATGTACATGAAACTGTTAAATTTAACCCAAGGATCTAGAGAGCAAACTGATCGAAATCCACCGTGCCATTATTTTTATTTGCATGTGACCCGTCCGCTACCCGAAAATTTGCTTAGTGGCTCCACCCGGGATGCGCTGCACTACGCTCTCTTGACTAAGCACAAGGTGTAAAACTCAAATAAATGCAATGTATATGTTAATATATAATTTTATATGCATCCTTTTGTATCCCTTACCCTGCTGTTGACGTAGTATTCTTGAAACACATAAACACACACACACACATAAACACACACACACACACAAACACACACACACACACACACACACACACACACACACACACACACACACACACATTTTTAGCTTCATGACTATTGTAGATGGAAATCATTACAACAGTTAATAGTTTTAATGAAGAACGAAGGAGTACATAGTGACAAGAAAACTAGTTTTGAGAGAAACAAATGCCAACACAAGGCCAAATAATAGCGTCACTGGGTCGTCAAGCACCAAATTCTTGGCCAACAGACACCCGGAGGCAAGAGCGGCAGACAGCAACATGCTGCAGGAAACAGCTAAAACACACCAGCAAGGTGCCAAACAAAGAACGGCAAAAGTTCACTAGACAGAGTCAACAAACTCCGGCAGAGAATCGACGAACTTCGGCACAGTGTCAGCAAACACTTACACAAGGCTACCAAGCTCAAATACAGTGTCCAGACTATCAAGCTCAAATACAATGTCAAAGCTACCAAGCTCAAATACAGTGTCCAGACTATCAAGCTCAAATACAGTGTCAAAGCTACCAAGCTCAAATACAGTGTCCAGGCTACCAAGTTCAAATACAGTGCTAAGGCTACCAAATTCACATACAGTGTCAAGGCTACCAAACTCAAATACAGTGTCAAAGCTACCAAGCTCAAATACAGTGTCCAGGCTACCAAGCTCAAATACAGTGTTAAGGCTACCAAATTCACAAACAGTGTCAAGGCTACCAAACTCAAATACAGTGTCAAAGCTACCAGGCTCAAATACAGTGTCAAGGTTAGCAAACTTAATGTCAAAGCTACCAAACTTTAATACAGTGTCCAGACTAGCAAACACAAATACAGTGTCAACAAATACAGATAATAGGTACCGATAAGCAAAATAAAGGTTGCTCAACTCAAACTCATAGATATACTCATCTTTTTTAGAACTACCAAACTCATATCTCTACTTCACCCTTTTATATCCACCCAAACTCACAGCTCTATTTCACCTTTCAATATCTACCCAAAATCATAGCTCTACTTTACCCTTTTATACCTACCCAAAATCATAGCTCTACTTTACATTTTCATATCTACCCAAATATAACTTCTCATCATCATTTTACATCTATCCAAACTCATAGTGTAATTCACCTTTTTATATGTACCAAACCTCATAGTCATACTTCATTTTATCTACTTCACCTGTTAATATCTACTGAAACTCATAGCTCTGCTTTACCCTTTTATTTTTACCCAAACTCACAGCTCTACTTAACCCTTTCTGTTTACCCAATCGCTTAACTCTCTCTACTTATTATTTTAATTTTTCCCAAACTCATAATTCTACTTCATCCTTTTATTTTTACCCAATGTGTGAGATTATATCTACAGTTACACACACAGAGGCACACACCCACACCCACCCACCCACCCACCCACACACACACACACGTACGCATACAAGCACCCACACATACACCTGAGCTAGTGTCATATACATACATATAGAGATAGGTGTGTGCGCGCGCGCGTGTGTGTGTGTGTGTGTGTGTATTACCTTTATGTTCCAGTTCCTACTAGTAAGATAGTTCGCACACATTCTAATTTTGGTAAAAATTGCTGTTACGGACAAGAAGAGAGCAAATAGAAATAAAAACAGAAAACTGGAAAAAAGAAGGAAAGGCGGTTCTGATTTCTAATTGGATTCCGAAATAGTAGCAATATTCAAATTATATAATCCCAGTAATTTCCTTTGGTAGAGCATCTATAGCAGTGCTGTGAGAGTACCACTCGAAGTTAACCTAGTTATTTCCATTTCATTCAATTTCTCAAATCGCGCGCACAGTGTTCTAGAGTGTACTTTGCACGCTTAGCTCAATCAGTGTCGTCTGCTAGTTCGTAAAAATCCATTCGGAAGCTCAAAGATGCACGACTGAATTATTCAGAAACGTCTGTTTTATACCAGGACATTTTTTCCCTCGTTCCCAAAGGAATAAAAATGAAAGAACAAAGTAAAATAAAATAGATTTCCCAAAAGTGGATCCTTTATTTAATTTACGTTTAAGTTCTGGAGCAGGCACGCCATTTTTGTTGTTGTTGTCATTTTAATAATGAAATTGAAAAAAAAATAAACAGTGCGCTGTAGATTTAACTGCATGTTAATCATAAGTTACCCTGAGCGTCAACAGCAATACGATTTACTGACGACCACAGTTTATGAATCAGAAGAAGTTTGATTTCAAGAAAGTTTTTTTAAACAAACCGCTTGTAATTTAAAAAATATATGTATATATTTTATGACACTGCTTCAGCAATGTCGTCTATTTACAGTCCATCGATCGACTGCACTTTGGGCGTGGTTCCAGAAAGGAGTTGGGGAAGGATTGCACAAATGCTGCTAAAAATAGCAGCAATTGAAGGCGCGCTAAAGAACCTGCCTACGTTTACAAAAAGGCACTTTATGTGTAAAGGTATGTGAGAGTATGTGTGTGTGTTTGTGTGTGTGTTTTTGTGTCTTGAGACAATTCTTCCTAGGTGGCACGGGTCTTGTTTGGAAGAAGTAATACTTGTCTCCTCAAACGATACACGGGCGACGTAAAGTTAAATAGTCGGATCCGTAGTAAAGTCTGAATCGGCAAACATTTTCACGATATGACTGGAACTAAAATCTAAAATTCTGTTGTTACAGTTTGGCCCGTTATCATACAGGGTTTGGTCCTATTGTCTGAGTGAACTCGTCGGGAAGTTCACCATGACCTTGAAGTAGACGCGGTACATGTGGAGTAGGTCGTTGGTTACGCAAAGTACGTTTACAGGTGTCAGCAGAAGGTATCACTAAATTAGTACTACAATGCAAAGCGCCTTACTTTCCTTTGATTCAAAATTATTTTTAGCGTAGTTCTTTGGCGTTCCTTTGACTTATACTTGTAGTAATAGGTCACATGTAGCTATAGTTCAAATCTTATTTACTATCTCCGCGATACGAGAAAACAGTTCTTTCTAAACTTTTGCCGAGAAAAGTCAGTCAATCTCAATTAAGCTTGCTACTTATTATGATTGTCTAATTAATTATTGCACTATTTGTTGTGTTATCAGTAGTAAGTCTGTATCTAAGTTGGAATCTTATTTATGTCCTTGTTTCTTGTCTGTCTCTTTATTTACTGGACTCAAACTGTTTTCTGCAGATTTTGGCATTCTGACACCCAACTTCATAACCTCCAAAATCAACCGACACACAACCGTACCCGCCATTGTGAACCAACACACAATTATACCCGCCAACGTCAACGGGCATACGACTATACCCAACAACGTCAACCGGCATACAATTATACCCGCCAACGTCAAACTCAAACAACTATAGTACCAAAGTCAACCGGCATACAACTATACCCGTCAACGCCAACCGTCGCACAAATATACCCACCAACCGGCTTACGTCTATACCCACCAACCGGCTTACATCTATAACCACCAACCGGCTAACATCTATACCCACCAACCAGCCCACAACTGTACTCGCCAACCAGCGACCAACTTAGTTCGCTTACTAGGCAAGCAAATCTAACAGGTTATTTAGCTCGCGACTGGCACATCCTTTTGTCAGGCCATGCAATTAGCCAGATTATAAGCAAGACTGTTAACCAGACTGGCCACCACCATTAACATCACCATCCGCCCACCAGAGTCACGAGTCAAACCTGTCTCCTTGGGAAGCCGATATGCATCGATGCATTTCAACACGCAAAAAGATAAATTTTAAAAATTCGCATGACATGTGCACCAGTGATGTTCACTTTAATGATGATCCTCTATGTAAAGACATAGATTTGAGCGGACATCCTACATTTTGAGAAGTCCAGTTTGTTCATTTTTGTAATGTTTAAGAAAACACCACAGATGTAATAAATTTCACTTTTGAAATGCTCTATCCAGCATGATTGTATCCATTAACGCTCAAAGCGATTGTCGAGGTTGGTTGTAGTCGTGTAACATTAATTAAAAGACTGCGAGATTCTCCAACAGCCCTTGGGTTGTGGCGAGACGTAATGTCTGCTACGTTGAGATATAAATAAATAAATGAATGAATGAATATAATGACATCATCCCACTGTGCCATAGCTTAGTCATCTGCGCGTGGTCAGCATTTAGCTCTTTTCGTCTTTCGATATATATATAGTATAAAACTACTATATAAAAACCAACTAATTAACGCTCAGTGCACCTAGAAGCACAAACGCTAATTCGGGACGAAAACTTTTCTGGAATTGTTTCTTTGATTTTCCGGCGACTCAGTTCAAGCAGACACCCCCCGCCCACAAAGCTGCCGATTCCGCTTTCGTCACGGATGACTGAGCCTGCTCCACGATTCCGGACTCTAAGCAGGCGGCCAGCCACAAACGAGCACTCTCAGAGATTCCTGGCACTGCCCTCGTCGACCGCTAATCCTTGAAAGACTGCAGAATTGGGCTTCAAAAAAGTTCTATGGATTCTTCTGACATAAGCGTAAAAAGATATTTAGAAATGGACCATAAAAAAAGAAAATGAAAAAATAATGATATTAATAAAAGGACCTAGTCTGGAGAATTGTTTTCAGATCTCTCAACCGAAACGCCAATGATCTGCATTGCGAACGTGGTTTTCGAAGATTTTATAAATAGATTTTTTAAAAAGCAACATTTATTTACTTATTTAATTTGATCTTTATTTTTTGTTGCTTTATGTGTGTGCAGGGGGAGACTAACAGAACGCTTATTTAAAAAATGTTTCTGGTTAAAGTTGTTAAAATGTCTTTGAAATATACTCTATTTTTACATTCTTGAGAATTGTTACGTTTTTCTGAGCGTGGAAGGGGGTGGGGGTGGGAATGAGAAGAGAGTTAGAGAGGTCAGATGTGATGAATCGAGTGATGGAAAGATGATTGCCGCATCATGTTTTACAAATAAAGAAGACTCAGAAACATAAAAGAAAGAAAGAAAGAAAGAAAGAAAGAAAGAAAGAAAGAAAGAAAGAAAGAAAGAAAGAAAGAAAGAAAGAAAGAAAGGAAGGAAGGAAGAGAAAGAAAGAAAAAAAAGAATGGAAAAGAAAGAAAGATAAAGGAAAGAAAGAAAGAAAGAATGTTTCGTATTGATTTTCGTCTTTGTTACAGTCTATGCATTTCCGTTTCTACATCGTCCACACAATTCCATCAATTCTGGTACTACCGGAAACTGGTATGTCACATTTGGACACATTTTCCCACTCGTTTCTGTGATGTGCACGTCATCTTTCCTCCATTACCGACCATTTATACCTATTATTTCCCCGTCATTCGTAATCGCACCCTTTCCCCGTCATTCATAATCTCACCCTTTCCCCGTCATTCATAATCGCACTCTTTCCATGTCATTCATATTCGCCCCTTCTTTGTTCCGTCATTCATAATCGCACTTCCTGTGTTCACTGATACTAGTACTTCCTTTGATCCGTCATTTACACTAATACCTCCTTGATTCCGTCATCCGCACAAGCACTTCCTTTGTTCCGTCATTCATACTAGTACCTCCTTTGCTCCGTCATTCACACTAGTGCCTTTTTTCTCGCGTCATTCATACCTATACCTCCTTTGGTCAATCATTCATACTAGTACCTCCTTTGTTCATTCATTTATACATGTACTTCTTTTGTTCCGTCGTTCATACTTGTACCTTCTTTGTTCCGTCATTTATATTTGTACTTCTTTTGTTCCGTCATTCATACTAATACCTTTTGTTTCGTCAGTCATACTAGTGCCTCCTTTGTTCCGCCATTCATACTAGTACCTCTTTTGTTTCGTCATTCATACTAATACCTTTTGTTTCGTCAGTCATACTAGTGCCTCCTTTGTTCCGTCATTCATACTAGTACCTCTTTGTTTCGTCATTCATACTAGTACTTCTTTTGTTTCGTCAGTCATACTAGTACCTCTTTTGCTCCGTCATTTATACTCGCACCTTTATTTTTTTTTTCTAACTGTGGCGTCATTATGTACAAGAGACATATACAATCTCATCACGATCGCTGACTAGCTGTTTAAGAAATCAAGCGTACACCTGCCAAAGTGCTTGAAAGTATGAAAGTATGCACTTTTATACATCTGAAAGTCTGGATGATGCGACAAGCTAGGTGTTGGGGTGGGGTAGGCGGAGGTGGAAAGGTTAGTCAGATAATGAGCAACTCCTGCTAAGTTTCAAACACGCTGCCATTACGAATAAATAACCCTTCTTCGATTAATTAACCCTATGACTAATTAATTAGGTGCTCCATATGCTCCACAGTGAGAATATCAACTCTCTCGATTACAACGCCTGTCGTAATTCTATTCTCTGAACACGAACGCATATTATACTTTTATATACTATACTATCTATACTAACCAGGAAAATCATTCCAAACTTGCATAGGAGCACAGTGACAATTTTATATACTTGCTGAGTGAAAGTGGAGCGAGTGTTCAATTTCTATTTTATTGAAAACATTATTTTTAGTGGTTCTAATATTAAACTGTTGTCGTCTCTCTCCATAACCTAATTAATTCTTTGGGTGACCATTAAGTTGTTTCGGTTTGGGGCGAGCTGCATATTGGATGAATAAGTGTTAATTAATGAAGAGGAGGAGATAATATTCGCCCATTAAAGAGGCAACGTTAACTAGTCTACTTGTCATTGTATTAAGTTGTATAAGTGTCCCATTAAATTATTGTAACAGGGATAAATATAATGAGCAAAGGAGTACGCTAGGCCATGGGGCTCTTATTATTATTGAACAAGTGAGAGATAGAGAGATAGATAGATAGATAGATAGATAGATAGATAGATAGATAGATAGATAGATAGATAGATAGATAGATAGATAGATAGATAGATAGATAGATAGATAGATAGATAGATAGATAGATAGATAGATAGATAGATAGATAGATAGATAGATGGACAGAGGGTTGCCACAATACGCTGAAACATATCCTTTAAAAGATAATATTCTTACTGCTGCAAGGTGACCGGAATATTTTCCGGAGCAACACTCGAGTTACCACCCTTTTTAAAAGTTGACAAACTCGAGAGCTATCAAGTGCGTAAAGTCAGGACACAGATTATACACGGAGAGACTTTTGAGTTGCGTGTATGTGCACGCGCGTGCTTATTATGTGTACGTGTATATGTGTGTGTGTGTGTTCCTGTGTTAACATTTTGTAAGCTGAGAAGCATTTTGTCGGGGCATAGAATAGAACTCAACTGCATCGAGAACTACCGTGAAATACAGACCACTTTGGTCACTTCCATTCTCGGGTCTGGCTAGATCGCCTGTGTGACGCAACATCAACCAGAGAGAGAAAGAAACAGATTAATGTGCAAAATTGCAGAATCAGTTTAACCCTTTTGAAACAGTGCCAATAATATCGAATATTATTGGGGTCTTTTTACGTCTTGGAATTCTTGCTATAAAAATTAAAATTCGACTTCCCACTTGCAAAGTATCTGCATTCGATAAGTGTCTCACGTGTCTCAAAAAATCTATTTCGATGGTTTAAAGCATGTAGCCCTATTGATAAAGATCCATGACTTAAAGCATGCGGTCATAAACATTTTGTTTAACGACATATCTTGTTCGATGAATTAAAACCCGCGACCAAACAGATCTTGTTCCAGGACTTAAAAACATTATCCACACAGATTTTGTTCCAGGACTTGAAACATTATCCACACAGATCTAGTTCCATGACATGAAACATTATCCACACAGATCTAGTTCCATGACTTGAAACATTATCCACACAGATCTAGTTCCATGACTTGTAACATTATCCACAGAGATCTAGTTCCATGACTTAAAACAATGAAATCAGTCACACACACACAAAAAATTAAGGAACATCAAACAAACACGGCATTGGACGTATATTAACCTAGACACTATTCTACACAAGACAATAATAAACAAGCGTCTTATAAAAAGGATTTGCACACTACATACTCGCTACAATCATATAGCTAAAGAAAAAAAACAACAGTAAATCAAAAATTAAATTAAGAAACAAGCTACACACTGTGTTTTATATCTTTTGTCAAACGTTAAAACAAGGGTTAAAAAAATGTTTCTATCAGCCAGACGACTTTTGCAACATAATCGGTGGCCTGAAGAAAATTACTTTGAAAGGGAATGCAGAGAGAACGAATTGAAACTATTACCAGGAGTACAGCATAACGAGATGAAAACAAGATTTATTGAATAACATCTCACCATTTCAGTTGCCTAAGAAACTCAAATGGATATAACTTTACCCGGAAATCAAAACTTGTTTCTAACTCCTACCCAATTATCAACGAAACTTTGTAAACTTGGCCACGAGTTATTTATTTTATAGATAGCCTGATGGTCACCAATTGCGTATTTACCATTTTTTTAAAAATTAACTAGCAGCTAAGGGTATGATGACGATCATGTGAGGAAATAGGAAGAAAAATTGGAAGAGTAAAAATTGAAGGGGGTGAGGAGGGGCGTCGTAGAAGTAGAGACATTAGAAGAAGGGGTCTGGGAGAGGGTCGTGAAGGAAGGTGAAAGAAATTGGTAGAGGAATGAGGACACGCGGGAGAGAGGTGGGTGGACAAGAGTGGAGTATAAAGACTGACAGGGTGGGGGGTAGGTGGTGGCGAGCTAGGAAGAAATGCGGCAGTGGACTAAGCAACTGCCATGCAAGTATCCGACCTTCCTTTGTCAGTACCCGTCCCCATCCCTCTCCACCCCACCCCTGGATGATGTAGGCACAAGTCCTTCTGACCGAGAGGCAGAAGTGATCGATTGGTTTGGCGAAAAACAGCTTTTACAGTTCTTTCATTTTAGCAAATGCAGATGATCGAGATTCTATTTAATTTAGTCTTTCCATCAGAGTCGTGTCCAACATGACTAGTCTTCCCACGATAGTCGTGTCTATAGTGTCTAGTCTTTCCACGATAGTCGGGTTTTTAATGACTGGTTTTCCAACGATAGTCGGGTTTATAATGTCTAGTCTTCCCACGGTAGTCGGGTTTAAAATGTCTAGTCTTCCCACGATAGTTGGGTTTAAAATGTCTAGTCTTCCCACGATAGTCGGGTTTAAAATGTCTAGTCTTCCCACGATAGTCGGGTTTATAATGACTAGTCTTCCCACGATAGTCGTGTCTATGGTGTCTAGTCTTTCCTAAGATAGTCGTGTCCAAGGTGCCTAAAATATTCTTGTTATTGTCTAAGTCTTTCTAAGATACGCGCCTGCAAACATTCAAGTCTTGGTGCGCTATCTGTGTCTATTACATCCTCCAATGATTGTCGTCATCAGACTATCTCATCCTCCTATGACAACTGTCTCCGCACAGTCTCGTTTTCCTATGACAGTCGTGTCCAAGCTGTCCAGTGTGATTTCAGTCCAGATCGTCAACCAGTCGAAGATAAACCCGCGTGCAAGCACAGGCGACACCCACCGACTCGTGCGAGCTGTTGTTTTGTTTACTTGCTTGTTGTCCCATTCACGTTCCGCGGGTTGATGCGTCCAGGAACGGCCGGTCTTTTAAACCCCGTGCGTCTTGAATCGATCTGGGCTTTACGGCAGTCGCTAGCAAGAAAGCAGAGGGCATCCGCCGTCCTCACGGATTAGGCAGATAATAATAATAATAATAATAATAAAAACTTTTGAAATTCGAAAAGGGGTTTATTGCCTCCAATACCTAACCGTATATATATATACTTTCTTAAGACTACGGTGTAATATTGAGTTCCTGCGTCCTAATAAGAAACGGTTTATTTTTAGCAATCAATTGCACCCAAAAAAATGTATGCCGAATTTGTTTTTGTTGGGTATCGAGCTCAGAAGAGTAGAATAAGTATGCGAGATTAAGGAATTTCTTTTAAAATATTTTCCTCAAAACAAAAGAAAAATCACAAATGATTACGTTTTTCAAGATCAATTTTTTTTAAAGAAAAAGAATAAAGATGATTAATTACTAATAGATGTAACTGCATCACTAACGGCAGCAATATTACAAACAACACTGAACAGAAGAATATCGTCTTTAACTCAATTTCACTAAAACAGAAAATACAACAACACCACAAGTAACAAAAATCAACAGTATTAAACGCATTATCACTTAACGACCTTGATAAAACTAAGCATATGGACACAGATCTGCACTAACAACACCCGCATTTCTAACAACACGCATATTGCTAACCACACCCGCATTGCTAACAACAAGAGCAATAAAGAAAAATTCTTAACAGTCAAAACATTCAAGGCGTGAAATTAAATAAAGAACATTAACAGTGAAGACAATGGAAGAAATGTGAACAAGAATGAAAGAATAAGGTCTTAGATTGAACAGCAAAACAAAGGAAGTAGTAGAAGTATAAGTAGTATTAGCGAAGAAAGTAGAAGTACGACTAGTGACAACAAAGAGCGTCAAAGAAGACTGGCCAATAACAACAAAGAGTATGAGAGATGACTGGCCAATAACAACAAAGACTATAGGAAAAGACTGGCCAATAACAACAAAGAGTATGAGAGATGACTGGCCAATAACAACAAAGACTATAGGAAAAGACTGGCCAATAACAACAAAGAGTATGAGAGATGACTGGCCAATAACAACAAAGACTATAGAAAGAGACAGGCCAAAAACAACAAAGAGTATGAGACAAGACTGGCCAATAACAACACAGAATATAGGAAAAGACTGGCCAATAACAACAAAGAATATGAGACAAGACTGGCCAATAACAACAAAGAATATAGTAAAAGACTGGCCAATAACAACAAATAGTATGAGACAAGACTGTCCATTAACAACAAAGACTATAGGAAAAGACTGGCCAAGAACAACAAAGAGTATGAGAAAAGAATGACCAATAAAATCAAGGATTGTCAAAAAGAATAAGCAGAAAAAGCAAAGAGTGTCAAAGTAGAGTGACCAATGATAACAAAATATGTCAAAGAAGAATTACCAATAAAAAATGTCAAAGAAGATTGATCAATAAACACAATGTCAATCGAAGAATGACAATTAATAAATACAATGTCATTCAAAGAAGAATGATCAACAAAAGCAAAGAGTCAAAAGAGTCTGGCCAATAAAAACAAAGAGGTCAAAGACAAATGACCTATAAAAACGAAGATGTCAAAGAAGAATGACCAATCAAAGCAAATAGTGTCAAAAAAGAATGACCAATCAAAATCAAAGACTGATAAAGAAGAATGACCAATCAAAATCAAAGACTGATAAAGAAGAATGACCAATCAAAATCAAAGACTGATAAAGAAGAATGACCAATCAAAATCAAAGACTGATAAAGAAGAATGACCAATCAAAATCAAAGACTGATAAAGAAGAATGACCAATCAAAATCAAAGACTGATAAAGAAGAATGACCAATCAAAATCAAAGACTGATAAAGAAGAATGACCAATCAAAATCAAAGACTGATAAAGAAGAATGACCAATCAAAATCAAAGACTGATAAAGAAGAATGACCAATCAAAATCAAAGACTGATAAAGAAGAATGACCAATCAAAATCAAAGACTGATAAAGAAGAATGACCGATAACAACAAAGACTGTCGAAAAAGAATTGCCAATAAAAACAAAGATTGTGAAAAAGATGAATGAACCGTAAATACCCAACGTGCAACACCATGGTATTAGTTCTGGATGACACAAAGCAATGGGGGGGGGGGGGAAATGCCACCAGGCAAATTATTTTGTGACATACTAATGCGATTAATGTCTTGACACAGTTTTCAGCCTTACAGCTTTATGCCGTATCCGCTTTGGAACCTTCGCCAAAATAGTCCCAAAACACGTCACAGTGAGCTTGCTTCGAAAGGAGAAAGTAAAAAGAAACGGAAAGGATATTAGTCGGCTGGGTTTTTTCTCAGGGAATTTCCCCACCCCATACATAGTCAACCTGTTGCTTTCACTCTCTCTTGCTGATGTGTGCATCAACTGAAAAGATTCCTGCCTCTGTTGGTGAGGTAATCATTGTCTTTCAGGAAGCCGGTTAAGGGATCTGTCATTAATCATAATTATTGTCGTATCTGTAGACAGTAGAAAGCGGCCTTGAGACAATCAATAATGAAACCTTATGACGGTAGATAGAGACAGGCAGCTTTGAAAGGGTGTACAGGCTCAGCTTAGATATAGGCCAGTTCAAGAAAAGGCGCAATAAATGAAGTGGGTGTTTGGGATGTGGGGTGGCTGAAGAAGATTGGCAGCAGCTACGCAAAGAACTGCTGGGGTGGCGGGGGGAAGGGGGGAAGAAGATTCT
Source organism: Sinotaia quadrata (assembly GCA_028829895.1). Taxonomy (NCBI): domain Eukaryota; kingdom Metazoa; phylum Mollusca; class Gastropoda; order Architaenioglossa; family Viviparidae; genus Sinotaia; species Sinotaia quadrata. The sequence goes on from CM054180.1 coordinate 117,432,355, forward strand.
GTGAGAATGTGTGTGCGTGTGTGTTATGTGAGCGTGGGTGTATTTGTTGTGAATGGGAGAAGAGTGCAGAAAAGCAATATCTGAACAGGAAAGAATTTTAGGAAGAAACATTTAAAAGAAAATAATACGAATGTTGAAATAAACAAAGAGTGAGAGAAAGAATAGTTCAACAATAAATAAGAAAGACAAAAGGAAAGAAAAAGGAGAGAGAAAGAGAGCGAGAGAAAGAAAAGATGAAGGAGAGAAAAATAAGAATGAAAGAAAGAGTGAAAGAAGGAAAGAAAGAAAGAAAAAAGAAAGAAAGAAAGAAAGAAAGAAAGAAAGAAAGAAAGAAAGAAAGAAAGAAAGAAAGAAAGAAAGAAAGAAAGAAAGAAAGAAAGAAAGAAAATGGAGAGCAAAAAGAAAAAATACAACTAGAACAACAATAAACTTCATAGAAAAATAACAGGAAGAAAATAATCTAATCCCTCCCTCGGAGAAAACTCACCGCATTCAAGACGCTGGGAAAGGGACACAAAGGAAACAGAAGAGAAATGCGACTTTACACAGGACGCTGGGAAAGAGATAAGGAAACAGAAGAGAAAAGCGACTATACAGATACTGAGAAAGAGAGAAAACAATAAAAGGAATGAGAAAAACAAAAGAAGTATTACATGACTTGGATAACAACAAAAAAATGAATGACAACAAAGCAAAAATTAAAAAAAACAACATGAATGACAACAAAGCAAAAATTAAAAAAAACAACACTAAACAACACCGGAAGAACAGCAACAAAAATGTATATACCAACATCAACACAATTACAATAAAAGCACTAAACAAAATCAAAGAACACCAGAAGAACAGCAACAAAAATGTATATACCAACATCAACACAATTACAATAAAAACACTAAACAAAATCAAAGAACAACACCAGAAGAACAGCAACAAAAATGTATATACCAACATCAACACAATTACAATTAAAATACTAAGCAAAAGAACAACGCCAGAAGAACATCAACAAAAACTAAATACCAACAATAATATGATTACAATTAAGACATGAAACAAACTGAAAGAACAACATACAAAACAAACTGAAAGAACAACATACAAAACAAACTGAAAGAACAACATACAAAACAAACTGAAAGAACAACATACAAAACAAAAGGCCGGTCGAGAACAGTCGATAAACTAAAAAATAAACAGCAGTAGAAGAGGACACGATCACATAAATATTGAAACAAAAACTGAACAAGAAAATATAATGAAATAAAGAGGAAAAGACAGCTTAATAATATAAAAACAATAACAGCAAAAGAGTAAAGAACTTAAGAACAAACTAAAACAAAACATAAATATTTCAAAGGCCGATCAACTGAAAGCAAGAAAAGGACTAACGAAATAAATTAATAAATCATGAAAGGAGAAAGAAAGAATCGAAGTAATTTAATAGACAAAGAGCGGAGGAGAAGAAGCATGAAAAAAAGAACAAGAAGATAAGTGTGTTCAAAAGCAGAAGAAAAATTAGGATGCAATGATCGTGTGACAAAGTAAATTTGCATATCCCTATTTCCAGAATTAATTGTTATATAAATTGTTAAAATGTCGAAGTGGCCCGACCCTGGGCACTCCTTATGATGGTATTCTTGTAAGTGTCAGAGTTGGAGTTAACAATTCGAGTTGAGAATATGCTAGAAATTGCTGTTGCAATCCAAACCAGTTCCAACTGGATGAGTAGTTTTCATTATCCAATGGTTACGATTTACGAGAACGAGACCAACCAATTGGCTGAGATAAAAAGCTTACCTGCTGTAGAGAATTCTGTTGTCAATTATTTGAATTTGGAGTGGCAATAAGTCCAGTCATGAAAGGTGGCCGTTTGCTTAATGGTGAGTTAACTGACTGATTGAGAGAGAAATTTGGACTTAAAAAATATTTCGTGCATTTTCTATTGATATGTTATATTTGCATTTTATTTAGAGATGTATTACGTGAGTAAATTATTATTTCTACAAATTGTGAGCTATGACGATTATATGTTAAGCTAAACACTTGACATTGTATCTAGTGAATCCACTCATAAAACTAGTATGCTGTATGCATGTGTCAGGCTAATAAATACTGTTGCAGAAAACTGTAAGTTGAGACTTATGCAAGAAAGAGGAGTTATTAATGAATAAACTGGGAACTTGGGTTTGTTCCCTGATTACATTTTACAGTGTAAAAGCAGTCTTTTCTTGTTTTACCTGAATCTCCTGGTTTACTGATTATAAACCACTGCGACCATGATAGACGCAAGAAGTATCTGCTGCAGTGTGTAAGTGTAAAGAATACTTTACACTGTTGATGTATGGTGGCAAAGTATGTTGACTACATCGAGCAATTCTTGTTAAGTTACTGGAAATTATTATAATTGTTGTAAAACCTATGGGAGCTAATATGGTGAAGGAGCGCCCAGGTTAGCCTTGAGGGGAATAGCGGCATGATGAGGGAATAGCGGCTAATCAGTGTTCTACAACATGATGAGGGAATCTTGTGAAATTGACAGTAACAACATTAACAATAAATGTGTGACTTTGTTACAAAAGGCACATGAAAGACTAATGAGATAGTTCCTGAGATAGTTCCTAAAGCAGGTTATATACAAACTATTACCGCTTACCTTTAATAACTCTATTTCTGTTCTCTGATAAAAACTATCTTAATCTGTCGAATGTTTTTTTTTTCAGATATAGGAGTGTAATGTATTAACATTATTCAAAATCGGTTTCATGGAAATATTGATGTCAAGTAATCTTTTTCATTGTATTTGTTATACGTACTTTTGATTGTTGATTTAATAAATTTATTGTTAAATTTATTGACCTTCTTACATATATTGATAACTTTATGTTGGAGAAAAAAGTGGGTCGATAGGAGCTCTCGAAATATAGATTAAAAGATGGATTTATCTTCTCTTTTATTAAGACGTTTTCCACCTACAGAAATATTGTCTGACGGTAAATATTTGTCTTTAATGTTGTGGAAGAGAGAAAATGTTTACGCGCCCCCATATCTGCTAAGTGAAAGAGACGAGTGGTGTCTACTGGGAAATTATTAATAACATAAATTAAGATTCTCATCATTTGTAATTAGTTATGGATGATTAATGAATTAATAATAACCATTAACTAGGTGTCGCCACAGATCGAGACGCAGAGTAGAACACGACGATGATGAAAGACGGGAAAACTAGAAATAGAAAGAAGAAGAAATAAAGACAGACAAGGGAAACAATGCCAGAAAAGAAGAAGACAGTTAATAAAAACACTAATTGCTCAATCTACAAAACATTAGTTCCGATGCTAATTTAAGACAGTGAAAAGGACAGAGGAACGTTCATACACGTACCAGACCTCACGCCTCGAAAGAGCGGCACGACAAGGGCAGAGCACTCGATTGACAGTAATTCGTTTCGGGCAGCGAAGCTAGCGGCTCTCTCAGTCTTTCGAAATCTGTTTCAAGCGGACAGGAACACCATAGATTTGATAAATTAAAGAAGATACATGTATGCGAGGAAAAGGAGGAATGTGAGCGGAGAAATAAAAAGAGCCAAGACAGCATTTTCTCAGACAGGAATACAAAGGAGCATAGGTTCAAGAAATGAAGCCTGATAGAGAGACGTACCAGTAAAATCCAGTTCGAAGTTTGAATGTTTGGTTAAGGGATTAGTTTTTATCTGAATTCCACACTGCCCAGTCACTTGCATGCAGACGGATTCTGGTCGCGTTTTTCCGCTTGAAAATGACTAAAGTTTACCTTCGGGATTTCAGGGGCTGAAAACCAGTGACATTTTTTTTTATTGGGTGGGTGGGTTGCAGTGGGTATGGGTGAAGGAAAGATGCTGTCTTTTGATTTTTGTCAGCACATTTTCGCAGTGTCAAAGAGCACGCATCACGAAGAAAAAAGATACCCAAGGGGAGAAGACTCGTACTGTGATTTCTATCCAGGGAGATAAAACGCTTGTCATACTGTTTTGCTGCTGTTGTGAAGTGTCAGATTCGAGAACGCATTAAACTGCACTGTCACTAAACAACACACATACAAGCAATACACGCACACAATACACGCACACACACACATACAAGCAATACACGCACACACATACAAGCAATACACACACACACACACACACACACACACACACATACACGCATTTACTTTATGAAATAAAAGAACACAAGTATACACAAGCACACACCATACACTCAAGCAACATGCATTCACATACATACAGCTACAAACAAACAAACAAACAAACAAACAAACACACACACACATATATAAAAACTCACCCAAACAACACATACAAGCACTCACAACACACAATCCGAAACACATACGAGCACACATACGCATACATATACATCAAACACACAAATACAAACACATGCACAGACAGTTGTACACTTCATACGTACACATGAATATATAAATGCCTATAAATGTTTATGTGCTCATAAATATAACGCAAGGCACACACAAATACACACACACTTGCCACCGTAACGAGAACAGAGCTTAAACAAACCAGCAAAACCACTGGTGTTAATCATGCTTATGTTTCGCGTACTTTGGAATTTCATGTGTGTTTGAGATGTATATCATGATCCATGTATATATGTGTGTGTGTGCGTGCATGTGTATGAAGATGCATGTATGCGTGTCTATGTGTACTTTAGAAAAGTCACCCTTGTAAATAAATGTTCTAAAACTTTAATACCGCAATGTTCCTTATGTCTTATCATTTTTCCGGGTTGTTTTATTGTTTTTCTTTGGAAATTGGTATTTCAAAGTGTTTGATTTGGTTTGTCGCTTCAATTGCATGGCAGGTTCGTTTTCAAACTAGCTATGTACCTACTATTATTTGGACATTCCTTCTTTAAAAGTAGTCACGTGTGCATTTTGACACAAACATAAACATTATGTTCACTGCAAAACGCATACGGCGTTCAGAGGGTTAAAGGACATTAAAATCTTTATTCCAAAATAACCTTTTGCGATTCGTAATAATACTGCTTTTTTGTAAATAGAAACATAATATTTTTTTTTCTTTTCAAAGAAAATAAAACCACAAAACTATAGTCAGATTACGTCTGACACAATGACAAATAGGTCTGATTATGTCTGGTTCAATGACAAGTAGGACAGGTTACGTCAGGTACAATGACTGTTACGTTTCCAGTATTTATTTAAAGACCCTGCTTAGGAAATTATAGAACTTTAATTTATTATTTAAATTAATTCCCTCTCTTTAACCTAAACAGACTGGTTGCTCAAATCATCATTCGACTAGATTAAAAATGCATCTTTGTAGTCTAGATCACAGATTTACGAAACTGATAATTTGCGTACATTAGCTAGATTGGAAATCGTTAAAAACTCTCTTAGATTCATATGCATTCATTACGTCATTCGTTAGCTCAGACAGCCCCCATCCAATCCACGTCTTTTGGTCTATATGCATACAAATTTACTACAAAAAGAGGTTCTTAACAAAATGAAATAAGATTTAATAAGTTTAACAATTAACAGCAACGATTATTCCCGAACACGATGTCTTAAGTTCTATTCAGAAACTCTCTCTCATCTACCGTCCTTGTTAAAAGTTCTAACGAGAATTTTCTTTCCTTGCCAAATAGTCACTTGATTCTGGACCCTAGTAGATATACTTAACTACACTCTTGGTCGCACGTGGGGTTCAACTGGTTAGAACTGGTCCACATCACTTTGGCTCATCGTCAGTACTGCATAGCACAACAGTCAATCGTCCACTCAATTACTGCATCGCTAATGTACTTGCGACGAATCGTTAACACGTGGTTAACACGAGGTACTTCTGCATAGTTCACGTATGGGTCATGAAGACACCCGAGTCGGCGTACGACTCAAGAAGTACGAAGGTAGAGAGGAATAACATAAGAACCCGGCTGAAACAAAGGATTTTGGGCTCTGTAACTATTTGCGTCTATATTCGCAAAACCCAAGCACATGTTTCTTTGTTTAAGGTTCTGAATTTAGAATCTTTGACTATCGTGTCGTTTACAATTCAAATATGGTTATATTTAAATATACATTGTGGTTCACGTGTGTGTTACATATAACGTTACACGAACGTATGAATTCTCAAATATTTACAGCATTAAAATTGGAATTCACACAAAGGATTAATTCAAAATGAAGCATGAATGCTTTACAATTTTACACGAAAAATTATATGCAAGAACAATTTGAATTACAAAGAAGAATTCACCACGTGCACAGACATACTGGCGGCACTAGGGAATTTAAGATTTATATAAATTAAAGATAAGAAAAAGTTACAATAATTTATATACAATAACTTTTAGATTTGTCCCTTTACATCGAAACACGTGCTTTGGCTAAAATAGCGCTAAGCTGCACAAAATACATACATCAATTCAATTACAAAATACAATCAATAAATGCAATAGATACTGTAAGAAGTAGACGTGTTATTGTTACCTCTTAAAAGTAGATTTACTGCTCTAGCGCGGGTTCATCTTCGACTCTCTTACGACTCTGGTATGGCGGCGGGACGGAGCTAATGTTAAAGCTGCCTTGTATGTCTGCCGGTCTGGGAGTGAGTGAGTGTTTTGGCGCCTTATGATCATTTTTATGAAACTGCATTGAACGCATCACGTGACCGTTCACGTGGTATGTTGTTGATCTCGAAGGTGCTGGACACTGGCCTAAAGTTATGCAACAATCTGACCTTGCTAGAAAGCTTCTCTCGATACTGATGTATCACGGGTGAATTTCAACAAAGGTCCGTTCAAAAATTTAATTTTGAAACGAGCAATTGGGTCACGAGGTCATGACACAGAATTTGTCACACATCGTCACACCCCCTTGCTTTTGAGGCGTTTATCTTACCAAAAGATAAATGCCTCCTACAAATTATGTGTTATAAAATGTAGAAGTGCAAAATGAAGAAAAAATTTACAATTAAAAAATTTCAACATAACCAGAAATAATGTAACGCGGCAGGGAAATCAACTCTAGATTAACGGCACACTCATACAATATTTTTCACTTCAGAAATCAAATAAAAATGATTTAAGAAGAACGTTCAGTCTAATTGAATAGACATCCATCCAATGGAATAACATGTTCTGAAATTCTCACTATCTGTCCCAATAATCAATAGTTCACACACAACCTAGTTCGATCTAATCAGATTATTCAGAATAGAAATCCAACATCAACCAATTCCACTGAATACGTATCCAACAATAGTGTGATCAAAAAAATTGACTTCCAATGAACAACACTATCAATATGCAGGTTATGAAAAGTTCCAGATATTGATTTCCTGTATCAACCAAATATCAGAGTTTATGAATTACCAACTCAATGAACCATCTATCAGTCTACCTGTCATATTCAGAGTTACAACACTAACACAATTCAATCAGTGTTATAGCTAGTCCCAAGGTTTTATGAAATGTCCAACATATTTACAATAACAACCACCAACTACGGTACAACAAGAAGATAATGAAATTTCAAAAGAAGTGTCAAATCATTTCTACTGCTGCACTATCCTGCCTAGCACAATCTTCGTAGTTCTGTCCCAATCCCAATACACGTCATCGTCCATGTGTGTCAACATGTCTACGGCATGACAACTGTATTCTTTCTTTCTTACTCTGTTCGTCAGAATGTCACTGTGAGGTGCAATATATTGCATGTCAAGATTAGACTTTTCATTTCTCGTCCGGTAAGTACGTCCTTGAAGTGTTTTATCGTCATGATCTCTTTCAAAACTCCCCAAAGTACTTGTCAAGTTTAAAATGTTTCTGGTAGTGTCAATTTCTGTATGACTGGTCTCTACCCTGTCTAACAGTTTCAAACTTCTCGATACGTTCGGTATCATGTCAGTGTCACTGTGGCCTTGACCATGCGAAGTCTGAATTTCAAATCTATCGCTCTTAGCCTTGTCACTGAGCTCACGCAAATGGAAATTTGCTCGCTTGGTGTTTCGTGCATTTGTAGTTACGTCATTGTGTACACATTGAACGTCTCTAGTTCGCATGCACTCAACGTCTTTCGTCGGAATGGCGTCAGATCTACTATGGGTCCATTTCGCATCTAGTCTAACGTCATAGGTTCGCAAATGTGCTCTGTCACGGCTACCAGTCTCTCTGAAGTACCTGAATTGCAACATTAGCTTCTCCTCTAAATCTGGAGACTCCGTTCTCCTGATCTTATCATAGACTGAAGTGAAATACCTCATCCCACTAGTTGTTTTCTGTTTTAACCCATTCACAACTAGGTGTTCGACTGTTATGTCTGTCAGCTTGTCTCTCTCCTTGACAACATAAGTCTGTGTCTCTTCTGTGACTCTAGAATTGTCTAACTCTCCACTCGAGTATTTTCTAGTCACTGTGTGGTCAGACTCACTCGCTAGCAAGTCAGATTCCCGTGGTTGTATGAACAAGGGTTCTGTCTTAAACTCCCCAAGAGTTACTGATTGTCTCCCCTGGACCATACCGTTTATTGAACTAACATAGCCTGTCTCCACTGACTCAGTTAATTCAATATGTCTTCTCATCAGGTCGTCAGAATCTATGATGGAAATTCTGTCAGTTTCAGTCACTAACTGGCAGTGAATGTTACCTGTCTCTATTACACTGAATAACATCACTATGTCTACTCTATGTGTGTTGTAGGCTACACTCCCACTGTTTCCTCTATCATAATTCTCTGCATCTGATGTCAGTAACAGTCCTGATGCCCCACCTACTCTGGTTATCAGTCCGTCACTCCGGTTTTCATTATCTATCAATCTAGTTCTGTCACTCATTTGTACTGTGTCTTTGATCAACTCGGGATCACACTCCGCACTTTTCGTCAGTGAATCAAGGAACCTATCAGTTAATGAAACCCCCTCCTCCTTACTCCCACTTGTCTCAGTTTTTGGTACGTACTCATGACATTCCTTTATCTCAACAGGTGAGTCAATAAAGGTAGTCCCTGTACCGTGGCTTCTGTCTACGTCACTAATTCCGTTAAGTGATTTATCTGCAGACGGTTCTGCCATGTCTCTGACAACTGCGTGCATACACGTCAGTACACATGCATTGTTATCGTCGACCGTCCCTAATATCTCTATGTTAGAAATACTAGATTTCGTCCCTGTACAGTTTTCGACCATATCTTCTTCCATGTCACGTTTGGAAAAGAACTCTGTCTCAGCTCTGACAACTGTCATGTCCTCTGAAGTAAATGAATTTATCATAGGCACATTGTCTTTGTCTGTAATGCTACCTATGCTGTCATCTGGATCAAATACTTCTGTTTCCCTGGCTGTCAATGTGTTAGCACTCGAAACCTCGCATAACGCAATAATCTTGTGTTCCAAAATTACGTCATGACTCACGTCAATCATCGGAGATCAGATCTACCGATGTCAGTCTTCGTAGCGAGCACATTCTCTCTTAAACTAACAGTTCGGTCAGTAGACTCAGTCGATGTGTCACTGCCCTTCGACGATACACAACTGATAGAATGCGTCTCTATCTTCTCATGCATATTTGTCCTGTCAGAAAAATCAGTCACTGTGTTGCTAGAAGTTTCATCACACCTTAACGGTACACAACCGATAGAATATGTCTCTATCTTATCATGCGCATTCAGTCCGTCAAACAAGGTGTCACACGTACACGGCGGTGTATGTGTTCGTCCAAATTCTACACGTGTTATTAAGTCCTTAACAACAGTGTCTTTTCTTGTCTCTGTTTCAAGATCAAGCTTTGGTGGTGCGCCAACTGTTTCTGTAAACTGGTTAGCAAGTTGAACTGTAATGGTTTCGTCAAAACATTTGTTTTTGTTTTCAATCAAACTGTCTAATTCGTCTGCTGTGTTCGGTAGCGCGACTAATTTCTGTGTGTCAGTCTCCCCGCTCGCGGCGTTTGACCTCGGCAAGTCAAAGTTCACGGCCTGACTTTCCTGTCGTAATTTGTCAACAGTACCGTCCCCTTTCTCGACAATTTTAGACTCTGTTTCGATTTCTGTCCACAACCATTCTAATTCTAGACTTTCTTTCCTTTCCATAAGCACTAGCCTCTCTTTCTTCAACTTTTTAATTTCGAACGTTAAGTCTCGTATTTCGGCCTCCCCTTCCCCTTTGAATCGGAAACCTCTATCACACAACTGCGCTTCTGTAAGTTTTACACGTGAGCTTAATGAAGATCTAATTTCTTCCCTGTGTTCTATTTCCTTTTCATTGAGTGCAAGTAAGGCAAAATTACGTAGCTGTTCACTTCCGTATCTTAGTGATATGCCCACCTTCTGTTCTCGTTTTAGAATCTCCACGAGTTGTAAACTCCCTACACTATTCTTCCGATAGTTGATCCCTAGATTTATCAAAGCTATAATGTGATCATCTTCTATCTCTTCTCTTTCTATCTCTCTCTCCGCTTCCTCTTTCTCTCTCTTGTCTAGTTCAGTTCTCACGTAGTTCATTAACTCTTTTTCGGTTCGGTATCCGATCAATGAACCTATCTCTCTCAGATCCTTAATAACCTGTTCGAGATCCGAAATGTCCATCTTATTTATTTAGCGCGTCTGGCTACAATAAATATCTCTCGTGATTGTGTATCTAACCGTAGGCGATAAAACTCCGCTTTTATCCCACAATAACTTTTAGGCTACGACCTTACAAAAATTATTGAATTTATTCAGAACACCTTCCGAAATAAATTACGCGTTGGTTACACGTTCACCTGCTTGGCTACAAATCTGTTGTCTCCAAGGCTTTCGTAATGTCACGGCTCCGACCATACAACATTACACATTATACTTAGCACCCTAAATATAATAGTCCGAAGTCTGTTACTACCGATAACTCTCCTAGCTGGCGGTATAACACGTCGACCTCTCACAATGAAGTATCCAGTAACACAATACTAAATAAATCATCAAATAGCTAACATGACATATTTAACTACGCTTAAATATATCAACATTAACTAACATGCACGCTACTCTGCAAAAGAATACATGCACATGTCACAACAAAAGCAAGATAAATATTTCAACAATCTTGAATCAATAGAATATTGGCAATTCTCAGTTCGTTCGTTCGTTTCTAGGTTTATGATACGCCCTATGTATAAAAATGTTACAATTTAATACATATCAATCCCGCTGACGAGGCACCACTTGTTACGTTTCCAGTATTTATTTAAAGACCCTGCTTAGGAAATTATAGAACTTTAATTTATTATTTAAATTAATTCCCTCTCTTTAACCTAAACAGACTGGTTGCTCAAATCATCATTCGACTAGATTAAAAATGCATCTTTGTAGTCTAGATCACAGATTTACGAAACTGATAATTTGCGTACATTAGCTAGATTGGAAATCGTTAAAAACTCTCTTAGATTCATATGCATTCATTACGTCATTCGTTAGCTCAGACAGCCCCCATCCAATCCACGTCTTTTGGTCTATATGCATACAAATTTACTACAAAAAGAGGTTCTTAACAAAATGAAATAAGATTTAATAAGTTTAACAATTAACAGCAACGATTATTCCCGAACACGATGTCTTAAGTTCTATTCAGAAACTCTCTCTCATCTACCGTCCTTGTTAAAAGTTCTAACGAGAATTTTCTTTCCTTGCCAAATAGTCACTTGATTCTGGACCCTAGTAGATATACTTAACTACACTCTTGGTCGCACGTGGGGTTCAACTGGTTAGAACTGGTCCACATCACTTTGGCTCATCGTCAGTACTGCATAGCACAACAGTCAATCGTCCACTCAATTACTGCATCGCTAATGTACTTGCGACGAATCGTTAACACGTGGTTAACACGAGGTACTTCTGCATAGTTCACGTATGGGTCATGAAGACACCCGAGTCGGCGTACGACTCAAGAAGTACGAAGGTAGAGAGGAATAACATAAGAACCCGGCTGAAACAAAGGATTTTGGGCTCTGTAACTATTTGCGTCTATATTCGCAAAACCCAAGCACATGTTTCTTTGTTTAAGGTTCTGAATTTAGAATCTTTGACTATCGTGTCGTTTACAATTCAAATATGGTTATATTTAAATATACATTGTGGTTCGCGTGTGTGTTACATATAACGTTACACGAACGTATGAATTCTCAAATATTTACAGCATTAAAATTGGAATTCACACAAAGGATTAATTCAAAATGAAGCATGAATGCTTTACAATTTTACACGAAAAATTATATGCAAGAACAATTTGAATTACAAAGAAGAATTCACCACGTGCACAGACATACTGGCGGCACTAGGGAATTTAAGATTTATATAAATTAAAGATAAGAAAAAGTTACAATAATTTATATACAATAACTTTTAGATTTGTCCCTTTACATCGAAACACGTGCTTTGGCTAAAATAGCGCTAAGCTGCACAAAATACATACATCAATTCAATTACAAAATACAATCAATAAATGCAATAGATACTGTAAGAAGTAGACGTGTTATTGTTACCTCTTAAAAGTAGATTTACTGCTCTAGCGCGGGTTCATCTTCGACTCTCTTACGACTCTGGTATGGCGGCGGGACGGAGCTAATGTTAAAGCTGCCTTGTATGTCTGCCGGTCTGGGAGTGAGTGAGTGTTTTGGCGCCTTATGATCATTTTTATGAAACTGCATTGAACGCATCACGTGACCGTTCACGTGGTATGTTGTTGATCTCGAAGGTGCTGGACACTGGCCTAAAGTTATGCAACAATCTGACCTTGCTAGAAAGCTTCTCTCGATACTGATGTATCACGGGTGAATTTCAACAAAGGTCCGTTCAAAAATTTAATTTTGAAACGAGCAATTGGGTCACGAGGTCATGACACAGAATTTGTCACACATCGTCACAATGACAAGCAGGTGTGATTGCATCTGATATGTTTGACGTGTGAGAAGGTAGGACAGGTTCAGAAGCAGACTCGCAACATACTACTGAATCTGAATATTGTTTGGGTTCAGCGAAAGTTCAGTACACCACACTCAAAGTAGCCAACTACAGTACCAACAGTCTTCTCGAATGCACAATTACAGCACAAACATAACGTCCACTTGACACTGTAGTGTTGGTGTCACCGATAGAATAGTTTGTGTGGGAAAAACACACACACAAACATTCTCACAGCCTGTCAAGTATTTCGACTTTGTATGTATAAAATATGCAAATGTCAGTTTCATTGCGTACATGTATTCAAATGCCCATCACTTAAGGCACTCAACACTTGTCACGTGACCGATAAACAAGAACATTCTGCAACCCACCAAAAGTCTAAGACCCAAATCAATAATAAAGCGATTGATCGACATGCCAGCAAACACAGAGATCCAAAATGTCAAAGAGACATCCACTCCGTTATCTCCCTTCTATCCACAGTCAGCCCTGTAGACTCCTCATTAATTTTTCCTTTACAACCACTTGCACAGTAACATACATTCGGTAACACAATTTCATTACATCCATATATACATCAAAGTAAAATCCAGTTTTACGTTATTACAACATATGATTGATTCCATAGTAATGCTACAATAGATAATTGTAGTTGGACATGTTTACAACATCCGCTTGGCATTCAGGCCGCAAGTTGATTTACCTGTATAGAACACCAGGTCATGCATTAATACAGCATTCGATGATATATTATTACAAAAACTCGATAATACATTAATACACTGGTAACAGCATTGCTTTTTAGTTTTGGCTAGCAAATGCGCAACTATACATTAACTGTTAGTAAATTAATGCGTTTGTGTGTGTATGTGTGTGTGTGCGTGTGCGTGTGTGTATGTTAGTGTGTGAGTTAGTGTGTGTGTTAGTGTGTGGGGGTGGGGGTGGGTGCGTGTGTGTGCGTGTGTGTGCGTGTGTGTGTTAGTGTGTGTGTGTTAGTGTGTGTGTGCGTGTGTGTGTGTTAGTGTGTGTGTGTGTGTGCGTGTGTGTGTGTTAGTGTGTGTGTGTATGTGTGTGTGCGTGTGTGTGTTAGTGTGTATGTGTGTGTGTGTTGCTATTTATATATGAAAGGGTGTGCGTGCAAACAAACTACATTTTAATCATTGGATGTCTTCCATCTCAAATTACCTTATAAAATATTTTTGTTGTGCTGCTTTTAATTTGTTTTACGAGCGCATGGCTGCCAGTCTCTATACCATTTAATCAAGTCCACCTGCCTTTTCGTAACAAAATATCGATTCAATTCTGTATTTTTTTTAATTTAAGACATGTTTAACAGTTTTCTTTCTCTTTTTCAATAGCTGTTTATTTCATTTTGTTTTTAAGCCATCATTCGCACTTTTTAGCTAGGCTGAAATAACCATTAGCTATTAATCAAGCAATGTCTAAACTGCTGCATTAGCCCGGTCTGTGGGATTTTTCCGATCAACACAAAAAAGAATGAAAGAACGAACGAACGAACGAAAGAATGGAAAAGAAAGAAAGAAAGAAAGAAAGAAAGAAAGAAAGAAAGAAAGAAAGAAAGAAAGAAAGAAAGAAAGAAAGAAAAATTAAGAATGAAAAAAAAAGAAATAAAGAGCTGTTGTTATATATGCATGAAAAAAGTTCTTTATTTTTCTTTCTTTCTTTCATTTCCAGTTTCAAAGTAACTGATACTTTAGAGAATTTTCCTATGACAAAACGCCACCCTAGATATTGATTGTGATTATTATTATTAATCTTCCATAACTACTTACAATTTTATGATAATCTAAATTCATGTTATTTTCATAATTCGCCAGAAGACACAACTCATCTTTCTCACATGGCAGATATGAGGGCACTGTAAACGTTTTCTCACATCCACAACATTAGAGACAAACATTTACAGCCACACAATATTTCAGCGGGTGGAAAAACTTCTTACCAAAGAAGAAGATAAATCCGTCTTTAATCTATATTAAGTGAACCCTCATCCATCAACTGTCTCTCTAACATATTGTTATCAATTTGTGTAAGACGGACAATAAATTTAACAATAAATTGATCAAATCAACAATCAAATGGTGATATAACGAATACAATGAAAAGATTATTTGACATCAAAATTCCATGAACCCACATTCTAATAATTTCAATGCTCATACACTCTTATATCCTAACATATGGTTCAGTAGATTATTGTCAATATAAATCACAGGATAATTCTTATCACATAACAGAAATGGAGTTATAGAGAGATTAGCAATAAAAGTTTGTACATAAACTTATCTCGACAATCCCGGCATAGTCTTTCACATGCTTTCATTACAATGTCACAAGTTTATTAGTCAATAATAATAGTAATTTTTTTCAGGTGTTTCTCTATCATACTGTAGAATGTTCTATGAAACTATTCTCTCGAGACTAATCTGGACATTCCTTTGCCCTATTAGTTTCCTCAAGCAGAACAACAATGCAGTAATTTCCAGTAACTTCCTTATACCAGAAATTGTATGATGTAGTCAAGCATTCCTTGCCGGTATACATCAACAGTGTAGCCTTACATTTACACACTGGAGTAGAGATTTTTTAAATCTACCATAGTCTTAGCAGATTATAAATCAATAAAACAGGAAATTCTAGAAATTCCAGATATTCTAGAATTTGAAAAGGCTGCTTCTTCCCTGTACAATGTAATCAGGGAATAAACACTAACTTTTCCAGTTTATTCATCTCTAGTTCCATCTTTTCTTACATTTAAGTCTCGCAGTTTCCTGTAACAGTATTTATTAGCCCAATGCTCGCTTAAAGCAAAATATATACAACATAAAATTGTATGAATGTGTTCACTAGAAACAATGTCATGTGTGTAACATATAACATACAAGCATCATAATTCACAATTGTAGAAGTAATACATCTCTACATACAAGCATCATAATTCACAATTGTAGAAGTAATACATCTCTACATAAAACGCAAGTATAATATATCAATAGCAATGTGCACGAAATATATTTCTAAATCCATTTTCTCTCAATTAATCAGCTATCTCACCAATAAAGTAATGGCTGCCTTTTGTGACTGGTCGTCTTGCCACACCAAATTCAAAGTGATTAGAGACTGCAATTCTTTTCCAGTTCGCTGGTCTCGTTCTTTGTAAATCTTAACCATTGGATAATAAAATCTACTCCCCACATAAGACCAATTAGATTACATCAGCAGTTCTAGCACATTCTTTACCTGAGTTGTTTACTCCATAAATGCCATCATAAGCAGTGCACAAGGTCGGGGTCACGTTAACATTTAACAGTTTATATGACAATTAGGGAAATTAGAATTAGGGATAGGCAAATTTACTCTGCCACATTCTGTTACAGGTGAAACAAATAAAATCTACTCAATCCAGTGAAATAAACTTATTTTGAATAATGTTTTCATATTAATTATTTTTATTTGTTTTTTTTAAATAAAATGAAGTTAAATCTGGAGATATACAAATGCACTTCGTGGGGTAAATACTTAATTACGAAATGCTAGACTAATATTATACATATTTAACTTTCCCTAATAAGGCTTCTATCTGCCTTCATTGGAAATATAAAGGGGAGAAAATATTCAGTCAGTATTCGAACTGTCACCTAAAAGACCAGCCACGTGTTTGGAGAAACGTGACCCTTGTGTATAGAGAGTTTCTCCTGAGAGCAGCCTTTCTCAACCTTTCTATCCTGGAATTTTTTTGAAATAACTTTCAAGTCTCAGGAACCCCTCAGTGAACCCTTATATTCAAATTACTCTATCTACCATGCTTATTTTTCTAATCACGATCTCTTGAGGAGCCAGTAGCAAATCCTAAGATTACGAGAACCCCGGTTGCGAGACATCGCTTTAGAGGTCTGGTGGAGATCATATTTCAACACGGAGGGTTTTGCCAGTAGTTTGACTGACTGACTGACCGACTGACCGACTGACTGATTTAATTCTGATTAACATCTGCTTTGAAATATTGTTAATTTTCCAGATGGTTATATCTTTTTAAATATTTTATTATATTTTAAAAAAAGGATTTATTATTTTTAAATATATAGAATGAGGCTAGAAGGACGCAAAGATACTGAGACAGACAGTGAGAGAGAGACAGAGAGGGAAAAGCAGAGAGATAAAAGCAGACAGAGAGATAGAAAAGTTAAAATAAGGAATCCTAAGCCTCTTTGTCCCTTTGTTTGTAGGGCTCTACAAGTCACGTGACTTCTGGTGTCTTTCGATGTACTTGTCAAGTTGCTTAAAGTGAATACCTCACATCAGACTGATGAGATACAATGGCATGCGTGGTGTCTACCCAGTGAGCATATCTGGAGCACTGTGACACGCAACGCCTGACGAAGATCTAATTGAAAGCGCTCAGAACCATACACGCAGCTGCCACAAGCCGCGCCATCTGTACAAAATCTGCACTGGATCTGGGGGTCAACCAAGTAAATATATCAAGCCTTAGCTTTTTTTTCTCTCTCTTTCTCTGTGACTATTTATTTGTTCGCTCGCCAACTAGACTAGAATCTCTTGGCATTGACAGAAAACCTGTTTATGAAACAATACATTCTGGCCGGAAACAATCATGTGAGAAGGAAAGTTATCCACAATACAAGGATTTATTCTAGAAAAAGAGTGCCAGTGGATTAAAACTAGAAGACTTTACCGAAGGCTGGACAGATGGGGTAGGTTTGACGTGTAGAGATAAGTGCCCTCATTACAAACAAAGCAAGAGCAAACTACAGAATCTGTTGACCAACGGGTCCTTGCATATTATATAAAAAAAATCCCCGTGCAACAACAACTTTAAAATGACACTTGTAAACCAATTTTAAACTGTTATTTAATAATGTCTTTTGTGGCTTTGGAGTCGATACGAATCCGATTTCGTGTTCTGCTGTGAATTAACTTGACTGGACAACGTAATGACCTAAAACCTGAGTTTCTGTAGTCCCTACACGCGGGGCGTCTCCAGAGCTCGAGAAGATTAATCCGATTCCCTACAGTCCTACACTTTGACTCCCTCAGGATTATCTTTCTGATCAGGTCCTTCCCATTGTCCTTTTTAATTTCACGTTCTTTCTCATGCTTACCCATTCTTTATTAGTTAATTCAAAGTTGCGGGTTGTGTCTAGCTGATTAACAACGATCACTTTCTTTGTGGTACAAAGATGGCGTCCACCAGGCATTCTCATTCCCTCCCTTGATTCAATCGATAAATATTAGTAGCGTTCGCGTTATATGATTTGCACAGTCACTTCAAAAACTGATGATCGCTAAGCACAGCGGTTAGGTTGAAAATTAGAAGGTACTGAGTCTACTTCTCCATGTTGTAGAGGAAAAGAGAGCAAGCATTCAAAGGCACAATATGAGCTTGTCAGAAAAGTAATGCATTCTTGAATTTCGAATTGGATTTCACACACATATACACAAAAAACAAACAAATATTTAACTATCTATCTATCTGTCTGTCTGTCTGTCTGTCTGCCTATCTATCTATCTATCTATCTATCTATCTATCTATCTATCTATCTATCTATCTATCTATCTATCTATCTATCCATCTATCTACCTAAAAATCTATCTATCTATCTATCTGTTTGTCTGTCTGTCCGTCCGTCCATGAATGTGTGGCTAAGTAAGGATATTTCATTAATTATTTTATTTTATTTTTTGTGGATTTTCTCGCACCAAATTTCTCCGAGGAGCAGCCAACGTGTTAATACTTTTGATTCTATGCGTGGCGTTTAACACCATGGGACGCGATCTATCGTCTCCTCTGGTGGACTAGAAGCTAAAACCACTACTGTGGGATAGAGTGGATTTTTAAAATCTAAACACTTGTCCGACAGGGGATCCAACTCGGACCTCTGGTGAGTAAGCGTTTGGTGTCCTACGGTGTGCATAAACACCTAGCTGTCCCTTCTGGTCGTTTAAGATTTCGACTTTAGAACAATTTGACGTGACATAATTATCAATTGCTGAAGCGCGCTGCTATGCTGTTAGGAATCGGCTGGTGTGACGTAATATCGATAGTATCCCACAGTTTTGAAATTAACCCTGGACAAGATATATTGCAGTTCTTTTACCCACGGAAGCAGCAGAATATATTTGAGAGAGAGAGAGATGCAGAGGGGTTGAAGAGAAACAGATATACATTGTGAGACAGAAAAATCTGTAAAATCAATTCTGTTGAAACAATGGCAGTTCCGACGTACTCCGAGTTCTAAGTATATAAAGCGTGCAAGCTACAAATCTTGTTACGTAATAAAAGAAATAAAAGCAATTACGAAGTACTCCGAGTTGTAAGTATATAAAGTGTGCAAGCTAAAAATCTTGTTACGTAATAAAAGAAATAAAAGCAATTACGAAGTACTCCGAGTTGTAAGTATATAAAGCGTACAAGCTATAAATCTTGTACATAATAAATGAAATAAAAGCAAAAACAAAAACAAAAAACAAAAAAGAAAATATACAACGAAAATGCAGCAGACCTAAATACACTACAGATAATGTACATAAAGGAAATCGCAGACATTCGAATGGGGTGGGGTGAGGTGTCTTTAAAGCGGATACAAAACAATCTAACCATAACTTGAAATGGAAATTTAAAAAAAAAAAGAAACCTTTATTATTACTATATCATTCGTATATCTAATAAAGCAGCATTCACACAACTTCCATGGAAATTCATACGAAACACATTGCTACACCGCTGGTATTTAATATAATTGTGTAAATTTGTATATATTACTCAGTATTCCAAAGAATTCATTAAATTATTCATTCATAAAACGTCAGCAATACAACAAATCAAATGACATAAAAGAAAAGTTCAAAGAATTTCAGTCATTAGAGGATAAGTAGGTCATTCAGTCAGTCAGTCTATTCATTCACTTATTCATTCGCCTACTTCATTTTTAAGCATTTTCTGTAAAGAAGGAAACGTTGCGATTACTGACGTAAACAGCTCTGCGGTCATTGCGTTGGAAACTTGCTAAATTCATTTCATTCTTGTCGCATATTAAAAAAAAAGATGGTGGCATCTTTTGGGCCTGAGAGGTAATCAACCGTGACACCAAAGAGGAAATGAAACTATTCGAGCGCGAAAACAAATCACAAAAACACTAACTACAAGAACTGTTGCCGGGATCCAAGAAAACAAATCACAAAAACACTAACTACAAGAACTGTTGCCGGGATCCAAGAAACCGCCAAACACAAGTAACTTGTGAGTTTCATTCCAAAAGGCTTTTTCTTGTTGCAGTATGCAAAGAAGGAAGTTGTGAAGTATGCAAAGAAGGAAGTGGTGAAGAATGCAAAGAAGGAAGTGGTGAAGTATGCAAAGAAGGAAGTGTTGAAGTATGCAAAGAAGGAAGTAGTGAAGAGATGAGAGAAAGTGACTGAGGGAGTATTCAAACCACACTTGTACAACTCTCCCGGTTATTAATACAAATGGGAAAACAGTCGTTAACCACGACGAGGAGACAGAGGGCGACCAAGAAACTGGTCGCGTACGTACCTTTGCTCAGTGCATAATTGCTTTTGCAGTTAAATTTAAAAGAGGGGAGACTACTTTTGTTGAATTAATACTTTGAGAAATGAATTAATTCTTTTTTCCGAAAGACGTACCCTCTAGTTACGTATGTTTTCATCAACTATTCGACAACTCGAAATGCCACTGAAATCAGAAACACAGGTATCTTCGTCACGTCATCAAATAAGATCTATCACGTGATGAAAAATGTGTTTACGTCACCGTACAATAGCCTCGAATCGTAATGGATGCTGTCACCAGAGTGTCAAAATGCGTGGTAGAGAAGAGGATATATTTCAAGGGAGAACGTGTAGCAAATGGTCTCATTCAGCCTGGTCCGCTTTTGTAATTTCACGTGCTCAGAAGAAGAATGTGCGAAGTTTTTGCCCCTATTCCCCAGCATCTCTGACGGACCCCAAGGACGTGTGGGTTGAGCGTAGCACCACACGTCAACATTAACATTCGAACTGCCATCTGTCATTCCGTCATCTGTAACTAAAATGAAGACTGCCAGTCCATGAACGTTTGAGGATATGGTGAAAGCACTTGAAGACTGCAAGTCCATGAACTTTTAAGGAAGTCGTGAAAGCACTTGAAGAAGTCCATGAACGTTTGAGGAAGTGGTGAAAGCACTTGAAGACTGCAAGTCTTTGAACGAATGAGGAAGTGGTGAAAGCACTTGATGACTCATTTGAAAATGAATCACCTCGACTAGTCTCAAACCGAATTTTTTTTCCAGCAGAGATATCTATATGAACCACCTGTGCAGGCGTGCGTTCGAAGATGCCTGTGGCTGTTTTCTGGCAGGAAGGCTGCTATCCAAAACCTACACCACCTCCAACACAGATCATTTTACTTATGGTGTTGTCCCCCCCCCCCACATCTCATCCACTCCTGATCCTTCATGGGTACAGTATGATCGTACCTGCTACCCAGGTGTGCATAAGACGGTTTATTATAAACTCATCTGTAATCATATTCATTATTTTTTGCTGCTGCTTTCTTGACTTTTTCCTTCAAAAGAGAAGACCAAATTGCTGATAGTATGCTGTTGCGTGGTGGAGGTGGAAGAGTACAGAGGGGTCTTTGTATGTTAGGGTGGGGGGATGGGGTAATACCCATATTAGGATTCAGAATATTCAGTTTAAAAATAAAATAATAATATAGAAATAAATTAAATGTTACTTGTCGTTGCGACAAATCTGTTTGTGGAGCACTCAAGAAAGCTCGACGAACATGTCTTCAATTCTGTTAGCAGCGTGCGTCACTTGAAAAAAATAATCTTAAGATCCACTCCATGAAGAGAAGAAGGTTCAATTTCAATCACTTTAAATTCTTAACTTCAGTCCATGAAGTTAAAGGTACAATTTCAATCAGTTTAAATCCTTAACTTCAGTCCATGATTTGAGAAGAGAAAAAGGTACAATTTCAATCAGTTTAAATTCGTAACTTCAGACCATGAAGAGACATAGGTACAATTTCAATCAGTTTAAATCCTTAACTTCAGTCCACGAAGAGATGGGCGTGCCATATGTCATGATCGTTTTAAATCCCTTAAGATCATTTCCTATTGTAATCAGTTTGAATCACTGGAACAATTTCATTAAGATAAATTTACAATTTCTAGGATTTTGAAGTCGTAGGATCATATATTCCTCGAAGAGATGGAGTCCACTTCAATCATTTTAAACCTTAAGGATCATTCAGTAAAGGATTGGAGATACTATTTCTATGATTTTAAATCCTTAGGATCCTATCATAATCAAATGAATGAAGAATTTCAAACATTAAGGCAAGGCAAATTTACTATTCTTTCTCTTTCATTTCTAATAACACGTATGGCTAGGTAAACGTACTACTTCTAACATTTTCAACATGTATGGCTAGATAAACATACTTCTAACATTTTCTACACGTATGGCTAGTTAAACGTACTTCTAACATTTTCAACACGTATGGCTAGTTAAACGTACTTCTAACATTTTCAACACGTATGGCTAGGTAAATGTACTACTTCTAACATTTTCAACACGTATGTTTATACATTTCAAGTTAAATGTTATATTTCTTTCAATTTCATTCTTACAACCTTAAGAAGACTGAGCATATAATTTCTTTCACGTTTGTCGTTAAAATCACAGTAACAATATGATGAGCGTCCAGCATTGTCACTTCACATTCATTCGTTCAGGACCTCTCTTCTAAATCAACAGGGCGCAATACGCATTCGTTCTATCGTTCAATTTAAATTCAACAAAATGAAAATGTATATAAAATATATATATGGGAACATTCCGCCATCATACAACAATATTTGCAAGTGAGAACTAACAGAGATGTCAAGCGTTCACATTACATTCATTACCTGAGGCAAACATACTGAAATGTCAACAGGTCAATTATTATTATTATTAGTAGTAGTAGTAGTAGAATAAACCGTAGATGCAAGATATTACTATATGCATTAATGTTATGCCTGTGTTACTACTGTCTGTGGCCACTGGAAGGACAAAGACCCAGACATCATCCTCTGCTTGACGCTGACTTGACATGGCGGCCTTGACCTGTTATTGATCAGCAGGGCAAACTAAATGCTGCAGTATACAAAGGTGGCCTCGACCTTATCATTCGATTACTCACATAAAAGTGTCAAATTGAATTTTTATTTTCCAAGAAAGGGCAGCGTGATTTAAAAATTATACAAAAATAAATAAGAAAAAAAATGTCGCCTTATATTTCTTGCATTTTTTTCATCCCAAATTGCGCAGCTTGCGAGAGCCGTCGATTTCAATATGTTAGTTGCACACTCAGGTACCCTCCCCCTCCTTACAAGCACACTAAGGAACGCACACGCATATTCACTCTCAAACACATCTAATGGGAAATTACGCAACTTCATGCAAATGCACACCCACAAACATTTAAGCGAACAACTATTGTAAATTATATAAAAACGCAGACACACGAGAAATATACACAACAACAGTAAAAACAGAAGATGCATATGTACACACAATCAAGCACATACAAAAAGTTATAAATACACATAAGTGCACACGTGGATGGATGGAAAGACAGATTGATTGATTGACTGACTGACTGACTGACTGACTGACTGACTGACTGACTGATTGACTGACTGACTGACTGATTGATTGATTGATTGGAAAACATTACTTTAAATTCAGCATAAAACTGTCAAACATCACTCATATATTTTCACTATGCAGATGCGTCTAACATTACATACTGACCACTTCCAGCTATTCCGGATAAACGTTTATCTCCGTCAAGTACATGTGCACCTCCCACACTATTGAATATCAACTATCTCCATCACGTGCGAGAATACATGCATTGTATTTATACGCATGTCTTAAAATAGTACGCTTGCACCGATCTAAGAAATTTACATTTGCACCTATCTAAATTAGTACTTTTGCACCTATCTCAAAATAGTACACTTGAACCTATCTCAAAGTGGTTTATGCCAATATCTTAAATAGTCCGCTTGCACCTATCTAAAAATAGTATGTATGCGCATATATTAAAATGTTCCGCTTGCACCTATCTCAAAATAGCACGTTTGCACCTATCTCAAAATAGTACGCTTGCGCCTATCTAAATTAGTACGTTTGCACCTATCTCAAAATACTAAGTATGCAACTGTCTATAAAAAAAATTGTACGTATTCGCCTATCTCAACCTAGTATGTGTGTCCATATTCTCAGTTAGTACGTGGGCACTTAGCTCTTATAGGTCACGCATAGGACATAAGCACCAAGAATTATGCATATGGAACCCGTCAATTATATTTCCATTCTCTAAGAGTCATTGATTTGAAGGGCGAGGCACCTGAGCAAATGATGACGCAACCACGGATCATCAAGTAAAAGGTTACTCTTGCGTTGTAGAATATATTATATATGTTACTACTCTGCCCACATGACTCCTTCCTACTTTAAGTAAAGCGTGACAACACCGGTCGTGACAGAATGAAAAACAAAGAAATAGAAACAAAATTCGTGACGACAACGGAGAGGGCAAGGAGATATCCCTAGCTGCGCTAGCTAGAGACGCGCTAGTAATGAAAACTCTACGATTATTGTTAGTGTCTCCCCCCCCCCACTCCCCACTCCCCCCCAACAACATTCAAAAAGACGAGAGATATCCGTGCACTTAAAGAAACTAAGCCCCCTTTCACGCTCATCCCGCTCTTCAGCTCCATTGACATACATGTATACACTCACTTTTACAAGCACACACACACAGACAAGTGTACGCATAAACATACACGCATAAACGGACACGTTGCGCACGAATACGCACGCACGCACAATATAAAGAAAAAGAGACATAATACAAAGACAAAGAGGAGGAAAGAGAATATATATAAAAAAAAAGAACAAACTGCCAAGTGACGTTATGCATGACAGAGAAGGAAGTGGGAAGGAAAAAACGAAAGAAAACCGAAACCGGATTCATATACCATACTGATAAACGGAAAGGGAAAAAAATGAGCAAATAATCATTGAGATTCCATTTTTAAAATATTAAACACTGAAATATTTTCACTTGAACGCAATCTTATAGTTACATTATCGTCACGGTCAACAATGTATGTTTTAAAATAAATATAATAAAATGAACGGCAGTAGAAAAACAACCAGATTTAAAGCTAGAGAAAATATAGTGTTGATTGAAAACAATGTCAGTTATTATCATCATCATCATCATCATCGTGACCATCGTCTTCGATACTATCATCATAATCATCATCATTTAAAAGACAGCACCTTCTATTACTGTCAAATTTATTATCGTCATTGTTGTATCAATACAGCATTGTTTCCTGGGCTGGTTATTATTGAAATCTGTTACAGTATGAAAGGTAGCCTCGTAATTAATTTTGTCTCGTAGGTGAAGAAAGCAAGCCAATGATAAGTTCGAAATAGAGTTGGTGTGTGTCCTGTGATCATTTTATTCAAAGCACAGCTGTGTTCATGCACCCAAGACTGTTTCTTAGTATTTCACTGCTTTAAACAACTTAGCAAGCCGATGTATGTAAAGTAATATTACTTAGCCATGGCTTTGTCTTTTCTCGTCTATCCTATGTTTATGATTAATACATTCCGATCGAGTTAAGAAGCACCTACTTCCATTCCGCTTGAAACAGGAAAAGGATTTATGTTACTTTGTCCAGATTCGGCGCTTATGCTGCACTGCTTTCAGCTGCACCAACCAATGCTGCACTCAAAACGCTACATCGTATGCGGCACCACAGCTGTGCCAAATCAGACTTTCTGGAGGAAGAAGATACAGGCCAAGGTCGTTGCCTTTCGTCACGTGCCTATGTCAGCTGTCAACCAAGACGCTCGCCATGGACTTGCTTTGTGTTCCTGCAAGTCTCCAGAACTGCACAACCATGACTCCTTTTCTAAGAGAAGTAGACTTTAACTTGAAACTACGGTGCACACGTACACGTTCTAATGATCCTAAACTTAACTTCTAATGATCCTAAACTGCCTACCAAACTAGTAAGGTCTTATCATCGTCAAGACTGACGATTGGACAATTTAAAAAATATATTCATGCAGCAAAATCGAAAAATTTGGCGATCTTTTTAAAGCATCGCAACCACAAAACCAAATGCCCTTAGCCCATCGGTTAAGTCGATAATTCCTGAAGTTATTATAGCATTAACATCCAGTGTGAGCTAAAGGGTCTCTGCCTGTCTCTGTCTCTTTCTGTCTGTTTTGTCTGTCTCTTTCAATCTTTCATTGTCTCTCTTTCTGTCTGTCTCTCTGTCTATGTCTACTTTGTCTGTCTCTTTCTGTCTGTCTCTTTCTCTTTCTGTCTCTCTCTTTGTCTCCCTCTCTGTCTATTTGTCTGTCGCTTTCTGTTTCTGTCTGTCTCTCTCTCACTGTTGCTTTCTGTTTCTTTGTATGTCTCTCTGTCTGTCTGTCTGTCTGTCTCTCTCCTCGTTTGCTTTCTGTTACTCTCTCTTTTGTCTCATACTGTCTCCCTATTTTTCTCTGTCTCTTTCTCTCTCTAGATCTCTCTCTCTTTATGTCTCTCTGCCTCTCTCGCATACTGTCAATCTCTTTCTGTCTCATATTTTCTGTCTCTTTCTCTCTCTCTCTGTCTCATACTGTCTCACTTTCTGCCTCTCTGCCTCTTACTCTCTCTCTCTCTCTCTCTCTCTTTAACTTCCCCACTCAAAGCAGGTGCACACTTTCTTTCTCTGATTCCTGATCCACAGACGGCTCAAATAGCTGATCACGGATGAAAGGCGTAGTCGATAAAACTAACAGGTTATTTTTGTATTAATCTTTCCTCAGCCTGTACAAAGTTTGCCTCTTAACTAACAAACGTCGTGGCCAAAGACAGGCATTAGGAAGAAGACACTTTTGTGGCCAATAGGTTAGTGTCACCGGAACAGCGACTTCCAGACACCTCGTGACTCCTGGCGGGGACCAGCCTGTCAGACTCTTTGGAGATGTTTTGAGTAATCAGACATAGCAACGACGTTAGGAGTTTGCTAATCAGGCGTGTGTCACTGTGTGAGAGCGCGCGCGCCGCCGGGGAAAAGAAAGTGAGCACGGCTCATGCTTGTTTCAGTGGAAGACCGTTTAACAAAATTGACCGGTCAACTGACGCCATGTTAGGAGTAATGAAGGACATCACCAATTCTTCATTTATCATTATCATGATCGTCGTCATCTTTAAATTAGCAGTCTCATTTCATAATGAAGGACATCACCAATTCTTCATTTATCATTATCATGATCGTCGTCATCTTTAAATTAGCAGTCTCATTTCATAATGAAGGACATCACCAATTCTTCATTTATCATTATCATGATCGTCGTCATCTTTAAATTAGCAGTCTCATTTCATAATAGAGAATACACACAGACGTCATTCTTAGGTCAATTTTCCTGTTTCTCCGGAAAAGCAACCCTCCACCACCATCACCCCCCCCCAAAAAAAAAAAATTAAAATATAACTAGATGATCGAACTCAGATAACAACTTTCACGGGCGGTTAGCGGAAAACAATTATTTGTTTAATCTAAAGGTACATATTTTTAAGAGACATACTTGAATTTTTAAAATAAACACGAAAGTGCCTCGAGACTGCCAGGTAAATCAAATCGACTTTGGCCATGGCGATCATGGCTGCTGATTACGCGCGAAGAAATCGATATCGATCGCCAGCTGTAACTGTTGTCTGTGATCTTAGACTAAAACTACATTCCAGAGCAAATAATGATAGCGATTTTAGACTAAAACTTAATTCCAGTGAAATAACTCTCAGAGCAAAATAAGGACCATGATCTTAGACTAAAGCTTCATTCCAGGGAAACAACTCTCAGAGCAAATAATGATTGTGATCTTAGACCAAAGCTTCATTCCAGGGAAACAACTCTCAGAGCAAATAATGATTGTGATCTTAGACCAAAGCTTCATTCCAGGGAAACAACTCTCAGAGCAAATAATGATTGTGATCTTAGACCAAAGCTTCATTCCAGGGAAACAACTCTCAGAGCAGAGCAAATAACAGGTGAAACGCAGTAGTGTTCAAGTGTACTACCAATCTACACCTGGCTTCGCGAATCACCTTGTACATTTGAAAAAATTAATGAGTTTAAATTTCCTTTTGTTTTAAACATTACAGGTCGCAAGTGGTTCGTGAGAGACTTTGCTGAAAATGAAACAAAGCTCGCTGATTGACCGGGAACAGTGGTGTTCATGACAACAAGAAGAGTGAGCCTTCGCACCCAGCTGTCACACTTTTGAAAAAGTTCGAATTGGCAGCAAACGCCCATGGGCAGAAGTTGCTGCCGCATTTTGAGTTAATATAATTTCAAAGTGTTCACTGTGTCTGCCTGTCCCCCTTCCCTTCACCCCAACCCCTTCTTGTTTGATTCTTCGTTCTTTCGCTCTTTCGTTCATTCGTTCGTTCTTTCTTGCGTTTTTTCGCTCTTTCCTTCTTTCTTTCTTTCATTCGTCCTTTTTTCCTTTCTTTCTTTTTTCTTTCGTTCGTTCGTTTGTTCTTTCTTTCGTTCTTTTGCTCTTTCTTTCTTTCTTCCATTCCGTCCTTTTTTCCTTTCTTTCTTTTTTCTTTCGTTCGTTCGTTTGTTCTTTCTTTCGTTCTTTTGTTCTTTCTTTCTTTCTTTCTTTCTTTCTTCCATTCGTCCTTTTTTCCTTTCTTTCTTTTTTCTTTCGTTTGTTCGTTTGTTCTTTCTTTCGTTCTTTTGCTCTTTCTTTCTTTCTTTCTTTCTTTCTTTCTTTCTTTCTTTCTTCCATTCGTCCTTTTTTTCCTTTCTTTCTTTTTTCTTTCGTTCGTTCGTTTGTTCTTTCTTTCGTTATTTCGCTCTTTTTTTCGCTTGTTCTTTCTTTCCATTTTGGGTGGTTGTGTGCCAAAAGGCGATAGGTTGTTCCAAGGACTTGCTCTCGCCTACTCGGACTTAGAAACACCCCGCCCTCAAGTCAAAGGCTCACCCTCCTCTTACAAGGCGGACTTAGTAGAACGTAATGGGTTTCACGATACTCAAAACATCTCACTTGTTCAACAGATAATATTGTTGCTTTAAAAAAATAATAATAATTTATATCCAACAATCGTCATCGACAACAAAGACGTCAGGAAAGGTAATAAAGTATATGTAACTGTTGAGTGTCGCACATATGCAAATGCTATTATCAATAACTATAACTTATGAACGAGTCAAGAACGTTGAAAACAGATAAGAATTGTTAATAATGTTATCACCAATAATATTTCTACCGCCAACTGTACTTCTAATGCTCCCATTACTTCTACTGCTACTTCTATTATTATTTTTCTTGTATAGAAGTGCCATTATTATTATCACACGATTTCTGTTGACTGTTGGTTCTGAATCAAGATCTTGTCAAGATTCTGGGAGATCCAAGGTTTTACGGAGGTTTTGAGCACTTTTTAAGGAGCGCTGCTTTTTACTAGTGTGGCGATTCTGTTGTTTCCAGATAGTTTATTCAGATAGCCTTTCAACACGGATGTTATGTCCCACAAGACTCCTATCAATACAGATATATTATTATTATTATTATTATTATTTCTTTTTCTTTGTCTTCTTCTTTTTGTTATATAATAATACTGGATGTGGTTGTGGCTGTGACTTATCATTGCAGCAGCACCAGTAATGATGGTGATGATCGCTCTGATGGTTATTAAAAATCGTTATCATCTTTATTATGCAAAAATAACAGTCACGTGAACTAGCAGCAAGCAAGTGTGCGGTGTCTTGCATTTTAGTAAGGCTTGCCACCCATTTTCATTGTGTTATTGGAAGATTGCACAAAGCTCTAGTGACGTGTCTGTCTCGCTCAATTTTTTTCTCCTGTCAGGTTTGTGTTCTCGACTGACAGCGCCAAGTCCACCCTTTCCGAGTTAGGACTTGGAGAGGACCACTTCTGCGAAATAAATAACTGGTATTGTCCTCGACAGCAGCCTCGGCTATCCGAAAGGACGTCAAAGCTTTTGAATCAAAGTAATGAAGACGAGATTCTCGCCAACGAAAACGAGGCTCGCGTGGTATTTCCTCTCTTTTTGCGGCGAGTTTGATTGCTGCTCATTTCCAGAGGAAATCTCCAAAACTTCTCGACGGACAGGGGCTCATTTAAACGCGTACACGAATTAATCTGTTTATCAAACAAGTCAAGAGGAAAATAAATAAAATTTATAAGGGAGGGGGGAGAAGGACGCAAGAAAAAGTCGGCGTATTTCATTTCACTTTTTTTTATTTAAAAGTCGAATGCACGCGCAAGACGGATTACTACAGAAAGGGTAAGAGCAACAAAACCTTTCTTCTTAAAGAGAAGATAACTCAAGTGAAAAACAGGACGAGGGGAGTTTGGCTGGATGAATGGCTGGATCCGTGAAATGATGAGTGAATAAAGCCAGTATCGGGAAAGAGAATTTTAAACGTTTATGGAGTGTTAAACTTTCTATTATTAAATAAACAAAACAATTTTCTGATGCTGGCAACTCCTATAAATGAGTGGGGAAACACGGACTTAATGTGTCCACATGTACTTGTGCTTGCATAAACTGCATAAGCCCTCTTTTGTGAACACTAGTCCTTTATATGAACTCTAGTTTTCTTTGTGAACAAAGTTCATCTATTTCGAAAAGTGTTCAAGAAGAGTAATGTTCGAAATAGATGAACTTTGCAGGCACAAGTACATGTGGACACATTACTCTTCGTGAACACTGTTCACAAGGGGAGGTGGATAGTGGAACGGTGGGGGGGGGGGGCAACTCTCAGAAACATTTTTAAAACGGAAACGTGAAATTATATGCTAGCGCTTACTGCAAACGACTGAAAAACGCCGATAGTTTATGAAGAGGTCCTCCACTTTAAGTCGCTGTAAATTCTACCTCGGCAAAAAGAAATCGACTCGTTCGATCAAAGTCATGGTGTGGCATTGACACAGCATTTCTGCCACATGGGGAAAAAGGCAGAAAGAAAAAGAAAAAAAAATAATTCAACGAACTTTTCACTATTTGATTGTGTCAGTATACTGCAGAGTTTCAATAAAGGATTGGGGTGGGGGTGGGGAGTTAAGGGTTTTTCAACTTCAGTCACCAAACACTTGGAAGACGAAATCCTGAGATACACGACCTTGGTAGAAATAGCTTTGTCTAGTGTGCGCCAGATGAAAACTAGCGAGTTTCCTGGCAGAAACTTAAAAAAAAAATTGTATAGGAAATGAAGGAAGGGAAGGAATGTTGGAATTGTATTAAGCACACTATAATGATGTGGGTTTTTTTTTTTGGTGTGTGTTGGGGACAACACTGGAAAGATTATGGTGGACTAGATAATTTTTTTTCAACCAATTTTTTTCAACCGTATTTCTTGCAAATGACAAACCACTTAAGGGAGACAATTACATTCGCCATGTGTATAATTCTTCTGCTTGGAGGTCACGTCCAAAGACAGAGACGTACAACAGTAAGCATTGAGTTTATTAATTTTACCAAAGACTAGAGTTTTTTCCCCTGGTAAACAATCCTTATCACTCACGTTCATCGTTTGCTTTGTTGTATTAGAAATGATCCATGAACTATTAATAATGCAATATTAGTATTTAATTTCTCACATTAAACATATAAAATATAACCCGTACAAATAACAGATGTGGCAGTACTGAGAATAACATAATAAAATTAAAGAAAGAAAGAAAATTGGCGGAGCTAGATTTGAATAGATAAAAGAACTACGGATTAAGATATGACAGTGGGCTCTGTGTGGGCTGTGTTGGACTGTGTGGGCTGTGTTGGAATGTGTGGGCTGTGTTGGAATGTGTGGGCTCCCACCTCTATGGCCACTTATACGGTTCAGTGTGGTTTGTACATCTCATTTTAAAAGTTACATTAAATTTCATGAACAAAGTTATGGCTACGTGACAAAATGTTTTCTCTGCATATCGTAAGATCATACATTGCAACATTACCTAACACAGATCACTGAGTACTTAGCATGGCCTGTTTATAATCTTATTTTTATAATAAATATTTGAAACCTATTGACTACAGAAATTTGCACACACACACACACACACACACACACACACAAAATTGACATTAGTTTTATACTAAAACCGGTTGCTGTCTTACACTTACTGATCCACAACAGTATAAGCACCCCCAACTCCTTCCATTGAAACACACACACACACATGCCTTCTAACTCGATATATCTGTCATGAAACGTAGATTTCATTGTACTTACAATTCTAAATTTGAATGTTGTAGCAATTAAATATGCAGAGTGAATGTATCCGTAGTCGGAAGTGCGAAATCCTTGGGTGGGGGGAGAGATGAGAGGGATGGAGGCAGAGAGGCATATAGACACGAGAAGGTACACTGTGTATGTACAGGGAAATGGATTGTCTCAGTGCCAGGTTGTCATGAAATGATGCACGGGTGATACGTTTTCTAAATCTGACGTGGAAAGCGGGTGAAAGCCGAATTAATATAAACCTCAAAGAGCGTTGAATCAGTACAACACTAAACAATAGGTTGAAGGAAGGGTGATGACACTCTATGGCCAGGGCATGACCAGGTGGAGTCTCTGATTTAGGAAACCTTTCTCAAGGTAAATGAGTGACCGTGACTAGAAGAAAGTAGGATTTAAATTGTATTCTTTATATTAAATTATTAATATTATAACGCTAAGTTTTATTCAGAGGTCGGTAAACTTACGTAAGACAAACGAAAGCAGTTTGGAGAAGAAACCTTGGGCCAGTCACGCTTTGGTATTTCAGGGTCCCAGAGATTTGCATGTAATTTGGTCATAGCAACGGAAGTCGACGTTTTCGATGCCTGCTGCGTGTGCCAACACCTCAGTACGAACGCAGTGAACATGACAGCTGAGTCATTGACGTGAGAGAGTTGTGGGCCCTGACTTCCAAAAAATACTTTACCTATAAAATCCTTTTACTCCGAAGATTGTAAAGTGTACATATGATAGTGTAGACTGTAGAGCTAAAAGTGTAGAGATGAAAGTGTAGAGATGAAAGTGAAGAGATGAAAGTGTGGAGATAAAAGTGTAGAGACAAAGGTGCAGAGATGAAAATGTAGAGGTCACTGAAGAAAGAAACTACGCTGTTGTTACGTAACCACGTATTATTATAACTTCCGTTTTTAATTCTTATAATTAAAATTGATTGTTAATTGTTCTTCACTCTTAAGTGTCTTTGTTACTATAGTTTGTTAAATGTAAGTGTAAATATCTCATTTCGCTTAGTGAAATCAGCATCATAAGTGTAGTGTAACTAACATTAGCATCAGTGTTGTGTAATGTTTATTTATTATATTGCAGTTTGCAGGGGTGGATGAGCAGAAACCTGATCTAACTATATCTGGCCATCGACCCATAAAACCCCACAAATCATACTATCCAGCATTAGCACTTGCAGGTGGATTAGCGTGCCAGGCTTGACAGGTATTTGAACTAATCGCATAAGCGACACCCCAGGATGTATACGACATTATCTATTATTCATTTTTCTGTCCGAACTTTCAACCATTACTTCCCATCTAGTGGTCTGACCATACTTATCACCATCTCTCTATCCGTCTGTGCATCAGTCAACAATGTCTTTTGCCCGTTCATCCGTCTATTTCTCTATCTCCCTTTTCGACTATTTCTAATCCTGAGGCGAGTGCCAAACTGGAACCAGTGCAAAATACTCAGAATATACTTCACACTGTGCATAAGCCACAAAATGGTAACACCCAAGCATTCTTGAAACTGTCTGGTTTCAAAGACTGCCAAAGCTATTAACGTTCCCACGGCATCATTCATCAGCTTCTCATATATTTTTACTACAGTTTCTTGTTACCTGGTTTTCACGGGTTTTGTTACCTTTCATTTACTTGGTCCTCATCGATTTTGCTACCTTTCCTGTTACTCGGTCCTCAACGATTTTTGTTACATTATGCTACTTGGTCCTCATCGATTTTTGCCATCATTTTCTGTTACTTGTCCCCGTTTAGTTTTTGCTACCTTTTCTGCTATATGTATCTCGTCGATATTTGCTACCCTTTCCTGTTACATGATCCTTATCGATTTTTGATACATTTTTGCTACTTAGTCCTCATTGATGTTTGCCATCTTTTCGTTACTTGGTCATCATCGATTTTTGCTACCTTTTCTGGTATTTGTTTCTTTTCGATTCTTGCGTCCTTTACTGTTTCTTGGCTATCGTCGAAATTTGCTATCGTTTTCAAATGCTTGTCCTCAACGATTTTTGCTACCTTTTCTGTTATATGGTCCTCATCGTTTTTTGCTACCTTTTCTGATATTTAGTCCTCATCGATTTTGTTACCTTTTTCTTTTATTTCGTCCTCAACGCGTTTAGCTATCGTTTCTCTTTCTTTCTGTGTTGCCCTTACTAACATGCAACAGACCAAGTTTCAATGACTGGTGCCATAAAGACTGTGACAATAAACTGCTCACGCCAAGAAAGAAAGAAAGAAATCCTTGTTGAATGGAGGAGATAAAATAAAACAATTGTAAACGGAGACATATTGTGCAAGGAAAGCTCAAGGTAATGAAAGAGAGAGAGAGAGAGAGAGAGAGAGAGAGTGAGAGAGAGAGAGAGAGTGTGTGTGTGTGTGTGTATGTATCGGGGTGTGGGTGTGAGAAAGAGGAGGGCAATGGTAAATAAATATTTAATTAGAAAGTCGAACACAATAAAAGAATTCCATGTCTGTGAACGATTTGCAGCAACGGACAAGATTTGTTTTCTCTTGGTTTGCTTCTTGTTTGTCCAGAAATTCAGATGTAATTTCAAGAACAGATAATCTAGAACGGACATTAATCAGAACAAAATCTCGGGCTGTTCAAGTGTTCAAAGCTGTTAGTACGGAAATCTAAAGTGCAGAATCCGTAACTGTTTTCAGTGACAGGATGACTTTCCAACTGTCCAAATAAATTCGTTCATACACAAAAATTAAATGTGATGAATGTTATTACTCCTTTCAGTGACATTCTGAATTTTTAAGTGTGCAAAGTTTTAAATGCAGGAATTAAACATAGAATCTATTAACTAGTCTCAGTGACATGTTCAGCATATCAGGAAAAATAATTCCTAGCAGCGAATTAGGTCGAAGCAAGCGTGCTTGAGTTTTGGTGTTACGTGCAGTCAATAACTTGCATTTATAAACTTAATAGTTATGTATCGAGGCAGGCTGTCATGTACAGCTATAGACCTGCAGACTTTGGGACTAGTGATTGTATAGACATTAGGGTGTAGCATGCAGGCATTAACTATTATGTGTTTGTGTGTGTGCATATATGCAATGGTTGAAAGAATGAATATATGTTACAAGTGATAAAATAAACATAAATAAAAGAATTAATAATTATATTAATTATTTTATTTAAGTAATTTATGTAAATGTTTGTGAGTTCATGCTGTATTTTGAAAAAAAGTAGAATGGTAAGAAAGAAGGTTTCTTGTTTTTGTTTTTGAAAATAAGACTTGTCTGGAATGATACACTAACTCAGAGTCCAAGTCCATTAAGTGCCATTTTTTTTAACACGTGTGCGTTTGTTGAATGAAAGACGTACTGTTCTTGTCGCATTCAATTATTCTTAGAAGCAGTCAAGGAGGAAACACAATGGCCAAGAATATATCCGTTTGTTTCCTAGGAATGACTCGCCTTGCAAGACTGGCTGTTATGCCTGAAAGACCTCCACTATCCATTGCATTTCTTGTAGCACTATATGTAATGACTTTAGTAGGTTCAGGAGTGGACATTTCTTGTAGCACTGTATGTAATAACTTGAATACTTTTACAAGTGAACATTTCCAGTAGTACTATTTGTCATGACATGAGATGGTATGAGAGTGAACAGTTAGTGTAGAACTATTATAATGGCATGAGTAGGTTTTGGAGTGAACATTTCTTGTAGTACTATTTGTATTGACACGAGCAGTCTTAGGAGGGAATATGTTCTGTAGCATTATTTGTAATGATATGAGTAGGTTTGAGAGTCTACATTTCTGTATTAGTATATGTAATGACATGAGATGGTTTTAGGAGTTAATATTTCCTGTAGCACTATTGTAATGACATGAGTTGGTTTTAGGAGATAATATTTCCTGTAGCACTATTTGTAATCACAAGAGTAGGTTTATGAATGAACATTTTGTGTTATACTATTTAGAATGACATGAATAGCTTAGGAGTAAACATTTTCTATACTATTTGTAATGACGTGTAGGTTTAGGAGTGATAATCTCCCTTAGCACTATTTGTAATGATATGAGTAAGCTTATTAGTGAACATTTAAAATACCACTATTTGTAATGACATAAGTAGGTTTAGGAGTTAAAATTTTTTTGTAGTACAAGTAGTGAAACAGAAACTGTTCGTTCCAACAACCTATTGTCATTACAAATGGTATTACAGGAAATGTCCACTCCTACACCTAATCAAGTCATTACAAATAATGCTACAGAAAATGATCACTCATATCATGACCTACTCATATCATTACAAATCGTACTACAGACCCCAGAAGCCGCAATTGACCTTTCATCTGCACGATGTTCTCAGTCTTGGGCTGCTTCTGGGGAGCCCAACAGCCTCTGAGTTGGATGACAGGAGGGTATGCTCCAGAAAGTTGAGAATATAAAATGAGAACGAAAGTAATTTTAAAAGGTGTATTTTATGTTTAAAAACATAAGTCATTTAAATAAAAAGTTAATGAGATGGATGGTGTTGCTTACAATGATTCAATGACAGTCTTAATTGATGTGGTAGACAAGTGGGCCGGATGGCAATGCGGGCCAGACTAAAACCTTCACGGGCCGGAGTTTGCCCGACCTGGTTAGACCAAGCGTGGAGAATAGAGGAGGGGGGGAGTGATTTGTAAATGTGGGTGAAGTCAACCAAATTCACCATAGCCATATAAGGACACTTGAGTTCCGCTCATGACGTATGCAAACTGGTGGTAAAAACACCATTTCGGAATGGGTGATCTGTGAATGCTAGGAAAAAAGGGCTTGTGCAAGATATCATGGATTGCTGAACCCTTTGTCTTTTTCTTTTCGTATTGTGCTTCTGCCAGTGCCTATTGTGGACTGGTCCAGGAAATCCGTCTTCAGAGTAGTCTGATCAAAGGGGAAGAACTGTATCAAAGGGAGAATGAATGAATATGTCCTGAGTGTATAAATTGGACTGTTCGCCACTATAGACGATACCTTCCGCCAGCCCTCCTGCCCTCCACCTCTGGGGGAGCCCCACCGCGAGGCTGTGGGGCTCCCCCAGAAGCAGCCCAAGACTGAGAACATGGTGCAGATGAAAGATCTATTGCGGCTTCTGGGGTGAGTGAGAGCGTAACACCATAGACGATCGTGTTTTGTGACTGACTCACACCCACTTGCCATTGATAACGCTGACTATGAATAGCAGGACAGTACAGGATAGTAAATGCTTTCATTGTCCATATCTTTTTTATTTTGTTCTTTTTTTTATTGCTCATTATTAAATTTTGTTATCTTATCTCACATCCTCATTAATTCTTTGGAACGACCATTAATTGGAATCGGCTAGGGGATGAGCCGTATAAGAATGAATATTTGCTAGTTAATTAAGAGAAGAAAGATAATGTTGCCAATTCCAGTCGGCACGTCAATTAATTAACTTGTTACTCTATTGAATACTTAACTGTCCCATAAATGTAAGTGATGGGATTTAACATAGGTACTGTAACAGTACATTAGGCTATTCATAATTAATAATTCAGTTAGTCAATGCTATAACAGGGTCATTAAAATAACCCCACAATTGACAGAGTGTAGTGTATGATTGTACGTAGGTCTTTATATATATGCGTGCACAATATATGCAAAAATTATATATATATATATTGTATGTGTATATGTGCAAATGTGTTTCTGTGGATTTATACATGTGTGCGTGCGTGTGCGCGAATGACACTGTACAAAAATAAATAACGGTGACACTCCTTTACAAACACAGAATATCTACTAACATTTACAAACAATTTAAATATTTTAAAAGAAATTGACTTGTTGAATATTAAAAAAAAACATTTATGGTCATACATCAATTACATTCATTTCAGCCGAGCACAAAATTGGGCGGGTTACCTTTAAGCACACAAATGGTGGGGGGGGGAATCGAACTCTGTCATTAACTAACCACTATTTTAAAACTTTCAACTCGAAGCATACCCGAATTTTACACAATCTTAAAACTTATTGTAATCAAACCCACGCCAGTAATATACAATCCAAATTCCAATCCTGCTAGCTCCAACAGAACACCCACCCTATCTTTCCTTCCTCTCCCCCCCCTCCCCACAACTCATCTATCTCCACCCACTTAAACCCTTTCTATCGCAAGTTTCAGCGTTGACAGAGGGGACAAATTTCTGTCACGTGCGGACAAGATGTGGTCTGGGCACAGGGACAAGCATGATGACGTAACGCGTAGTCTAATCATCTTGCTAGACGGTTCGAAATTGCAGAAAGGAGAGGCAAATGGTATTAAATTTAATGAACAGAACTGAATTTAAATAATGCAAGCCGGCAGACACGTCTCTTGAATATAAACAACACCAATCAGTCTTGGTCCTCTGGTGGCCATTCGTGAACGCAGGTTGTCATCAGGTCTTTAATCAGATCTATGCTGTTAAACGGCCGCCATGCTAGGCATACACATAAAGACGAAATGAATTTTTTTTTTTTTAAAACAGCAGGCACGCAAGCAAGGCTAGCAATGTAAGATGAAATATTAGAGTGAGGAAGGAGCTTGATAAGTCGGTTTGTTTCATATTGATACCACAGTCTACCAAACTTCCGTTTAGTTTCAGAGAGAGATGGAAGAAATATGTACTAAAGGATGAAATCAGAGAACAGGAACACAAAATAAATTATAGAAAGAAATTTATTGAAACAAACAAAATTCATTTAAAAAGGTAAAACATCATAGACAAATAACTAAATAAAGAAAAAGAGACTGACTGAATGAATAATGAAAAAAGCAAAGAATCAAAACAAAAAAAAGAAAGAAAGAAAGAAAGAAAGAAAGAAAGAAAGAAAGAAAGAAAGAAAGAAAGAAAGAAAGAAAGAAAGAAAGAAAGAAAGAAGAAAAGTAAAGAAAAGAAAAGTAAGTAAAGAAAAGTAAGTAAAGAAAAGAAAGAAAGAAAGAAAGAAAGAAAGAAAGAAAGAAAGAAAGAAAGAAAGAAAGAAAGAAAGAAAGAAAGAAAGAAAGAAAGAAAGAAAGAAAGAAAGAAAGAAAGAAAGAAAGAAGAAAAGTAAAGAAAAGAAAATTAAGTAAAGAAAAGAAAAAAGCTCAGACAGACGGGAAGTAAGAGAGAAAGAGAGAAATGAAGAATGAAAGGATAAGGGAGGGAACGAAAAGACAAATGATCAAAAAGGAAAGAAATAAGATATACACACACAAATGAACACAAAAAGAACAGTGCGTTTCAAAGCAAGCAGATAATTTTTTTTTAAAGAGCACGCAGCATTTTAGTACGGAAATAAAATGGTGAGGCAAAAATTATTTCGCTTCTTCAATATAGTATATGTCTCGTTTAGAAAGCATTTCGCGAACACGTCACCAATATTAAGCTTGAAAATTGTATCGAACACGTCACCAATAGTAAGCTTGAAAATTGTATCGAACATGTCACCAATAGTAAGCTTGAAAATTGTATCGAACACGTCACCAAAAGTAAGCTTGAAAATTGTATCGAACACGTCACCAATAGTAAGCTTGAAAATTGTATCGAACACGTCACCAACAGTAAGCTTGAAAATTGTATCGAACACGTCACCAATAGTAAGCTTGAAAATTGTATCGAACATGTCACCAATAGTAAGCTTGAAAATTGTATCGAACACGTCACCAATAGTAAGCTTGGAAATTGTATCGAACACGTCACCAATAGTAAGCTTGGAAATTGTATCGAACACGTCAGATGGAGTCCCTCGAAAATTGTCTTTTGCAATTATTTTTCAGTGAGTGTGTTATGATGTGGGGATGGGGGTCGGGGTGGTGAATTTGGCAGCCAAAGTCCCATCTTAGTAAAAGAGAATCTATGATAGTAATATGAGTTTCACAATTTTATTTAGGCTGTCGCTGATGACGAAAATGGTGGGGACATCCTTAGATTAGTTGATATTAATCTTGCTGAGAAAGTGATTTCAATCTAGCAAGTGAGAAACATATCGAATTCAGTTGTTATTTTTTAAAAAGCATTTATTTATTTCACTTGTTTCCGAGACAATATTGCTTTCATATGTTTTGGCGAGGTGTTCTTTTTATTCTTTGGACATTATTTTTGTTTTCTACTTCTTAACTCTCTCTCTCTCTCTCTTCCTGTCTATCTGTTTATTTTTTCTCTGTTTTTATTGCGCATTCTCCCACTTTCTGTCTGTTTACTTTTTGCTGTCTCCCGTTCTTTCGCTTCAATTTTCCTGGCTCCTTTCTTCGTACTATACCCCGCCCTCTTGTCCTTCTTATATATATAGTTCTGTGTATATGTGTGCGTGCATGCGTGTGTGTGTGTGTCTCTCTCTCTCTCTTTATAGCACTGTCTCCACCTAGCTCTGACTTTATGTATCGCGTCATCCTCCCGCCCTCCCTTTCTCAGTGTCTCCGTCTGTCTATATTTTATGTGCGCATTTCTTACTCTGTTTATACTTCTTTTTGCTTACTGTGCTGTCTTTGTCTTTATTAATATCTCTGTCTGTTTCTCTGTCTGTCTCTCTCTCTCATGCAGTATATTCTGCTGTGTCTATCTTTATGTCTAGATGCCTTTGTTTCTTTCACTGTCTCTTTGTCTTTCTATCTATCAATCTATCTATCTATCATCTATCTAT
The DNA here is from genome assembly GCA_028829895.1 of Sinotaia quadrata. NCBI lineage: Eukaryota > Metazoa > Mollusca > Gastropoda > Architaenioglossa > Viviparidae > Sinotaia > Sinotaia quadrata. The sequence goes on from CM054180.1 coordinate 117,473,323, forward strand.
CTATCTATCTATCTATCTATCTATCTATCTATCTATCTATCTATCTATCTATCTATCTATCTATCTATCTATCTATCTATCTATCTACTTATCTGTCTATCTATCTATCTATCTGCCTGATTCTCTTTCAATTTCTCTGTCCTACTCTCCTGAAATCTGTTATTTAAAAAAAACTGTTTCCTCATTCCTTTTCCTCCTCTCATTCTTCCAGGCTCATTCCATTTCCATCTTTGCTGTTTGCTTCTCTCCCTTCCTCTGACTATTCCTCTCTGTCCCTCTCTCTTGCGAGCACATGTACAGACAAAACACAATGCCCATACACCTGCACCGACAACACTACACATGCACTAATCCACAGTCACGCTATCACATAAACTTCACACCTAGACACAAAACACATACAGATACACGCACTTACATACAGACACACATACATGTACACACACTCACACACATACGTATATATATATAGAGAGAGATACATACATCGCAGCTAGACACAATTATGCATACACAATAAATATATTTAAATACGCACACATAAATGCACATAAACACACACGCAAACACACGCCAATGATCAAAAATACACACACAAATGCGCACAATAAGCATTCACAAATACGCAAACATATATACATACGCATAAACACATATACACAAACGCATAAAATCGCACGAATATACTACACACCTATACTCAAAACTCAGAGTACACTACACATATACACTTAAAACTCAAGAGTACACTACACACATGCACTTAAAATTCAAGAGTACACTATACACATACACTTAAAACTCACGAGAACACTACACACATACAGTCAAAACTCATGAGTTTACTACACATATACACTCAAAACTCACCGTTTTATTATTTTTTTGTACCTATAAATAAAGAAATTGGCAATAAAGAAAGACACGACTGTAAAATTATTATTTATGTACACGCATCAGCAGAGTACTTTTTCAAAAGCGCATTACTCTCGTCATTGAAGTCAGAAAGTCACACGCTGTCATACTCGCGAGATAAGAAGCACATAACGCTTGTATATGTGAACATTATACCAATACGGGAAAGGGAGAGCACTACAGTTTCTTTATAATTCGTTGAGCATATTTCATTAATAATTTAGTGAACGTCTCACTGCGTTTGATTTAAAGGAATTTAGTATGACGGTTTATTATTTGGTTGATCTTTAAGAGCACAAAGTGCATGAAATATTGTTCTCTGAACACCGTTCTATTTAAGGCGTAAATACATCGGACTCGTTCGAGACACGAGTCCTCCAGCAAAATAAGACGGGGAAACTGTATTTATGAAATGGCACTGACAAAAATGTTGAGTCTTTATAATCATAAAGTAAGAATGTGTAAGAAGGAAGAATTGCCCGTCACACATAGGAACGAAAACAAAATAAAATAAACGAGAGAGATTTCCAGGAACGTATGTATATTTTTCCTCACAAAGTACTTTTAAGCATTGCAGCCGTCTTTAACTAAAGTACAGAGTTCAAAACAGGTCAAACAGCAGTTTCGTATGTATTTTTTCCCATTGAGCCATACTATCTCCGAACCAATCTACTTCATAATTTCTAGCAATATGAATCAAAATGGCGATCTCAATCTCATTGATTTTGCTGCCACGTATTCCAGTGGCCGAGAAAAAAGTATTTTAAAAGCAATTGAGAAAGCTCATGTTTTCTCAATTTTTGTTCTTGTTTTTTTTGCTTGCCTTTCTTTCTTTCTGTCGATTCTAAAGCACCCCACACACATCCTGAATCGTTACTGTAACCGCCTTTGTCTTGGAGTTAGAAAGAGACCATTTCGGATTTAAAGGGAGATAAATTATGCAGTAAGCACCTAGCTGGGAGCAGCAGAACTGGATATTGTATCTCTATACAACAATTCAACTTTCGGTTTTCCCGATATTTTTCTTTTTTTTCCATTTCCTTTTATTCTGGTGTAAGCAAACTATACCAACCATGCTGCACTATTTAGCGGAGTCGGGGGAATACAACAAAAGGACACGCGGAGAAAATAATTTCTAGAAATGAGTGGGTTTTTTTTCTCCTTTCTTTCTTTTTCTTTCTGTATTCTTTTCACTTCGTCATTTCTGTGTACATATTATATTTCTTTTTTTTAAAGTAACATTTCAAACTAACTGTCAATGAAGCAAAACTGACCAATGGAGAGTACAGCGAAAACAATCGCTTCAAATGTTAAGGGAGATAATACTACTGTGTAACGCTGGGTTTCAATCAAAGCAAACAGGCAGCGACCTAACAATTGTGTTTATGAATTTATGCCAACTCTGGAACGTTGTTGTGGCTTGCCAGCAGTAGATCACTAAGCGACTGCATTTTAATGTAAAGATCAAAGGTCAAGCCTTCTCATAACTGACTCGTGATTTGTGGTGTTGCACCCCACCCCGCGCTAAAATGCCATGGATTTTGATTAATCAATTAGTGTAACCCAGTGGTGATATCACGGTGAAGACCCAATAAATAAACAAAATCACCTAGCAATTCATATTGATTCAAAATGTGTTTATCGAGGGGATTTTTCTGTAACAGAAAGAAAGAAAGAAAGAATACAAGAAATAATATAATGTATGTATTTTAGGGGGGGGGGAGAACTACACAATAAACTATGGATTATTCTTTGAAACATTTCATCAAAAGGAGACACCCCCGTCCCCCTCAAAAAAAAAAAAAAGAAAAAGAAAAAAAGAAGTCAAATAATACAATGAATAGAGGAGAGAAAGAAATTGTATATACGTAGACTTCAATTTACCGAGGGATACGGGAGGGTGTGTGTAATCAGGAGAGGAGAAAGAATAGAAATTAAAGTAAATACGTCACTGTCCATTGTTTCGAGGAAAATTTAAATTATGTAGTTCCGGTCAGTATAAATGTCCCCTTACCTAAGCATGTTCTAAGTTAGTTTAAACATGTCCTAAGTGAGTTTAAACATGTTCTACGCTAGCCTAAGTCACGTAACTTTCGTAGCAGAGCGATACAACCCTCTCCATACTGAACACGTACTATGTAGTTGTTATTTCGCCATTTTGCTGCAAGATAGAAAGAGATACAACTAAGAAATGTACTTGCAACATAATTACGCCATTTTGCTGCAAGATAGAAAGAGATGCAACTAAGAAATGTACTTGCAACATAATTACGCCATTTTGCTGCAAGATAGAAAGATATGCAACTAAGAAATGTACTTGCAACATAATTACGCCATTTTGCTGCAAGATAGAAAGATATGCAACTAAGAAATGTACTTGCAACATAATTACGCCATTTTGCTGCAAGATAGAAAAAGATGCAACTAAGAAATGTACTTGCAACATAATTTCGCCATTTTGCCACTTCTAGAAATAGATAAAACTAAATACAAGTAGCACTTTTACGTCATTTTACCGTAGGGTGGAAAGAAATACAACAAAGAAATGTACGTGCAACATTATTGCGTCATTTTGACACATTATAGAAATATTTAAATATAAGAGATTTATATCAACACTGGATTATATTATTCATTCGACAGAATTCCCAAAAGTCCGGATGCTAGATGCAGTTCAGAAGTTCTCAGTCACTCTAAAAAACTGAAAAAAATCGGGATACTCAATAACTCGCTCTAACTGATTAGTTCATTTAACCACGAATACGTTAATCAGCCCGCAAGTTTCACTTAATTGAACATTTTTGCTGAGAACATTTGAACATTTGAACATTTTAAGAGACACATTTTTGCTGGTTCATGGGGGATAACTCTCACCATCATGTTCCAGGTACCACACACATATCTTTGAGTCCGGGTACACTGCGACGCATAGTGAACTGATCAGTTAAGTTCGACCTTGGCAATAAATTTTAAGTCTTTGAAAAGCCGAAGAGCTAGTTGACACCATACGTTCCTTACTTGTCACGACCGATAACTATCGTTCCGCTCGCCCCTCCCTCGCCCAATTCCGATATGATTTATCTATCCAGGGAGTACAGAATACTTAGACAGATCAAAATTACGTCCAATGACTCCAGAAACTGTCGGGGACGTAGGTGTTATTGTTCGTCTGTGTTTGATTGGTTATTTTCAGAATCAAGGTCATTTGTAAGGACTGAAAGATCCAGGCTTTGGATCATGTAGGAGGTCTGGTCACTGAGATAACAGCAATGCGGGTTTCCGTCGATGGGACTCATCGGTCGACCCTCCACCCTCACATCCTCACCACAGAATTGTTGGTTGCCGCGCAAAGTGTTCTGCCGTGGAGCAGAGAGAGTTTCTAGAGTTGGTCACTTTAAGAAAAAGCCATTGTTATTTAGAGGCTGTGCAAGCCTGTAGTAAACAGGCCGTAACAGAAAAATACAATGACTAAACAATTTTTTATAATACACATTGATTATACCCGCACTCACACCCCATACACGCTCCGAATACCTTTACGTCAGAATACCCGTTTTAGTAGTGTTTCTAGTTTTCTACAAGTACTAAAACTATATTCAATGTTTGGAATATATGGCCAGCGTCTGTGAAATGGGCATTCGCCTGGTTCTCGTTGAAAAATTGTATTTTTTTCCGATCGCTATAGCACAAAACAGATTTATCTCCCTTACAAAAAGAAATACCTATGGTCTCATTTGCATTTGGTGTCTTTAAAATAGCATGCGTTACCGCCCCTGGCAGTCACAGCAAGCATGCAGGCTTATAGCTTTTTCGACATCACAGACCACGTGGTCATATTTTTCGCGGTGGCAAACCACAATGCAATGCAATTTCCTGTCACAAATCAGTGGCGTCGTTTGTGCTGCATAAAGCCCGGATGAAAACGCCCGTCGTAATCTACGTGCCTAAGGGACCTTGACCTTCCTAATATCCGTTTCACTCAATGCATTTTTAATGGTGGACTCTTTCGGTGTTTATGACGATTGGAGCAAAGGCGCGTTGTGTAGACGTCATCATACGCTGTTGTCAAATACAATTTGCAATGTGCGATGTATCTGTACTTGAAAAAAAAGAACAGTACACAGTATCAATATGTATATATGCATGCCAATGTGGAGGTGGCCTGAAGATTAGAAAGATGTTTTGAAAGTAAATAAATGGGCTGTTTGACAGGTGAAAACCCTGGACTCCGTCAGACTCAAAACGTCGAAGCTTTCAGATAAAATTTCGATGATAATTATCAGGTGCGTCTGTTGACGTTTCTTTTCGAATTATTCTATCAGTCAATTTGACTGTGCTAATATCAGTTTAGTGCGAAACTGCCTAAAGTTCTACCATTACTCTAGAAGGAGTGCTCAGTAGGCCTACATCAGTGTTTGTGAACATTTTAACTGCCATTGACTTCATTCTCCATCAGTACATGCGAACATTTTAATTGTCAATGACCTCATTCTCCATCAGTACATGCGAACATTTTAATTGTCAATGACTTCATTCTCCATCAGTACATGCGAACATTTTAATTGTCAATGACTTCATCTTACATAAGTGCATGCGAACATTTTAATTGTCAATGACGTCATCCTAAATCAGCGTATATGTACCCTAATTGACAGTAACTTCATCTTTGTAGTCCCTCACGTCAGATTAAGAATAAGATTTTATAAAATTAGTTATATAAATTATCGCCCTTGTGCAAAAGTCATACACGCACACCCTCTCTCTCTCACACACACACAGAGACACACGCACACACACACACACACACACACACACACACACACACACACACACACAAACACACACACACACACAGATACAGCTGAAGCAGCATTTGTAAAGTGGACAGGGTGCCAAGATGCCTCTACATGTTTCACAAATGTATAGAAAGAAATACATTCAAACTGCACTGTGCTCAATCAAAGAAAATGGTGATAAAGTAGACAATAAAGAAATGGGAGAGCATTTATTGCGTTGGCTGATGAGTGTTGCCGTTTTCCTTTTTTGTTTTGATTTTGGGGATGGAAAGAAGAAAATAGTTATTGTAAATGAATAGCTCCATCTTACAATGCATACTTTATTATGTAAAGTGTATGTACAGAGGCATACATGGTGAATGATCATTTGAAAGTGCTGGAAATAGTACATAATTACACTGGTAAAGAGATATCAACTTAGAACGCACGCATGCACGCACGCACACACATATATATATACTGGTAAAGAGATAACAACTTTATATATATACTGGTAAAGCAAGTATCAACTTAAAACACACACACACACACACACACATGCATATATATATTGGTAAAGAGATATATCAACTTAGAACACATATTTACTGGTGTGATATCAAATATTTGCAGCATCAATTTTGCCTTCCAAGTCAGGGGCTGCTCAGTCTCTACTCTTTGTTTGAGAATCACGTGATGTAGTTTACAGTGATTTTTCATAGGTGATCGCTCGAAGATTATTTTCGGACTAATTGAAATTCGTATTTAAGTTGCATTGTACAGAATGACAATTTATTCTCCTAAAGACCTCTTGCGACCCAATCACGCTGAATGGAAGCCAAGCAATTCTTTAAGCGCCTGCCTGCTCCATGAGGCCAGATTTGAACCGCCAACTTTTGCAGGGTGAGAGTTCTGTCTGTCACACGTCCAATATGTACGCAAATGCGACGCACTCTATATCAAGGTTCATCAATCGACAAAGTCGCTACATTCACGGATAAAACTGTCGCTTGCATACCATCATTCTTCTCTAATAATACGCTGCCTTCGCAAAAAAAAAAAAACCTTCCCAGAAGCCACTTTAAACAAATTCTATTATTCGTTGAAAAATGTCACTGTCAATCTTTGACATCATAACTAAACTTGGCGTCCAACAGTCGCAGTTACTTCCCTGCAAGCAAGCAGTCCCAGCCGTCAAGTAAGCGTGGCTAAACTAACATCTCGTCGACTGCAACACTGACCCCGAGGACGTGTATGGTCTGGGGCTTTACACAGCAAGTTCTTTTGTGCAGCTGTTCACGCCTAGTGTGCTTGACGAGGTGGCACAGGACAAAATCTCCATCTGTAACGTGACCTTTGCGCGTTCGGGCGAAGGAGATATGACTACGTCAGCAATATTTCATATTTTCTAAACCCACCAAAGGAATGTAGCAAGAGATGTATTTATTTATTTTCACGGAGCTGGACAGTAGACTATTTTGCATCAATCTCGAGAATGCCGGATAAACAAAATGTGCATGGTGCCGGATAAACACAATGAGCATGGTGTCGGATAAAGAGTGCCGGATAAACCCAATGTACAGATGCCGGATAAACATAACTTATTTGACGACGGTACTTCTAGAAAATGAATGTCAACGATCGCTGTTTTTTCAAATAACGTTTCTCTTGTTTATGATTACGTTTCAAGTGTTCTATTTCTTAATATCTATTTTGCATTTTTAATTGCACCCTTTAAGAGCGGGGAGTTGATGGAGTGCAGTAGAGCAGTAATCACTAAGTGCATAAAAGAGTGCGGTTAAAATGATAAAACTGAACTATTGTCCATTTATTGAAAATAAACAAACAATAATTAAACGATGAGATAGCCTCCAGTGTTTCGAGGAGAGAAATTAAAAAAAAAAAAAAACACCACACCCAAACAAATAGAACTATGCGAATAACTACCCATACTGTCAGTCACATATATTTTTTTCAGTTTAATTACCTGAAATAAAATACAACCCGGACTATTAATCAGTCAAATTGATTTTCTTTTATACTCTGGTGTAAATGAATTATTAAAACGAAAAATATATCAATAACACAACACACAGTAGGCACCGTCACAAGTTATGTGGCATTCACACTTGATCCACACTGTTTAAGGTCTCACCACCACCACCACCCTATACGTTCCAATAACTAGTGTACATTTCTCATAAAGGATGAATAAATACTTGCTAGACCATCTGAACACAATTGACGGTATCATACGACGTGTTTTGTGCTTTTCAATAAGAAGGCACAGTATGTACTGTAGAAGTAGCTTTAGTTATTTGCGTGCTTCGCACAAAAGACATTGCGACTGCTGGACTGATCCTTGTTCTGGGACTCCGTTCTGCAATCATCCGACACCGAATTATTTTAGAACCAGACAGGTCTACTGTGCTTTGGGAAGGATCACCAGAAACGCTATAGGTGTCTGATGACAGATATTGCATCAGGGTACAGGCACCTCATGCCCTTCTTGTCTTTTCCTGATTTATCTCCCCTCGTCAGATGCCGATAGAGGGGAATAAAACACAACTCGCAATAGAAGATCAAAACTTAAAAAATAAATATGAAGGGAAGAAGACAAAAAGAAGGAAATGAAGTGATACGCGACCAGGTTATAAACAAGTTTGTTGCTTTTTGACGGCAAAAAAAAAAAAAATTCACAGCAAGTTCTCAGACAAAAGGTACATGTAACAATGCATGCATATATTTGAAAGTTTGCACATGTGAATGCGTTCACAAGTGCGGAAGGGAGTGAGTATATGTGGGTTTCTGTGTGTGCATGCGTGAATATGCATGTGTGTGCGTATGCGTGAGAATATGAGTGAGATGATGTATGTGTTTATACTTTGGAAAATAAGTTTTTGAATAGCTATACATGCAGAGAGAGTGTGGGTATGTGGGTGTGGGTGTGTGGGTGCGTGCGTGCGTGCGTACGTGCGTGTATCTGCGTACGTGTTTGAGTGTTTTTATATGTACGTGATAATATCAGTTCGTTTTCTATTGATTAATTTAACTCTAGATACATCCGCTTTTAGACGGCCCCAGAGGTTTATACTCTCAAACACTCTAGACAGCCACGCCCTCAGACCTTCTAGACAACTGCCCCTCAAGTACTATAGGCAGCTAATTCTTAGACACCCATCCCTGAAATACTCAAGACAGTTTCATCCTAGGACAACTCAAGACATCTGCAGGCAATATAGACAATTATGCCCTAAGACACTCTAGAGTTTGAATACAAAAATGCACATAGACATCTATACAAGTAAACCTAGAGTGTGAATACAAAAATGCACATAGACATCTATGCAAGCAAACCTAGAATGTGAATACAAAAATGCACACATAGACATCTATGCAGTGTGAATATAAAAATGCACTATCCAACAGAACCTTTATATATATACTGCAGTTTCAATCTAAACAATAAATATAAAAATATTAACAAAGAAATATTAAAAAGTAAAAATAAATACTGTAAACAGTCTTTGCTCTTTGGCCAAAATAGTTTCAGAAAGATAAATATTAATTATTTATTCAAAAATAAATAAAATTTGTTTTTGGTATGCAGTGAAGAAAAAAAACATGATACCACCGTATCCAAGTGATGGTTAACTTGGATCGTGAGAAAGACGCTAACTACCCGTATATAGAATATATTAAAGTTAAAATAAATAAGCGAAAAGGGTTGTTATATGGAACGACCAGTTGAATTTTCTGACAATCTAAATTAGCAGGCCTATAGACTGAAGAAATCGTACAACGACTCTTTGTTTTCGCTTATCTTTCAACAGATGGAATGTATTTGGCGTTACATCAAGTTGGATCAGGTACATCTCAGCTTAGCGCCATCTGCGGGTTACTATAATGCATTAAATGAAAAAGCTCCATCAGCCAGGGGCAGTGCACCGCGAAAATTTTGACTGCAAGCCTTATCTAAACAATAAAGAGGAAATTTATTTAGCGACACTGGTAAATAATAAAGAAATGTGAATCATTTTAAATAACAACTCGCTGATTCTTAGGAAATAAATAAATAATAATCATTAATTCATGGAAATCGGTTTCATGTCCACATGTATAAAGTATATTCCATGTCAGAAAAATATGAATTTTTGAAACGAAAGGAAACTAAAAAATTGACAAACATGAATGATCGAGGGCATAACAAAGTCAGATTTACACCACCATCACCCAACAAAACAACAACAACAACAAAATAGAAGCAGCAACAAGAAAATATTCCCATCTGAAGACCAGTATTCTGTAACTAGATGGAACCGCCATCTTTAGTGAGTAAATTATTATACCGGAAGTATGTCTTGGCATATTAGAAGTAGAAAGTCCTATCTTGGACATCATAATAGATATATGCCTCATTATTTTGGTAGTATACAGCAATATATACTAGAAGTAGAAAGCCCTATCTTGGACATCATAATAGATATTCCTTATTATTTTGGTAGTATACAGCACTATATGATCAGCGTTATCAAGGTGTATGGTGGCGTCTTTGAAGTGTACACTTCTGATAAGTGTATGCTCCTTTAGGGCATCTTAGAAGTGTATTCTGACACATTTTCATTGTAGAGTAATACCCTGGAAGTGTATTCTGACACATTTTCATTGTATACTGATACATATGAAGTGTATACTGGCATCATGAATGGCAGCCTAAAAAGTTAGTGGAAGCGTGAAATTAATATATTAATATCTTGATTTGCTGATATTTTTGAAAATAAGTCAACACACACACACACGCACACACACACACACACACACACACACACACACACACACACACACATTATATATATATATATATATATATATATATATATTTAAAGCTAGCCTTTCAAGTTTTGAAGGGATGTAGGATATTTTTTAACGACGTTTGAACATTAATTAACTGTCCCTCTGCCTGAATTTTGTAGAAATGGTTTGTTTGTTTCTCGGTTTGTTGATTTGTTTGCTTTTGCATTCGCTTATTTGCAATCTTGACCGCACTAATTACTGATGTTTTATTACTTGTACAGTATTGCAAAATAAAATGTTTATGGCTTTAGGTATCCAAACATAACTGACACAAGGACGAACGCAGTAATAACATCTTAGACCAAAAGAAACCACATGAAAACCCCTTACCGAAAATTATTGCTCTTTCTGTGCAATAATCGCTTGCAGGAACTTTCTGTCTATGCAGTTAAAAAGAAAAGAACAACAATAATAACACTTGAAAAATATCGTTCTCATTGCTCCTTTGATATTTACGGTTGGTTTGGCTGGATCCAGTGGGGCACTTTTTGTTTTGGTCTTTCTTTTAACAATTGTTAATTTGCTTGCCCAAATTGTTTTGGCAGCCAAGTCTATTCTATATTGACTTTTATTTAACAAGAAATCAATTTCCGACATAGCAGTTTAATTGCGGGAACTTATTTATAAGTTTTAGTGCAATCTCATCCTCCCTCCATCAATTCACCCATCAATCCATTTATCTATCCACCCATCCATCCACTAATCGATCCATCCATCCATCTATCTGTCTATGTGTATGTCTGCTTGTCTATCTGTCTATCTATCTATCTACCCGGACATCCATCTCCACATCTCTGTATATCTATGTGTCTGTGTATCTATCTAAATATCTGTGTATGTATTTGTATGATTGTTTATCTATCCCTCTATGGAGAAGCCTGTCTATCTGCCTCTCTGTCTATTGATACCATGGCTCTCATTTCGCTCCTGTCAGTCTGCGTTTGTACCTCTCTGCCTAGCTATTAATTTACCTTTCTAGGCATATCCATCCACTATCACACACACGCACGCACGCACGCACGCACACACACACACACACACACATCCATCTATTCATCAACTGTCCAAAGTCTACCTTTCCAAGAGAATTGTTTTAAACACAGCACAATCTAAATACAATAATATTAGATATATTCAAATATCTTAAAAGGATTTTAGTGTACGATTATCTTTCACAAATTGTAATTTTCTCCTCCAGAATAACAGGAACAATATATTTACTTCTTCAGCACAATCGTGTTGTAAGTGGAGAGGAGTGCAATTTCGCAAAATTAAAGATGCAGAATGAGAGGAAGTGTAGCCTTTAGTCGTTAGTTATTTAGTCATTAGTCATTTAATTCATAGGCATTGATCATTTTGCTAATCAGTTATTTAGCTATTAGTCATTTGCCATTGAAATTTTAAGTCAATTAATTTTAGTTACTATTCATTTAGTCACTAGTCATTTGTCATTGAATTCTTAAGTCAATTAATTTCAATTATTAGTCATCTGTCTTTGGTAATTTAGTTATTAAATCAATTAATTTAGTCTTTACTTATCCATCTTTTAGTAATTAATCATTATACATATAATCATTAGTCATTACTTTGAGACACTTTTATAAAATCATTTAAGGAAAAGGTAAATGTCGTGAATTTTTATTCAGAGTTTATGTTATTGTCATTCGATATCAGACACAAACTCCAAAACGATAATGAATGATTAACTAGACACTCGGTAAAATTCACATGACATCAACCCCAAATTCTACAAACTTCATTAATGACTACCACAACTTCCACAAATGTCATTAATGACTAGTCAAGGATCAAACAAATGTCATCGAATGATAGCCACAGATCGTCGAAACGCGCCAACATCAGTATTCGAATACAGGTCAGAAGACTTTAGTCGAAAAATTCAAGAAATGACAACTCTTTTCTCAACTCAGACACTTCAAGAAATGACAGAACTCCTTTCTCAACTCAGAAACTTCAAGAAATGACAGAACCCCTTTCTCAACTCAGACACTTCAAGAAATGACAGAACCCCTTTCTCAGCTCAGACACTTCAAGAAATGACAGAACCCCTTTCTCAGCTCAGACACTTCAAGAAATGACAGAACCCCTTTCTCAACTCAGACACTTCAAGAAATGACAAAACCCCTTTCTCAGCTCAGATATTTTAACAGATGGAAGAATCCCTTTCTCGACTAGGACATTTTAACAAGCCGAAGGCATTTTTTCTCAGATCAGACACTTCAAGAAATGACAGAACCCTATCTCAGCCCGGACATTTCAAACAAAATGACAGGACCAGATCCCTTCTGCCTAGATATAAGTAAGCAAATCGATGATCTCCCCTACTCTCTGCAAAATCATTCCCCACGATCTTGTGTATAATAAACTTTGACTGCATACGATGTTTGGATAAATCATTCGTCGTCTTTCGCAACTTTGTCACAGGGTTTTGTCGCTAGTCGTTACTGTAGCCGGATATATACTAGTCGTTACTGTAGCTGGATATATACTTGTCTTTCAAAACTCCTTCAGTCAATGCTGACTGACACTCATCTAAACCTATACACACCGACATAACCTAAAGCGATTTTAACGGTTTTATAATTTACAAAAGAAAAGAAACACTGAAAAAGTAAATTAACTTCTGCCTGAAGTAAGACTTGTAACCAATGTTACCTCTTATTTGAGGGAACGTTGGTTGTAACGTTAAAGAAGTACTGAATACTGAAAGTGTTTCCTGAATGCTATCATACTAATTATTCTATCAATTAGGGCCTAGTACAGGCAGAAAATGTTGCATTAGCACACAGACTAACTGCTTGATTAACTTTACTGTTCACTGTTCCATTAGTAAACATATTCATTGCTTATAAACAGAACAACTTTTATTATTATTATTATGAAGCGCAACGCACATTGTGCTTTTTTCTTAATCATTCCATTAATTCACGTAGTTATCGCTCCTTGCGCATTTTGACATCGATCGATCGTATTCGCTCCCCCTTGAACACGCATCATTCCTTGCTCCAGTAAAACGCACGCGTTCAACGCTCATTTAACGCACGATTTCCTATGATCATTAGCACATTCAAACCCTTGTCGATTAACACAAGAATTCCTGTAACCATTTAAATAGGCACTCTGCTGTCTTTAATGCATGCATTCCTTTGTCCATTAACACAATCATTTCTTTATCCATTAACACAATCATTTCTTTGTCCATTAACACAATTATTTCTTTATCCATTAACACAATCATTTCTTTGTCCATTAACACAATTATTTATTTATCCATTAACACAATCATTTCTTTGTCCAGTAACACAAGTATTTCTTGTCCATTAACACAATTATTTCTTTGTCCATTAACACAATTATTTCTTTGTCCATTAACACAAACATTCCTGGATCTTTTCAGGCTAGCATTCTATTGTCTCTTAACATTTAGCGATCATTTTTTTCCACAGAAGCAATACTTTGTTAATTGTTAATTATCACACGCATTTTTGGTCCATTAATACAATCTTGATTTGATCCATTAGCGTAATCATGCACTGGTCTATTGCCATAAAACAATTAAAATCTTCATTAACACATGCATTCACTTATCCATTGACACAATCAAATACTGGTGCAATACCAAAGCAATTTTTGTATTAACACAAACATGCACCGGTTTATTATCATGAAGTAATAATTTCTTCGCAATCACTGTACCACTGAAACTAATATACACTGGATATACTCTGGTCTACTAAACACCAGAGCCATCATTGTTTCCTTAATGTTATGATGCACTGTACCATTAACAAACGTTTATCCATCGAATAACACATTCGTTTTGAAGGTCAGAGAATGACGAGTTGGAAGTGAACAGTATGCAAAAATCAAACGTGCATGCATTCATTGCTCACCAGACGAGCTTTCGATGATCAGTTAGCTGGAACATTCGTCACGTCACGTCACGTATGAGCAACGCAAATAACGCATCGTAAGCCCAAGTATTCATCGCCCCATTAACTGCCTTACTGCTCCTCAATAAATAAATGAAAACAAGTGTGCACAATTTTCAATCAGCTCTTTGGAAGATCAAAGTCAAGGACAGCAGGAGGTGACGAATCAAGACCAAAAATGTTCCGCAGGGAATCGGAGGAAGAAGACAACTTCACGCTAGGGGCCCCTACAGGACAAGCTTAGAGACATTTGTTGTTTTTTTAAAAAAATGTTGGTACTTGGATTTATTGGCGTGGCATCATCGCTGGAGTTTCGGGAAATGATCCGAATCGGCATATGTCACTATGGGAATTGCGGGCATAAACAGTCCGGTTTTCTTGTTGTCGATTCCACTTAATGCTGACACATGTCTACATTACTAAACTGAAGACATTTGATTCGTGAAATAATAAAAAGAAACAGACAGCGAAGAAACATATGAAGAAGAAAGAAGAAAAAAGAACCAGTTACTATAATTAGTATATAATAAAATTCTTCAAACCCAAACTCTTAGTGCAAAAGATTTATGTGTGCTTTATAACGTCTGCATTATCTGATTGCACAAACAACAACACTTACGATTATATTTCGATAAGTTATTGAATTACGATTCCGACATATTAAAGGACGAGGTAGGTCTCTTGCTGCAAATGGAAGTGAAATACACTTGACACACTCAAAACAAAACTAGTGATGCATAAAATGTCCTAGTGTATACCATAGAGTTTTGAACAAAGCATACATCTTAAACAAAGTCCGTTCTCTTCTGCATGTCATAAATAAATAGGTTAAATATTAATCTGCCGTGTTTTGATCATCCAACAGGTATGATTAACGTTAAATACTGTTTGTTTGTGTGTGTTTGTAAGTGCTTGTGCAGATGTACTTGTGTGTATATCCGTCTGTGTACGTGAGTTTGTTACCTTGTAATTAAAAAAACATAACATGAAATTCATTTGCTTTCTTCACGACGTTATTTTGCTCCCTGTCCTAAATCCAGGTCACTGTGCCAAAAAACTTTTACGCAGCTCATTCTGTTTTATTTTTGAATTAAATCGAGCTTTTTCTAAGTGAACATAAAATAGTACTTCGAGCTGTAGGCCCTCGCTCGCTGCGCAGCGTTTCGTGGGTTCCAAGCCTTTAAATCAACACTGGACTCCACACACGCCCATTGCTATATAAGTTACCATCCACTGCACAAGCGCATGTCGAGGTTAATGAGGCTACCTTAGCAAAGCTATATTATCCATCCAAAAAGAGTTCAGCTTTGGAATTGTTTTAAAAGAAGTCGTACCGCGCCGATCACACATCAAGGAGCGAAGCTATTTACTTATTTTATCGATGGAAACGCTACCTGTTTTCAATCGTGGATTTGTTACAAAACTCATCTCTTTGGGAAAGTAAATGTAAATGAAAATATAGATAAAGAAAGATGAAAACCACTCCAAACAAATGAGTCAAAAAACAATGAAGCAAAAATCCACTCATCTTTGTTATCATTCTCTCATTTGACGTCACGCGCACGAGGTCAGATCTATATAATTAGACTTTCTTCAAGTCTCGTGATTGGCGTGTTTTGAGAGTTGAACAACAACAACAAATTTACTAGAATATCTGGTTTCTTTCAACATTTTAATAGGTACAGATTTTTCTTTAGTGAAGTTTATTTGATTGTTTGATTTTAATTGGTTACAAAGGTTAATATGAATGGACTAATAAAGCTTTCAAGAAAACAACACTTACACTTTAAATATTTTCTCTGTACACGTTTTAAGAATGATTACTTGTGTATTAAATATTTCAGCTCTAATTTCATACCCATTCATCTTACTAATGATAACATCGTGGCAGTCAATATACGCAGCAGTGATAGTTGGCACAGTTAATTAATGAAACACAGATGAGTAGCAATGTATGAAACAATTGTCGGTTGGCAATGTTTCTTTGAGCTCACTCCCTTTGGTTTCCTTAGAAATAATAACTGACGTACCATTAGCGCCACGTAGCGGTAAGAACTGGTTGACGTCAGGATGGTATTAATATTTTTTTAAGAAAACTAGGGAAGATATCTATGGTGTTCAAGCAGGTTACATTTCTCTAGATTTTACACGTTTATCAACACAATACCGGAAGCAAAGAAAACTATGATCTGATCTTGTTTTTCAACACAATACCGGAAGCGAAGACAACTATGATCTGATCTTGTTTATCAGTGATGAATTCTAAACTCGTGGTAACAGAATGCTGAGTAACCATGCAAGTGCATCCCTGCAAAGTTGGGAATGTTTTCCTTAAATTTAAAATGAGTATTCCAGGAAACTACATCAACAGCCAGCAGTGCGCCACTCCTTCATTTAATTCAGTCTGGAATAGAAAGTTAAATACGTGTTTTCTCCCATCGATCCGGCGATTGTCGCAGTGTAATCGTCCGCCAAGGTGGCAAGGTGACCTACTTCAAGAATACAGTTTCTGTTCATCGCCATCGCGTCTCACGTGCCGATGAAGGTGCTAAACATTGTCACCCATTTCATTGAGACATACAAGGTGTCATGGAGGCTTCCATTTCTAATAAGAATTGTAATTGGTGGCCTGCATTTGGGTGGAGATGGGGATGGGGGTGGGGGTGCTGTTCGCGTGACCATGGAAAAGATGCGTGCGGAGATGAACCAACAGCATTTTGCACAGCACACAGTCATCCAGACAGAAAGACACACCATCACCAACAACAACAGCAACAGAAAGATGACAGGACGTAAAAGCAGTGTGTTTTTTTTAATTGAACTTCCACTCTCACTGTGAATGTTGATGTACAGCAACAACAAATCGTCTTCCACCCTCACTGAGAATGTTAACCTACAACAGCAGCAACAAATCATCTTCCACCCTCACTGATAATGTTAACCTACAACAGCAGCAACAAATCATCTTCCACCCTCACTGAAAATGTTGATCTACAAACAGCAACAACAAATCATCATAGACTCGCTCGCTACTATTGATGCCGACCTATATAAAATAGTAACCGCCCTCCCACCACCACCCCAGCCCCCGAGACGACAAACTGTTAACATTAACGCAGTTACAGAGAAACGTACTATAATATGAAATTACAAACTTGTGCAACATGAAGTAAATCATTATCACGCCTTATAAAAAGAGAGATTAAAATTAAATAAATTAAATTGACAAGATATTTAAGAAAAAAGCGTACAACCAATAAATTCCAGTAACTATTGTCTTTTCACTCAACCCCCCTCCCCACCAAAAAAGTTCAAAATTCCTATCACTGTTCTGTTTATTTCTGGTGAATACTAAACTAGGAAATATTTTTCTTGGCAGATTGTCGAACTACGTTATCATGGAAGTACGGTCCAATGGAATGGGATGAGTCATAGGAAATACAGTGGTCTTGCGATGCTGCCAAATGACATGTGTACCAAGTAAATGACGGCCACACTGAAGTGTCCGGACCTGGTGCACTAATACGTCCTGCCAAATGACGTGCGTACCAAGTAAATGAGGGCACAGTGAAGTGTCCGGACCTGGTGCACCAATACGTCATGCCATATGAAAAGAAATCTCCAGTCTTGAAACTTTGCAGTATGCTTGCAGTTGGGGGGGTCAAGTGTGCTGCAAACTGTCACAAATGGACCACGCTGGCCAGTCCCACACATTGTTGGTTCGAATTCTGCCCATCTCCAAATCCATGCCATGAGTGAGGAAAGTTCCAAACAGGTCCTGCCAGAAGACAACTTTTATGGCCAACTGGAGTCGGGGGTCACAACTGACTGGGTCAAGTTGCAATTAGGATTCCACCGACGATGAACGACAGGCAGTGGTCTTGGTGGCAGACTGGTCACAACTGTCTGATTGGTCACTACGATCGAATGACTCCTTGCAGACGAATTTTCCAGATTGTCCTGTGCTGGAATCAAACTGCACGTGCTAAATAACATCACCACTGTACCATCGCATCACTCTTCAGTTCACAAGTTCTAAATTACTATTTTGTAATTGAAGAACACTAACCTTTACCTTTGTCTACTATAAACTCTGACGGACTCATCTATCTGTGACAAATATTTCCACCCTCTACTTTTATTCATTACTTGGTTTTTTTTTCATATTTCTACCAATATCTGTATTTTTATTTATGGAAAACTGTATTGTGATAAGTTGTGGAGCAACTGCTCCTGTTTCTGACATTAATATGTAGTGTTTAAAAACAGTCATTGTGCACTGCATATTAAGTACACTCGCAGAATGTAGAAAACAACAGAATCCTTTTTAAATGGATAATTCGGCATTGCCTGGAATACTTTTGAGACCGAATGACACTGGACAACACTCCCAGTAAATGTTCAATAGTGTAAATTCCAAGGAATATGTGAACACCCAATTCCTGTTTTGGAAAACGGCTTATTGTATGATACAAGAAGTTATCCTGTTAGACTCAACCAATTACCCTGCACTGACCAATTGTAATTACCCAAATGGCCATCTACTGGCTGATTGTAATTAATAAATGGGCACTCAAAGGAATTATGGGAGAATACCTTAGTGAAGAGAAACCTTGTTTCTTCACACATTTCTAAATATAGGTCAAGAGTGCATCTTCAAAAGAGACCCCACTTAGTGTATGTGAGTGGATAAAGCAGTCATGATTAATGCAAAGTAATGTCTTGACTTGTAATGTTACGTTCTTTCCCAACTAAGTAAAAATGTACTGTTATGCCTTTTCTTTTCAGCAAAATTATGATATACTCAATTTCCCTGTGTAAACTCTGTATGCTGTTTGATAATAATAGAGTGATATTTTTCATGGTTATTTTAACTAGCATACAATTTAATGTTGGCCAATCTAAATGTTATTAATACTATAAGCTCTTGTTGTGAAACTTGTATTAGTTGATTCATCAAATATAAATCTCTGTGAAACTGTTTTTGTATTGATTTGTAGATTCGTAACCTTATGAAATACCATGTGTCTGGTTATTTTAATATGTGTCAATATGTAGGCAATTAGTAAGGAATATGTACACTATAGTTCAAATATAATCATTCTGCATTCCAAAGCCCATTATTCATCTCACACAGTGTGAGCCAAGTTCACCTTGCTGCTTATGCCACACACAACCAGTGATGGAACCCGTTCAGTGTCAGGTTAAAAAAAATCCCGTCAGGCGGCATTGTATTACAGTACCCAATGAAAACAATTGTAACAAATTGACTGCTGAAGTGAAGGAACATGTTTCCTTCACTCTGATTGGTTATTTTTAGTGACTAGGATAGCTAAGATTGAGCGTGTGCATCTATGGGGAGTTATGGTCCCAGTGGTATACGGACCAGTTTGACTTTGGGGATTTATGGTCCCAGTGACACACTATGGGTTTGCAATTATTTCTTTTCACAATCTAAATTCTCATTCATTCACTCTCTCAGTATTGTGTATATCTATGTCATTACAACATCATCAATTAAAAAAAGCTGTTCCTTTGAAAGCCTCTGAAGAAAAGCTAGAGGCAAATTCAGAACATTTCCATTAAGAATTCATGAGAGAGCCTCATCAGGCCTGAAACTCTGTTGAACAGTCATTTATATAATATTCTTGTTTGAACATTCCCTTTTTGTATGTCCTCATTGCATATATTTTTATTATATTTGATCAATGGTCTTGCTATGTAGTGTGCATTTTAATTATTTATTAATAAATTCTATTTATTTATCAGCACTCTCGACCTCTGTTGTATCATAACTGGGTTTAAAGACCAGAGTAATGCGCGTGTGTGTGTGTGTGGGGGGGGGGGGGCATAATAATCTATAAGACAGGTGGATAGGATTTTATCAAATAGTGTTCACTTCTCTGTTTGGATGCAGGTCAAGTCAGAGTAATTCTCTAGTGTCCATTAATATACTATGAATTTATTCTGGGGAGAGTGCAAGGGGGTACCCCAAAAGATGAGGGGTGCACATTATCGTAGGCATGTAGGGATCATAATTGTTTCCTCATGATTAAAGAGACCCATCATGATAGTATAAAATAACCTGTTGCACTATCTATCTATCTATCTATCTATCTATCTATCTATCTATCTATCTATCTATCTATCTATCTATCTATCTATCTATCTATCTATCTATCTATCTATCTATCTATCCATCTATCTATCCATCTATCTATCTATCTATCTGTCTGTCTGTCTGTCTGTCTGTCTATCTATCTATCTATCTATCTGTCTGTCTGTCTATCTATCTATCCTCTCTATTTGACGTATTAGCTTGAGTCTGGGTCAGATGTGCCAGCATCTGAAATCAGCAGTCAAGAGGATGGTTTGACGTCTTCAACTCCTATAGAGCATGCAATCCTAACCCTGCACTTTGATTCGTTTCTTTTGGCTGAGAAAGTTGTGGTCTAAAGAATTCTCTTATTTCTGCGGCACTACTTGCTTCTTTCTTTATTTTTCTTCGTTATGCGGGACGCCAAAGAAGACATTCATATATATTTTGTAAGTGAAATAGTTTCGACTCCAGAAAGCTGAAGGCGTCATCATCTTGGGATCAATATGGCCGGCCGGCCTGTGACCGAGCCTTTTGGATCTTTTTCGAGTGAATGCTGAATTCTGGGTGGATCAATAAACTGAAGTTCGGATGCTCTGCCAGATCATGGTACCCAGAGGAGTCTACTATTTAGGGTTTCTGGCGCTAAGTTACGTGGTGCTCATGAAAAATGTTTGAGGGAAAACCATTTCCGGTCCGATCTTTTCTAGCAGTTGTGTGAAGCTGTCTTTTCATTTCAAAGGAGGTAATGAAACAAGGTGGAGAAGAATTAGTAGCAGTAGTAAAAAGCAATAAATTTCCAAGTAATTTCAATCTGTCTAAAGTCTTGGTCTTTAACTGGCATTTAAAACTAATACTCTTCAACGTCAGTGATGCTTTCTTAATTACTCTGCGTGAGACATTGCAAAGATACGGAATATCAGTTTCTAGCAAAAGTATGGCGAGCAATCAACAGACTTTGGAAGCGATCGTCAAACAGAAATCAGAGATACAGCATTTACAATATCATTCTCCCAATCAAATCTATTAATTAGTCAGTCAGTCAATCACTCACTCACGAAATTATTTAGTCATTCATATAGTCAGTCAGTCAAAAGCAATCAGTCAAACAAATAGTTAATCAATTCAACGCGCAATCATTTCAGTATTCAATGAATCGATTATTTAGTCAAATCAATGATTGTATCAGTCAGTCACTCACTCAGTTACTCACTCACACAATTATTTAATTAGCCAGTCAAAAAATAATTCAGCCATTCAACGAGCCAGTAGTCAGTCACTTAATCACTCACTCTCAGAGAGATGCGTCACTGAATTTTGGTTATAAAACAGTGCAGTGATTCACCTGGTGGCGTTCACACCGAGAACAAATATGGCGTTTACTAAAATACCTGTAATTCACAAGAGAGGGGTAATTCTCACATATCGTGGCTTTAACACCGAGAATAAACTTGCTGGAGTTTACTGAGGTCTGTGATTCACACTCCTGGCGACTTTCTCAAGAAAGGAATGATTTTCACCTAATGTCGCTTTCACACTAATTTCACTCCTAGTCACGAGTCAGAATTACACGACCTAGTCACGAGTCAGAATTACACGAAGATTACAATGAAATGCTGAAAGAATATTCAGCAGACTTTACTATAATACATTAGTGTGGTTTTCTCAAGTTCTTCCACAATCAATTTAATTCACAGTGTGGAATGCCATACAAACTGGAAGTTGATTTCCATCAGCAAGAAGTGTGGAACGGAGTAATGATTTTGAAATAAATCAAGAGCAGAGAGTGCCAACAGATAACAGCTTTCATCATTCAAAGTCCCTCTCGAAGAAATCAACAGAAGAATGGAAGTAGCAGTAAAGCAGTTATCAATCAATTAGTCAGTCAATCAGTACTAAAGGTTGATTATATATATTACAAATGAATAGCCAATGTTCCCCTCTAAGGTGTGCGGCCGCATGCATGTAAATGCCGCGCAGCAGTTTCAAAGTTCCGCGCACATATTTTGGTAGCAAACAACCGCCCAGTTCCGCGCACATGTTTTGGTAGCAAACAACCGCCCAGTTCCGCGCACATGTTTTGGTAGCAAACAACCGCCCAGTTCCGCGCACATGTTTTGGTAGTAAACAACCGCCCAGTTCCGCGCACATGTTTTGGTAGCAAACAACCGCCCAGTTCCGCGCACATGTTTTGGTAGCAAACAACCGCCCAGTTCCGCACAACATGTTTTGGTAGCAAACAATCGCCCAGTTCCGCGCACATGTTTTGGTAGCAAACAACCGCCCAGTTCCGCGCACGTTTTGGTAGCAAACAACCGCCCAGTTCCGCGCACGTTTTGGTAGCAAACAACCGCCCAGTTCCGCGCACACAGAAAAAATATTAGAGGGAACATTGCTGCTGCACCCATTTCCATCTGCTACGCCTGCTGATTATCAATCCCGTAGTTTATCACAAAATGGAACAGTTTGCATTTGTCACGAAAATATGTTTTCCAGGGGAAAAAACAAATAAATCTTTCAAACAGCAATCCGCTTGAGTCATCAGTGATAAAACGGACTGCAATAATTAATGATTACGCACATATGTAAGCTAAAGGGCGAAGGTTAAAGTGTATGTCGATGGGTGTTGAGTTATTTTGCCTGCAGGAGAGTTCAGTTGTGTGGTGAATTCTGTGGCGGTGAGGTACAAGCACTAGCCCGCAGGGGTATAAGGCAGCAGGTTCCAACTCTGCCTTGAGCGTTAAGATTTTTCTTTATTTTCTCCTTTGCACATGAAACTTGAGTTTAGCGGTCATGGGAGAAATGACTTCTAACTCCTTACAATTTACTGATCTGTTTAATAGAAATGACTTCTAACTCCTTACAATTTACTGATCTGTTTAATAGAAATTACTTCTAACTCCTTACAATTTAGTGATCTCTTTAATAGAAATTACTTCTAAGTCCTTACAATTTACTGATCTCTTTAATAGAAATTACTTCAAAGTCCTTACAATTTACTGATCTGTTTAACAGAAATGACTTCAAACTCCTTACAATTTACTGATCTGTTTAACAGAAATGACTTCAAACTCCTTACAATTTACTGATCTGTTTAACAGAAATGACTTCAAAGTCCTTACAATTTACTGATCTGTTTAACAGAAATGACTTCAAAGTCCTTACAATTTACTGATCTGTTTAACAGAAATGACTTCAAAGTCCTTACAATTTACTGATCTGTTTAACAGAAATGACTTCAAAGTCCTTACAATTTACTGATCTGTTTAACAGAAATGACTTCAAAGTCCTTACAATTTACTGATCTGTTTAACAGAAATGACTTCAAACTCCTTACAATTTACTGATCTGTTTAACAGAAATGACTTCAAACTCCTTACAATTTACTGATCTGTTTAACAGAAATGACTTCAAACTCCTTACAATTTACTGATCTGTTTAACAGAAATGACTTCAAACTCCTTACAATTTACTGATCTGTTTAACAGAAATGACTTCAAACTCCTTACAATTTACTGATCTGTTTAACAGAAATGACTTCAAACTCCTTACAATTTACTGATCTGTTTAACAGAAATGACTTCAAAGTCCTTACAATTTACTGATCTGTTTAACATAAATGACCTCAAACTCCTTACAATTTACTGATCTGTTTAACAGAAATGACTTCAAAGTCCTTACAATTTACTGATCTGTTTAACAGAAATGACTTCAAAGTCCTTACAATTTACTGATCTGTTTAACAGAAATGACTTCAAAGTCCTTACAATTTACTGATCTGTTTAACAGAAATGACTTCAAAGTCCTTACAATTTACTGATCTGTTTAACAGAAATGACTTCAAAGTCCTTACAATTTACTGATCTGTTTAACAGAAATGACTTCAAAGTCCTTACAATTTACTGATCTGTTTAATAGAAATGACTTCAAAGTCCTTACAATTTACTGATCTGTTTAATATGAAATAAACGAGCTTAGAATACTATGTGCGCGTGCGTTTGTATGCATATGTAAATATACGCGCGCGTTTGTGTACATACGTGCATGTATGTGTGCGAAAAAAGAAAAGAACAAATAAACACCCTTATCATTCAACGTTACGTCTCTTTTATTCTCGTACTGCATGTTATTGAGGAGATTCATCTCGGCGCTCTGTTCCCGCCAACCAAGTCCAAAATGGGGGGAGGGGGCTACCGTAAAAATCACACGCACGTATTACAAGGAAAAGAAAAGACCTAAAAGACAAAGGCTCACAGTTATCTACCTTTAAAAATAACAGAGAGCGCGCCAACCAAACCATCTACAGGGCGAAAGCGGCGGAAGTCGAAAACGCCTCCTACATTAGCAAGCAAGCAACCAACCAAACCAGTTTGTCCCAGTTTGGCGTAGAGAAGGTATGAAGTCAGCTTCACGAAAACGATCGACTTCTCAGAAGCAACGAGAGATAAATGAAATAAAACATTGACTGAACCGAACAAAACAACAACAACAACAAAAGAAGAAGGAGAAAAAAAAAGAAGAAAGAAACACACTCTTGCAATGCTTTTGTGAACTAAGCTTAAGTGGGAAAAAAAGTGGGGAAAAGGACTGGCAGAGAAGGGTTAGGTCAATAGTTATAAATGCAGATACCATTGTTAAAATGTGTCAACTATTGCCATATTTTGTACAGATTTCACGTACCGGTTTTTTTGCTGTCTTTGTATTAAATCTAATTGCTGTACTTATAATCTCTATATTTACTGATTTTAGAGACTGAAAAGCTGTGCGGTGAGAAAGGGGAGAGAAGCTTTAGAAAAGAGATAACTCTTGTCATATTGACAGGAAATTCTCTAGTCAAGATGGAATCATTGGTTTCCGTGTTCTCAGTGCTGACGGTGGCGGAGAAACACTGTTTTGTTGTTCTAAACGCTGAAGTGATCATTAGTAGATTCTTCATTCTTCATGTGTAAGCGGATTGTTCTAGCAATATCCAAAGAGAGTTTTAAATTTGATTTGCTATATTGAAAGAAGTTTTAGTCTTTATCAATTTCATTCACTCACAATAAGCCATTGTGTCTATTTGCTATCTGACAGTCTGAATATTGATATTATGTGTAGTTTCTCCATTATCATCATCATCATCTCATCATCATCATCGCAGTCGTCGTCGTCAATACCACCATCATCACGCCATCACATTCCTTACTTTAAAAAATCTATAAAACACACACACACACACACACACACACATTCACACACACATATATATACACACTCACATATACCCACATACAGCACACACATTATAGTCACAGACAGCACACATCATAGTCACAGATACATGCATTTACCCAAAGTCAGCACACATTATAGTCACAGACACATGCATATACCCACAGACAGCACACATCATAATCACAGACACATGCATATATTCACAGACAGCACACATTACACTCAGAGATCTATACGGTCACGAAAAGCATCCTTCCACCTTGTCTGATTATTATCTATCACGCAAACATACGTTCACTCAACTCATACTATAATTATCCACCATGTCCAGCGTTCGTTTCTCTGAAACAACCACTGGCATCATTCTGTATGATGTATTTTATCCTTGCTCATGGGGACAAGTGCACATATCAAATAACACATCCACACCACAACAATGCTACTGATTAGTATATACAATTCAACATATAACATAATTATTACATAATTATAAGCATACATTGCGAAACAATGCTGACATAAATGGACTTCCAATGACACACAACTTTACACAACGAAGCTGGCATATTTAAAATAAAGTTTCTTCTGAATAAAACAAATACACACAAAGTAAAATTTGTGCATTAAAAATATCCTTTCTCTTCATTCCTCTTTCTCTCTCTATACATCTCGCTCCCCCACCTCTCTCTCTCATACATACACCACACACACGTACATTTGTATTGACTTAACATTACAGTATTCTGTGTGCACGCAGACGCTTTTCCCCAGTGCATTCATACACACACACACGCAAGCACACCAAAACTTATAATTAAGCCTACTGTCTCGCTCGCTCTTTCTAGTACACCAAACTTCCTCAGGTCTATTTATAATATACAATTAAGTATTTGAATGTGGCAGTGCACGTGTGCAAACTATCCTACAGTTGCATTACACACTCACACGCAACAGCAATACACAATTATTTATTGCTATGTAGTTTTGATCGATCCCCCAACACTCCACACCACACAGTAATACGCAAATCACAGACACACATATACACACGCAACCCCACAGACGTAGAGGCACGCAGTAACATGTCCAAGCATTTAGGTTATTGTTGTCTTACTTTCAATATACGCACAGGCACACGCAACCACACAGACGTACAGACAAGCAGTAACATACATTTAAGTATCGTTCTTTTACTTTCAATACACACACAGGCACACGCAACCCCACAGACGTACAACCACGCAGTAACATATCCATACTTTTAAGTATTGTTCTCTTACTTTCAATACACACAGGCACACGTATATGAACACATATTCGCGTTTTACTACTGACACGAATATATATTTAATGTATTTATGACGCGTTATTTTCCATCATGACTGCTCTGCTTATCTTTTATTTGTTAAAGAGGCCAGCAAAGGCCCCAAGGTGCAGAAGGAAAGCGACCCTGTTAGAGTCAAGCTGTCTCTGCAATCTTTCTACTTAGCGTTGTTGTTGCCATGGATATGGTCAGATCTATCTTCATGATCTGACCTCAGGTTGTGCTGAGAAGATTTCCTTTCACAATCCATGGAATTAATTAGCGAATCACGAGAAGGAATTCTCACGGGAATATTCTATGAAGAATAATTTTAGAACTTAAGAATGTGTGTGTTTGTGTGTGTGTGTGTGTGTGTGTGTGTGTGTGAGAGAGAGAGAGAGAGAGAGAGAGAGAGAGAGAGAGAGAGAGAGAATAAGAAAAAGAATTATGTGTGTACATGAGAATGAGAAAGAAAAAAATGTACTTGTGCGTTTTATTTTCTGTTTATTTTTTGTTTTTAATGAAAAAAAGTCGAAATGAAAAGAACATTTGTCAACAGAAACAAGAGTTAACTGGAGAAAAACCCGACCCTCTGCATTTTCCTGTTGTTGTTGTTGTTTCTGCAAGTACTTTTCTTTTTACTGACGTAAGAATCAATGTATTTTCAAAATCGGAAGTAGATTAAGCATTCGTACACTGGAACACACACGATATTAGTTCCGACAGAAAAAAGGGGGCCATCAGAGAAACATTAATTCTAACCGATCTATTATCAGCCAGGCTAACTTGTACAGAAAGCCCGCTGCTAGCCAGTGCCTTCTGTTAATGCGACAATAAAAGACATCAGTCTGGTGTTGTCTGGAACGCTCTTCTCAGTCCATCTCCCTTTCTATGGTGTCATCTTCCACCAATCCCTGCTCGGGCCCCTCCGCTTTGGAGCTAGCAGCAGCTGTGAGCGCATGTTATGAGGTTTACGTCTAACCAATGAGTGGGGAGTACCTTTGAAGAAATACTCCTATTATGGTTAATGTAATTTTTTTAAAAACACGCAAACGGTCTCCAATAAATACATCTATAAACTGATTGCGCTATTTTTATATATATGTGTGTGTTTGTGTGTGTGTGCGCGCGCGTGCGCGTGCGTGCGCGTGTGTGTTTTGTGTATATATATATATTTGTAATCATGCAAACATACATTGTACGCAGTATCGATCAGAGTAAGCGAGTGACGTGTTTAAGGAACTGTTTGCAGTTTACAGACTCAATGGTTATCCTCCGATCAATAATAATTGTAATAAGAATGTCAATAGCAAGTAGATTAGAAATGTATATTTTCGAGAGAGACTGCCTCAAGCTGTCTATTGAAATATGTTCTAACACACACACACACACACACACACACACACACACACACACAATAGCATCATCAACAAAACAAATTGCTTCTATTTTGGATGACCTAATATATGAAAATAAAAATATAACATGCAAGATAATGTGAAGAATTAAGTCAAACGATTTTTTCTTTTACAAACAACCATCCCCAAATAACAACAAAAAGAAGACAAAATCAGCTCTGCCTATCGCTGTTGCCCCGTATTTTCGAATATTACTCCTATCTCCCTCCCTCCCCTTCACTTCTCATCACTCCCTCTCCCTCATCAGTAATTATTATCATTGTATGGACAAGACATTTACTGTAGTAATAATGTCTCCTATTTATTCTATAAATATTTTTGGCATCTTGCTATTTTTTTTCTTCTTTTATAATAATAAATAATGTTATTGTTTTTGTTGTTCCTGGGATGATTGTGTTTTGCTTCTTCTGAATTGTTTGTAGATTGTAGCTATTGAAAATATGAAATATCTCACTGTAGGAAAATAAAATCTGTGGCAGAGTAAATTTGCATATCCCTATTTTAAATTTAACTGTTATATAAATTGCTAAATTGTCAGAGTAACCCAACTTGGGGTACTCCTTATGACGGTATTTTTGATAATGTCTGAGTTTGAAGTAAATACTCGAGGT
Organism: Sinotaia quadrata; assembly: GCA_028829895.1. NCBI lineage: Eukaryota > Metazoa > Mollusca > Gastropoda > Architaenioglossa > Viviparidae > Sinotaia > Sinotaia quadrata. The sequence goes on from CM054180.1 coordinate 117,502,463, forward strand.
GAGAATGTGCTAGAAAAGCTGATGTAATGCAAACCAGTGAGTAGCTTTAATTATCCAATGGTTATGATTTACGAGAACGAGACCAGCCAATGGGCTGAGATCAATAACTTTACTTGCTGTAAAAAATTCTATTCACTGATCACTTTGAATTTGGAGTGGAAAGAAGAAATCTGGTTTTGAAAGGCAGCCATTAGCTTGATGGTGAGTTAGTTGACTGGTTGAGTCAGAATGGACTTACAAATATTTCAGGTACTTTTGCTACTGATATGTTACACTTGTATTTTATGTAGAGATGTACTATGTGAGTTGACTTTTATTTCTACAAATGTTTTAGTTAATCTCCTTGCATTTATTGTGCTGACACGTGACATTGTTTTGATATGCTGTATTTATTAGGTTGTGTGCATGTATCAGGCTAATAAATACCATTGCAGGAAATTGTAAGTTGAGACTGGAATGTAAGAAAGGAGTTATAAAGTGATAAAATGGAAACTTAGCATTTGCTCCTTAATTATATTTTGCAGTGAGCAAGCAGTCTTTCCAGTTGCCTATTTTCACATGTTGTTTGAGTCTACTGGTTCACTGGCTGTGGGCCACTGTGACCAGGGAGTCACGGGAATCATCTGCTGTGGTGTGTGTAAGTGTAAAGAGGATACACTACACTCTATTTGATGTATGGTGGCAAAGTATGCTCACTACACTGAGAAACTTTCTAGTACACGGAAATTGAACTGAAATATCTTTTGTGGCACTGTGACAAAGTGTGCAAAAGACAGTCAAGACTGCACTGAATCAGGTTATGTAAATCCTATTATTGCTTATCTCAGTTTCTCTTCTCTGATAAGACTAACCTGTGATTTGTAATGACTCAATTATTGATTTGTATTTTATGCATATGACTGAATTATAGAAATTACCTTAAAATATTGAGGTCAAGTAATCTATTTCATTGTATATTTTAAATGTATATTTTATTGTTGATTTAATAAATTTATTGACCTTCTTATGCATATTGACCATCATATGTTGGAGAATATAGATTAAAGATGGATCTGTCTTCTTCTTTAGTAAGAAGTTTTCCACCAATGGAACTTTGTGTGACAGTAAATATTTATTTTTAATGTTGTGGAAGAGAGAAAACATTTACAGTGCCCATATACCTGCCAAGTGAAAGAGATAAGTGGTGTCTGCTGGAGGATCATTAATAAACTAAATTAAGATTCTCATCACTTGTAAGTAGTTAAGAAAGTTTAATTAATAATAATCATCATTTTTATTAACTAAGTGGCATAGGTGTCACAGAGTCAATCATTTGTTCATTATTTATCTCGCTCTGTGTCATGTGCTTCTCTATCCAACCACCTCTATCTATCTATCTATCTATCTATCTATCTATCTATCTATCTATCTATCTATCTATCTATCTATCTATCTATCTATGTGTCTGCCTGTCTGTCCATCCGTCCGTCCATCCATCTATCTATCTATCTGTCTGTCTGTCTTGTCTGTCCGTCCATCCATCCATCTATCTGTCAGTATTTCTTTTGATAGGAACTTCAATCGAATGAATCATAAAGCTAACGTGGAGATGAGAACTATAGTTAGTGATTATCCAGGTCTTTAAATGAGTCCGGTGGTTCAAAACATAAGAATGATGCCAGGATGCGTGAATTTTGCTCTGTTCGACAGAAACACAAGTGTTCAATATCCCTGTAAAGTAGCGTATGACGTCCACTACTACTAGCGAGATAAGTAAACAGTAAAAATCCCAAACATTAATGCTGCAAATTATATGTTAAGAAACCCTCAACGATTTTAAAATTATACCTGGAAATAAAAAGACAACCGTCCTACAAATTACTCGTCAAAGTTCAAATAGAAGGGGTCACAGTGTCTGACTGTCGTTCGCTATTTGCTGCTGTTGCTGTAGCTGTTGACGATAGGATTGCTCTTCTTGTTGTTGACATTGTTTCTGCATTCGATTGGATGTTGTTGACTGTGTTTTTGCATTCGATTGGATGTTGTTGACTGTGTTTCTGCATTCGATTGGATGTTGTTGACTGTTTCTGCATTCGATTGGATGTTGTTGACAGTGGTTCTGCATTCGATTGGATGTTGTTGACTGTTTCTGCATTCGATTGGATGTTGTTGACAGTGGTTCTGCATTCGATTGGATGTTGTTGACTGTTTCTGCATTCGATTGGATGTTGTTGACAGTGGTTCTGCATTCGATTGGATGTTGTTGACAGTGGTTCTGCATTCGACTGGATGTTGTTGACAGTGTTTCTGCATTCGACTGGATGTTGTTGACAGTGTTTCTACATTTGACCAATTGTTGTTGACAGCATTCTGCATTTGATTTGATGTTGTTGACAGTTTTACTGCATTTTTTGGATTTTGTTGATAATGTTTCTATATTTGATTGATTTATGATTTTGTTGACAGAGTTTCTGCATTCGACTTATTGTTGTTCACAATGTTCTACACTTGAGTGGTTGTTGTTGAAAGTGTTTTCTGCATATTATTAGTTGTTGCTGACAACGTTATTAATAGAGCTGTTGTAGAGCTTTTGTAGGATAGTTGTCGACATAGTGTCGGACTGTTGTCATTCTTGACTGGTGTGAAGAAATGTGAGGGCAATACTAAAACCGCGTATTGCTTGTTGTCTGGCTTGTCAGACTATAGGGTTCTTAGTTTTGAATAAAGAACCTGTTCTGATATTAAGTGAAAAAAGGAGGGGGGATCTACATTCGTAAGCGTATGTGTGTCTGTGTTATAAAGCGTTCATGTTGTTCGTAAGCATTTTGTGTATGTGGCTGATCGAAAGTGCACGTGTGTGTATATATATGTGCACGTGTTTTCGTACAGCGTAAGCATATATGTATGTTTGTGTTGCATGGTTACGTCCGCAAGTCCGTGCGTGCGTGTGTGAATGTTTGTCTGCGTGTTTGTTTTAATAAATGTGTGTGACTACGTTCGTGACCTTGCCCATGCATACGTGTGTGTGTGTGTGTGTGTGTATGTGTGTGTTTGTAATGTGTACGTGAAGGTATGTGTGTTTGTAAGCATGCGAGCGTGTGTATCTGTGTTGGTGTGTTTATGGTTGTTGTGCGTGTTTCTTTTCATTATCATCTCCTCATATCTATTGCTCCTTTAATCAATAACAGGCATTTAAGTAACTTGTCGTACTCGCTGGCGACATAGAGAGCAGTGCTGAACAGCAGGTAAAATCGATACGTGCACACATGCTGAACGCTTTTATAAAAAAAATACAAACAAAAAAAGTGGGGGTGCTCTTTCGTTCAGTGTTCTATGAAGTTTTGCATTTCAGCAGCAGTCAAATCAGAACGACAAAAAAGAAGAGAAGAAAATCTAATCAAAACAGCGAGAAAATACCTTTAGATTTGCTTTTCTTTATTTCTTTTCAATATCCAGAAATAAAGAAAATCGGTAACCTTTTTCCGCTTTGATTTTTTTTTCTTTTCGCCTAATATTACTGTCGTACTGCTGAAAGCAACAATGTTTGACTGTACGCTTACTGTATTACGTGCACACAAAAAAAAACTCCCAGCAGAAAGCCACGATGAAAACTTGATGTGGAGTCGACCTTTTCTAAAAGGATCTCAGTGAACGAGACTCACGCGAGCAAAAAGAAATCTAAGCATAAAACATGATGTGGAGTCGACCTTTTCCTAAACGATTTCACTGAAGGAGACTTACGCGAGCAAAAAGAAATCTACGCAGAAAACATCATGTGGAACAGACCCTTTCCTAAACGATTTTATTGAACGAGACTCACGCGAGCAAAATGAAATCTAAGCATTAAAGTTGATGTGGAGTTGACATTTTCCTAAACGATCTCACTGAACAAGACTCACGCGAGCAAAAAGAAATCTACTCAGGTGGAGTAGACCTTTTCCTAAAGTAACGATCTCACAGGACGAGACTCAAACAAGCAAAAAAAGAAATCTACGCAAAAAACTTGATGTGGATTTGACCTTTTCCTAAGCGATCTCACTGAACGCAGCCCACGCGCAACATGGAGCTTAACTTTTAGTGATTGTCGGAATCGCGTGATGAAAGTCACTTCAAGGGGTCTAGCTCGCTACATAATAGCATTGGTAATGTAATGATTACTTTAATTCCTCAAAGCGTTTGCCTCCCTTGCAGAATGCAAACAATCAGCGTGGAGAATATCCCAGGAATTATGCTCATAATACATTTGAAAGACATTTGTACACTAAAAGATTAAGATAAGCTCATGAAGAGATCTACCTACACAGGATTACAAATTCACAAGTAATCGCGCTTGAATAATTTATAATCTATTCAAAAGAAATGTGTGGGTACATGAGGTGAATGTTTCGGTATGTAGACTGTGTGTATGTGTGTGTGCGACTGTGCATGATTGTAAGACTATGTATGTGGCTTATGTGTGTGTGCGTGAATGTATGTGTGCACATGTGTGTGTGTGTGTGTGTGTGTGTGAGAGAGAGAGAGAGAGAGAGAGAGAGAGAGAGACAACAAATGTGCAACATTGAGTGGAAGGTGGGTTCTCGGGTGTAAATGACCTTCATCTAGCTGCGTAAACTATCTTAAGATCCTATAGGCCTAATAGTAACGTGTGCATGTTATTCATAAACTAAAGTAAAATAAATAAATAAATAAATAAAACTAAAATCTATTAGAAAATAATGTTTTAAAAATTAAAATAATTTCTTTTCTTCCTCCATCAAATGTAGTTCATACCTCCTGATTCTGAAGCTACGGGAGTTGTTTGTTGTTGTTGTTGTTGTTTTTTTGGGGGGTGGGGGGTGGGAGTGGGGAACAGCAAAAGGAAAGTATATGCTAGACAGATGACCAAGAATAGTGGGTAACTGAGAATAGATGGCCTTGAGAACAGATGGGTCACCGAGAAAGATCTGTTATAAAATTTTCGCTTACGTCACTGTTCTCGTTTCGTTATTTTTGGCATCATATTTCATCGCATCTTACCTCCTCAACATATGAAACTGGTACCGCTAGGTGGCGGGTGCGAAAGCGTTAAAAATTTAACTACCCTCCCAACATGTAAGCTGATCGAAGTTGAAGTGTTTGTTTTTTTCAAGATATCTCGCGCTTAGACACATCGGGGTGGAGCGGGATGAAGTGAGATGGTTGGACGGGTGTGTGTGAACGATATTGTAGTAGAAGGAACGCTAGGTGAAACAGTCTAAATACAGTTAGACGCGATAATGGATATACTGACAGGCGCATTAATCCGAGAACGGTTAGGTGTGTGGACAGGCGAAAGGATGGATGCTTGACGTTAAACGTGAAAAGATGTCCGGAAAGAAAGACTGACTCAAGGTTAAGTGAATGTATAGATTGTGGCTATGTGGAAAAAAGAATGCTTTAAATAGGTGAGTAGTTATGTACTAAATTCAAATCTAAGTGCAGCAGAGTAAATTTGCCTATCCCTATTTCTAGACTTAATTTTTATCTAAACTGTTAAAATGTCGAAGTGACCCGACCTTGGGCACAATTTATGAAGGTAATTTTGTAAGTGTCAGATTTGGAGTTAACAACACGATTACAGAATGCTTCAAATTCCTGATGCAATCCAAACCAGTTCCATCTGCATGAGTAGATATAATTATCCAATGGTTAAGATTTACGAAAACGAGACTAGCCAATGGGCTGAGATCAAACGTTTACCTGCTATACATAATTATATTGTCTAATGACTTTGAATTTAGAGTTACACTCTGTACAATGTTATGTACAGAGTGCTTTGCGTTACACTTTTGTTCATAATTTGTTTTTGTAACAAATGACAAATGAAAACAATGTCTATATTGCCAAGAAGTTCTCTTTATAAACTGTAGACAATGTATTACAATAATAATTAATAATAATATTATTATATAACCGTCATAATAGATAAAAATAATTATAAATTCGAATTGCACCTCCCTAATACACACACACACACACACACACACACACACACACACACACACACACACACACACACATACACACACACACTCACACACACACACACACTTTGTGGCAGTGCCAAAACCACCTTTTGTTTTCTATAGATGGACAACATGCTAAAATAGTATTTAATTTTATTTCTCAAGCGTCTTCAATGCCCATCAATCACATAACGAATTTACTTCCACAACCAAGACGTGCCGATGCTCTTGGGCAAAAAAGTCTCCACGTCTCCAGACAAAAGGAAAATATTCCTTTTTGCTTCTTTTTTTTTAAAATATAGTTCAACCCCCACCCCCTTTACAATTGTATCCACAAGCAAAGAATATTGTATGACGCAAGAAATTTACTTTATTTACTTAACATATATTTCTCTTATTTAGTGTTGGATGCTTTTGTCTTTACGCACACAAAATATTAATTCACACATCAAAATTACTTAACATTGCAACACCTACGTGTTTGTATAACATACACTTCAATATTTCAATATTGATTCCTGTAAAACATTTCAAGACAACTAGTGCAAGGTCAAGGCAAGCGGCGCGTTCAAAATTACTTCCGACTGGAGACCGACAAAATTGAAATAAATAAACAAATAAATAAATAAACGTGTGTAAATAAATAAACGGGAACAGAAGGCCAAGTTCGACACCTCGACAGACAAAAACCGGCACTCGACAAGGACCTAACTTCATTACTCTAATGCAAGATCCGGTGGAAGCCATTTTGCTCTTTGCACCCAGCAATTACCCAACAATCTAGGACTCGCTTTAAAAAAAAAAAAAAAAAAAAAAAAAACAAACAACCCCAACTTTTTGCTGTTCTCATGCGCATGCGCCTTAAAAGGTGTTTGTGAGAGTGATCCACACTCTGCCACTGTCGTTTTCTGAAGAGGTGTGTCACTTCTTCTTGTCTCCACTAACGTTCACCACTTAGCATGTAGCGCGATAAAAGGGGCTGACAAAAAGAAAATAAATATTTTTTTGAATAAGGAAACAAATATTTCGATTTTAATATTTCCAGAGAGCTGTGCGTCTCTTGTCTGGTTTGATCCGTCCATTGTCCTTACATCAATAAAGTCATCGTATAATGTGAGATTGTTTTGATTTCATTAGTGACCTATCAACCACTCCTTACAATCTATGCAATAATGACGCGAGTACAAGGATGCGTCATAAATGAATTAATATCGTTAGTAAAGCATTATGCGGAACGTCATAAATAAATGGAGAGGGTATAGCACGGTGACGTCATATGTTTCCCGGGGTTAAGGAGAGAGGGGTGTCTCACTATTTCGTGCGCTGCCAAGGGAACAGACAATTCTTTTATCAATTATGCCTTTTCTCATGAATTGAGATGATTCATACAACGGAGATAACTCTAAGAAACTGTGCACAAGTCACTTCCGTTTAAGATGTTGCTACCATATGTGTACGTTTATTTTCAATACAACGTAATTGTATTCTGCACAAATGATTTTCACTTTTCACAGTACAACATAATTGTAACCAGCACAAATGATTTTCACTTTTCACATATCTGATCGTTCGGAAAGTATGGAATAATTTAGAAGTAAAGTTGCTGGAGTTTCAGCCAAAGGTAAAATGTGAAGGTTAGTACTGAACGAAAATAATTAACCTGCTTCGTCCGTATTGTGGATTATATTGTTCCATCATTGTCACGTATGTTTATATGTTTGTATATGCGCGTGCGTGTATCCAAAGCAAATTGCTAGCCATTTATATGCAACAAAATAGACAGCTAGTTTCATCGAGACTTTGAATAGTTTCCTTTCACGTAAAATTTTCCTTACCATAAAAAGGTCTCCAAAACTACATAAAGAAAAAAACAACAACCAAAGTCCCAAATTATATAGGCCTACATGTAAACTCAATTCAGCAATGAAGCCGAGTAGAACATTTATTACGAGCGATACGAAATAACCTGAGTATATTTATTGGCTTTATCTATTTACTCTTTATATTATACTTAACAATTCTGTGTTAGGTGCCCTGTATTTGAAACTTGCACTTACATGAACAGAAAAGTGATTTTTGTTCAAACGAATAGTACATTACGTATGTCATGCACCGATTTCTTTCGCCGGCAGGAAATGAGGGGCAAATAACTCTCAGTCGAGCAGACAAGCCTCGTCTGCGCATGCCAAACAGTATGAAGCAAACGAGAGTTGCAACTTCAGCCCCACTATATTATATCAATTCGAAAAGTATAATCAAAGAACGAGCTTCGGGAAACTCTGTAATGGAAGTAAAAAAATGATGGAACGGGGAACGTTCCTATTAAATTTGTGAATTGTCTCCTTGGCTTAGAGAAATCTTCCGCTCTTTCGTCTCACTAGCAGTTTTCAAACAACTGCTATTTCTAGCAAGGAACTGAAAGAAAAATACCATGTCAATCTCTGGGCTGTTTACCATGACTGATAAAACTCGGAGTCAATCTCTGGGTTGTTTAGCATGAAGGATTAAGTTCAAGATCAATCTCTATGAAAGTTGACCAGTCATTGATGATCTATTTCAAGATTAAGGTAACCATGGTGAATCATTGATAACTGATATTGTCCTTGTTAATTCTGCTATTATTATTGCAGTTTATGATTTAATTTAATTGAAGAAACTCCCCTCCCCCTGCCAAAAATCGAACAGGAATGATTTCAGCAGTTAAACGTTTATTTGTTTCCTCGTTTTCGTTTTCTTCCCTTCTACGACCATTGCTGACGCATGTAATTAGCATTTGATATTTCGTGCAAGTGATGACGTCATTTTGACAACGCAAGTTGTACACACAATGCTGCTCTTATAATTCCTTAATAACGGCTGTGACCTTTTTTGAACAATGGTACTGTGAAGTATGTCTTGCCTCACAACAATGAAAAAAAAGGGAAATAAGCATTACGCTCCACCACACCACACACACACCCTCCCCCCAACCTACATAAACCTCGAAATTCTTTATTCTGTGACATTTAAGTACAACATTCCAGAACTTGTTCAAACTTGATAAAAAGACAACTCTGCTATTACGGAATCGTGTGGCGACGGTGTAATGTTTCCATCAATTTTGTATGCAACAATTTCACACCTTCCACCACAACCACCACCACCACGACCCCGCAATCCCCATCTTCGTGAACTGTCATTTCAGAAATATTTTACTTTATTTACCTACCAGTTATTTATTAGAGAGTAAGTACAAAGTCAAGAATAAAGAGAGGCATTCGGTTTATTTGCCTCCGCTAAAATTTCACTAGGGTGACGTATTGACAGTTTCTTCATGTTTCTTACCAAAAGTCAGTAGAGATGGGAGGTGGGTCGTGTGTGTGTGCGAGAAAGAGGTGGTGTTGTAAACACGCAGTACACGTTCAGTGATCTCTTATAAACTCATTTATTAGTTTGCCCATATGAACTAACCAAATAACTACCACAATGCCATAGGACTCGATGGTCATGATAATGAACTTATTTATAAATTCTAATTGTAACCATAGAATTTTTCACTCAATGTAAGCATGCTGTCTCATTTTATTTCTGGCTGTATGTTCAGTGTGCTAGGGCTATTTTCTAGAACTATCACTTTTCTATTCTACATTATCTATCATTCATCTTTCTAACATGTGTGGCCAGACAGGTGTGTTTGGGGGATTAGCTTAAGGTTACGGGTGCCCCGGGGTGGTGGAGGATTAACATTTTGCCCATCTCCTAGCAAAACGTCAAAGTCATCTGGAGATGTAAAGTGCACTAAATGAACCGCAGATGAAAGAAAGCGATATGTTTCTCCAACCCTCCACAATAAAAGGAGGACTAAGAAAAAGAAGAAGATAATTAGTTTATGAGTACTACATTTTAAGAATTGGAAAATTCCGTATTTTGAATTAAATTTAACAAGAAATGTTTAGCGTGCATACACAAACACAGACACACAGAAACATCATTATACAGACATACACAGGCAGACACTTACGTACGATTGCAAATAGTGTTAAGAAACAGCTAGTAATGAAATGATGGATGAAGACAGAAAGAGAAACAGAGAATGAGTGAGAGAGGGAAGGAGTGAGGGAGGAAGGAAGATGGTGAAATACATGAAATAAAGAAGCTTCTTATTGCAAAGAACACGGAATGGAAACATTGGAAAGAGACTGGAATTAAACTGGTGGGTAGGTTTGGGTGAAGATGGATATAATCAGCGAGTTGGGGAATGAGGGCAGTGGGGGGGGGGGGGGCATCAGCCTACTATGCCCACCCAAGTATGATTCCGTTCACTAGCAACCTCTCTCTTGACCAAAGAGAATTGACCCCGGACTTACAACGCTTGGTGTGGATCGGTGATGCGGGTCTCTACAACTGCAGTACTGACGCAGGGAGTTCACTAGACCGTCGAATTGGTCTTTTGAGGCAAATATAAGTCGCACTTTCATGTCAGGATGGCAGCTTTGAGGTCTGTGGAAAACGCGCGAGAAACACGGAATTCGATTTGCCGGGTCTCTGACATATTAAGCGAGTTGTTTGATGAAAATTGTTCCTTGTTAACTTTCTAACAATCTCGTGTTTGTGGAAAATGTAGATAGGTGTCTTTAGGTCTGTATAGCAACGCTCTACTATGTTTGTGGTAAATGGAGATAGGTGTCTCTGTGCATCTGCATAGCAACGCTGCGCTTTGTTTCTGGTAAATGGAGAAAGGTGTCTGTGCATCCGTACAGCAATGCTCTTCTGTGTTTGTGGTAAATGTAGATATGTCTCTGTACAGCAATGCTCTACGGTGTTTGTGGTAAATGGAGATAGGTGTCTGTGCATCTATATAGCAACGTTCTGCTGCGTTTGTGGTAAATGTAGATATGTGTCTGCACAGCAATGCTCTACAGTGTTTGTGGTAAATGGAGATAGGTGTCTGTGCATCTGTACAGCAACGCTCTGCTGTGTTTGTGGTAAATGTAGATAGGCGTCTGTGGGTCTATACAGCAACGCTCTTCTGTGTTTGTGCATCTGTACAGCAACGCTCTGCTGTGTTTGTGCATCTGTACAGCAACGCTCTGCTGTGTTTGTGGTAAATGTAGATATGTCTGTACAGCAACGCTCTGCTTTGTTTGTGGTAAATTGAGATAGATGTATGTGCGTCTGTACAGCAACGCTCTGCTTTGTTTGTGGAATGCATTTATGTTCAGTCACCTGTTGCTTTCACAGAGTGATGATGCAATACGCTTTCTCAATGCTCTCACGTGACAGACATGCGTCTTCGACGAAGATGAGGTTCACTTGTCTGATTCACCCACACGATGGGATTATTTGTTTAGTTGTGTTGAAAATATTTGTTTAGTTGTTTCTCATTCATTAATATATTAGTGATGTTTCTGACGAAAATAGTTTCGGTTGGCGTTCACTCACAAAGTGGTGATGTATTTGACGAATACAGTTCTCAGTCGACATCTTAACATACTAGTGATATTTACGATGAAGACTTTCCTCAGTTGAGCTATACACTAGCATGCTAGTGATGTGTTTGATGAAGACAATTTTCTGACCATCTACTCGCTATATCTTTAGTCAGCATCTGATCAAACGATCGATAGCGCTCTTCCTGCTTTTTTATTTCTTTATCGGTTTAATGAAATTTATTTTGGTACACTCATTTCAAATGTTAGAGAGGAAAGTTACACTACTGCTGCTATTACTTATTGTAAAACTAAGACTATAACAAATGTCATCATCGTCGTCGTCAATATAATCACCATCGTCATCATCGCCGTCATCATCATCATCGTCGTCGTCATCTTCGACGTTGTCAACATATTCATCATTATTCGAATTTCTCGTACACAGTTGCATAGTCCACCAGTGAGTTGTTACTTACTGCTATTGCTACTTGTTTTTACCATCCGTTATTACTTCTATTGCTAGTTACAACACTATTGCAACTGTTACAGTCACTGCGTTTCCCGTTACCTTTTAGCCTATTGTTGCTAACTTAGATACTCTCTTCAGATATCAACTCTACACACTGCTTCTATAACTGTTACTGCTTCTGATTCTACTACTACTACTGGCGCTAGTACTACTAATAGTACTTTTAAAACTAGTACTACTACTCTTGATGCTAGTATTACTTCTACTTGCGCTAGTGCTACTAATAGTACTTCTTATGCTAGTACTACTATTCTTGATGCTAGTATTACTTCTACTTGTGCTAGTACTACTAATAGTACTTCTTATGCTAGTATTACCTCTACAGGTGCTAGTACTACTAGTTCTGGTTCTAGTATTAGTTCGACTGGTGTTAGTTCTACTACTTCTGGTTCTAGTATTACTACTACTGGTGCTAATATAACTAGTACTACTTCTGATGATGCTACTACTACTATTACTACTACTTCTGTTGTTAGTACCACTTTTACCACTACTTCTTTTGATCCTAGCACTAATACTACTACTGCCGGTGCTAGTACTATTAGATACTGGAGATGATACAACATTTCTAAACTTGAAATCGAACACAATTATACGAACAAGGAACAAGACTAATGCGCACGAACACTGAACATATTGACCAGATGCCTTATCACAAACTATTTTTGTTAGTATGACTGTCCGTCTGTCGCTCTCTCTCTCTCTCTATATATATATATATATATGGGGGGGGGGAGAGAGCGAGAGCGCTATATATAACATATAAAGATGAAACAAGAGTGATCAGAATCATCTCCCCTGATTTAGTTTCGGAAAGGTCACCTTATAAATAATGACACTTCTACCATGTAATTTTTGTGACTGAAGCTGAAGGCTTGAGAAATGTCCCTATTGGAGGGTGTGTATTTGTGCGCGTGTGTTTGTGTGCGTGTTGCGTGTATATTTGTGTATGTTTGTGTTTGTGTGTGCGCGCGCGCGGAATTTATTCGACACCTTAAGATTTACTAAGTCAACATTAAAAGGGTATCTCTTCCATACTTGCAGCACTGTTGGTAGGGACCCACACACACACACACTCTTACGCGCACGCTCGCACACACAGAGTTCAGTCTTTGAACAGGGGCAGAGCAAACAACAGCTGTACTCAAGCGAGAGAGAGAACAAGTTGCGAAACTTCATCGTAATAGAAGGCATTTGTCAACGTCCGTCCTCTTGGAATAATGGTCATGGTTCTGGCACGGGCTCCGAAACAGGAAGGCTGTCCCCGAGTGACGTACGTGCATGCTGAACTTAGGCAGTGGTTACAGTGGTCTCTCCCCTCCTCCCTTCCCCACAACCTCTCCGCCCATCCCTGTAAGCTAATGGCTCCATTAGATTGTTTTGGTTTTTGAATTTCTTTATATTTTTTTGTTTTATTCCTTCACTGTCAGATCGTGTCCATACTTCGCGTTCGTGCGACCGTACTGTACAGACTTGCGCACATACGTGTAACACCCGGCTTCGCACATCTTCAAATTTACTCTTACAGTGCTATTTATAGTACGCGACGGTATCAGTTTCGGTAGTGAGGTTTGCCTTTAGAGTATTCATATAACACCCACCCCTCTCCTCTACAAAACATTGTTTGCAATAATGCGATGAGTGATTGCTTTATATACAAGCATGGTATGTAAAATGACAATGCAACACATTGTTTGCAATAATGCGATGAGTGATTGCTTTATATACAGGCATAGTATTTAAAATGACAATGCAACACATTGTTTGCAATAATGCGATGAGTGATTGCTTTTTATCAAGCATGGCATGTAAAATGACAATGCAAAACATTGTTTGCAATAATGCGATGAATGCTTGCAAGCAAAACTAATGCGTACTAATACTGAACATATTGACCAGATGCCTTATCACAAACTATTTTTTGTTAGTATGACTGTCCGTCTGTCGCTCTCTCTCTCTCTATATATATATAAGATATATATGGGGGGGGGGGAGAGAGAGCATTATATATATAACATATAAAGATAAAACAAGAGCGATCAGAATCATCTCCCCTGATTTAGTTTCGGAAAGGTCACCTTATAAATAATGACACTTCTACCATGTAATTTTTGTGGCTATCTATCTATCTATCTGTCTGTCTGTCTGTCTGTCTATTTATCTAGTCTATTTATCTATCTATCTATCTGTCTGCCTGTCTATCTGTCTGTCTATTTATTTATCTATCTATCTATCTTTCTATCTATCTATCTTTCTATGAATGGACAGTTCTGTTCTGTTGCTCATTATCAAGCTGTATCTTTATAGACTCTTGAAAGTTGTTTTGGTCTCTTTGTTCTTCACTAGAAAGGTAACAGATTCTAAGCAGACAGACACTGGTGGCGGTGACTATATGACTTATATCTTTAATTCTTTCGGAAAACGTGTATTTGACGAAGAGTGCAAACTTCTGGCAGTAGTGTACACATGAGTGATATAAGCGAAGTATTTAGTGCTGAAACCTTCCGTAATCCACTAATCCGTCCATCTGTATGACTCTCAAATACACACAGTTACACAAGTGTGCACAGAAATAAATACACACATAATCACAAGCATAAAGCACAAACACACAAATCACAACACACCAGATATTCTATAGGCATTGCTTGAATTAATTTTGTCTCCTTTCAGTGTTTTGGGACAAATAACAAGCATGCCTGTGATATATTCCTACAGTAATATTTTTTTTTTCGGAGGGGTAGGGGGAGCAAACTCTTTTCATTGAAGCAACAAGATCAATTACGCAGATTTTATTATCGGAACATTGTAGAAATATGCGCCATTTTCTCCCACAACTGGCATTTAACATATGTGATAATGTCCTTCCTTTTAAATTTGGGTTTTGCTCCCCCCCATCCCCTTCACTGACCAATAAATACGACGGAGACGTACGCCTAATGATGTCGGGTATAAATTTTAATTCTTGTAAGATTATACCGCGGGTAGAGGGCGGTTGTCATCAATGCCACCATCACACATCTATTCCAGTATTCTGTCAGACTGATAAAATATAGTTACTGTTCATAGTTCAATGACATTCTATCCGTTTGAATAGATATATCCAGGTATATCACCTGGATCTGCTTCACGGACTCAATTACGCTGTACGTCCTCCAAGGGCACAAAACTGTGTTGTACACACCTGACTGACACGCATTTATATTATGCACACTTGCGAACACACTTTTATATTACAGACATCTGACTGACACACTCATATATTACACGCATATGACGGACACACGCGTACACACTTGACAGACACAATCTTATACACACCTGACGGACACAATCTTATATTATACACACCTGACAGACACAATCTTATATTATACACACCTGACAGACACAATCTTATATTATACACACCTGACAGACACAATCTTATATTATACACACCTGACAGATACAATCTTATATTATACACACCTGACGGACACACTCTTATATTACACACCTGACGGACACACTCTTATATTACACACCTGACGGACACACTCTAATATTACACACCTGACGGACACACTCTTATATTGCACACCTGACGGACACACTCCTATATTATACACACCTGACGGACACACTCTTATATTACACACCTGACAGACACTCTCATATTATACGCACCTAACAGACACATTATACACACCTGACGGACACACTGTTATATTATATACCTGACAAACACCCTCTTATACACACTTGACGGACACAATTCCTTTGTGAATGTTCGAACGAGAACAAATGTAGTGCACATTTATGACGGATACATCGCGCTCATAAAGCAATGAAACAAACACAGAGAGCAGACAGGCGAACAATACAAATCAATCACAACAAATTAACGTGCTAAAGATAACAGAACAGATCTTCTAGTGTTTATATAACTTTAACAGGGTAATCAGTTCTTGCATCCTGTTTATCAAGTGTTTTGTCGACCAGTTCAGTACCCTTGACAAGGTGCCATGTTTCCTGCACAGGTTTGATTAAAATGTTTCCTTCATGTTTTCATTTTTTAATTTCTATTTTCAAAGCCAAAGTACAGATTACTGGGCCTTCAAAATTGCTATGGCTTTAAATGAGAAATAAAACAAACTTTCAAAATTTAAAAAAAAAACAATATTCCTATACGGATCTTTCATCATCTGTAAGCCCAGCTGTTTGCAAATCATAAATACAGAGTTAATATAAAAAACGAAACCGGTCTTTGAGAGCAGACGGCAATAAAGTTTCAAAGATGGTCTCTAATCCAATCAGAATAATATGCAAATGTGACTAATGGAAAAAATAATGACACTTTAAGGTGCCAGTTAAGACGAGAATGGATATGCTAATCTAATCACTTTTGAATTCGGAGTGGAAGGAAGAAGTCCAGCTTTGAAAGCCAGTTGTTAGCTTAATGGTGAGTAAAACTGACTGGTTGTGAGAGAATGCACTTAAAATCCATTCATGCATTATCGCTATTGAAGTGAATTTTATTGCTACAAGTGTTGAACTAGTTTATTCACATGTAGTTTGCTAAGAAAAACATGACATTATTTGATATGCTGTACTATTGTGCCATGTGTGTGCACCAGGCTAATGAATACCATTGCAGGAATTTGTAAGTTGAGAATGGAGTGTGAGGTGGAGTGGAGATATATTGTGATGAACAGGAAACTTGGGTTTGCTCCTTAATTATATTTTATATGGAGCAAGTGACCTTTTAACTTTCAAGCTCTGACTTTTGAGTTCACCTTGAGTCTTGAGTGTTGAGTTTTAAGCTTCAAGTTTCAAGTCCATGTGTCCATGAGCTAAGGGAGTATGCTACACACTTTTGATGTATCAGAGCAAAGTATACTGGGTAGATTCTGGAAAAGTCTAGTACATTGAAGGTACTAGAATCATTGTGATCATGCTCTACTTGAAGGAAAGGACACGGTGAGCTGAACACTCAAGTGGTTCAAGAGAAAGTGCATGTAAGTGGTTTCCATGCAAATGGCAGGAGAAACATGTTGACATGCAGACATTGTGACATTATGACATTGTTGCAAAACAAGTGAAGGACTGAAAAAGCAGTGATTAATCCAGGTCATGTATTAGATTATATTAAACTATCTCTAATAGCTCCATTTCTATTCTCTGTTAGTACTAACCTGTGATTTGTATTGACTATGTTGTTGAATTGTAATTATATTTTTAATATATATAGAGAGAGTATGCAATGTAAAATTATCTGAATGTGGGTTCATGGAATATTGATGCCAATTAATCTATTTTATTGTAATATTTATATGTATATTTGATTATTTATTTAATAAATTTATTTTTCAATTTATTGATCTTCTTATGCATATTGATAATCTTATATTGGAGAAGAGAATGGGTGGATGGGGACTTGCTAACTATAGATTAAAGTAAGATTTGTCTTCTTGAGTAAGAAGTTTTCCACTAAGGGAAATATTATGTGACTGTTAATGTTATTGTCACAGTCTGATAAAAATGTCCGACTTGGTGACCTACTTGTCTTGTTTACTTCAAATTTGAATTTTGAAACCCTTGGCTCCTTTGTTCAAAGCTCCCTTTTTCGAGACGCTTCTAGAACAGGTCAAGATGTTATGTAACTTTAGGTCCATTGTCCAGTTCTCGAACCAACTACATGCTTCGCGAACAGTCACGTGATACGCATTATACTTTTCTATAAATATGACTACACGCTTCCGCTCCCCCACTGCGAGAACACATTAGCTAGGTCCATTCAGCTAACTCGGGTCATGTGGCAGCCGACAAGCCGTTGAGAATCAAGATACCCTTCGACTTCTCATAAAAGGTATCATTTTATCTAATAGTATTTTGCATATATTGTTTAAGTATGTATTTGTGCTATGTATTATGTTATTTCCATAAATGCTTGAGCATGGTCCAGAGAAATGGCTGAAAAACCTATAAGTTACGGAATATAAATTTATTGTAACTCTTTTTCCATTTTGTACTTTAATTTATATTGTTTTAATTCACTAAGAGCCAGAATGCCTGCGCTCGATATGAATTTCTCATGTAATTCAATTATTGCGTGTAATTTTAATTGTAAATTGTGAAGCGCTTTGTTGGTTTGAATTACCCCTTTGTATGAACATTAATTTAACGTTGTAACTATTTTTATTGCTTCATACGTCATGCTGTTAAATGGAACACACGTGAGATGATTATATTTTTCTAAATCTAATTGTAAAACAACGCGAGGTCGAAACTCTTATTCAGCGCATTTTAACTGGGACATGCTTGAGTAGGAATGTGTTAAATTGAAAATTACATTAGAGCACGTTGCTTCAACAGGTCGGCCCATGCCTTGCCCATGCCTTGCCTTACCTTACCTTGCCTTGCTTTGGCTTTACTGGTACAAGCTGGTTGAGTTCTATGAGTGAACTCTACTCTGAGGGTCCATGCCACTAAAATTCAAGTTCCTTAGCTACATAAAAAAGGGGCACCTTTTCCTATGCACCACGTGCGTCGCTAGAGTGGGACTGTGAAAATAGACTGGCTGATTGAGTAATGAGACCAGGCTGATACAGGCAATCCAGCTGAGTATACTTCAGGGTGCAAATATCAAAGGATAATTGATGGCAATTCGTTGGTTAACCGATAAAGCATGTACGCGCAAAGAACTGAGAAATAGACTATTCGAGCTCGTATTTGATTATTGTTAACTTGTTAAAACTTTATTAAATCTTATTTTCCTTTGTTAAACCTCTTAGTAGTTAATTTCTATGCATAATAGACCAATAGATTTCTTAGATTGAATGGGGGCGAATGAGCGAGTGAAAACAACGAATGCATATTAATTTAGAGGGATTTAACTGTTTCAATCTAGCTAAAAGTTCGCAATTTATTAGTTTGTAAATTTGTCGTCTGACTACAAGACACACTTTTAATCAGTCAAATAGTAAATTGAGCAACCAGTCTGCATAGGATATGAGAGAAAGAATTAATTATATTTAAAGTCTTTAATTATTCTAAGCAGGGTCTTTAAATAAATACTGGAAACGTAACAGTTATGTTGTGGAAAAGAGAAAACGTTTACAGTGCCCACATATCTGCCAAGTGATAGACAAGTGGTGTCTGTTCTCATTTGTCTCATCTATCCCTAGACCTAGTGTGGTCATTGGGTCACTGAGCTGCTGAATGGTTGATCAGCTCCCTCCACTTGTCTCAGTCATGTGCCCAACTTTGTGTCTCTGCAAATTATTTTCAAGACCATTCTGTGATGTTGTGATGTCTGTTGGAGGATCATTAATAATAAAATTAATATTCTCATCACTTGCAATTAGTTGTGAAAAATTAATTAATAATAATAATCATTTTCATTAACTAAGTGGTGTGCCCATTGCATAAAGTGACTCAGTTGTCCTGGAGCTGCATTTAGTAGAAAAAATTCTTTTATTTACTTGCTGTTGTTTTATTATAAACTCATGATGTAATGTGTATTCCTTGGACAAAATTTAATCCATTCATTAAAAAAAATAACTTAAAAGAAAAGGAGAATTTCATAAACTGCTTTTCATATTGCGAGTAGTCACAAGCAGTGCTCAAGGTACTAACACAGACGCTCTCCCAAGATTCATAGCTTGCCCTGAATACGAGCCAGTTATGATGGACTAGGATTGTGTTCGACGAGCAGAGTGCAATGTCATGACCAGAGAAAAGAAATAAAGATGTGACTACAGTACTGTTCATAAGATCAAAATCAAAGATGGGTTACGACAAACCGACCAGATAAGACAATTTTCATTTTTATTTATTTTTCAGATATTAATCTAATTATTAATCTACTTTTTTCACTCATTCATGGATCAATGACGTTCACCCATGGATCAAGGTCACTCAATTAAATACCTAGGAAGCTTTCTCTAGAATTAAGAGCATTCACTCTAAGATCAAAGACTCTCACTCTAGAATCAAGGTTGCTCACTCTAACAAATATGCTCACTCTAAGATCAAAGACGCTCACTCTAGAATGAAGGGCACTCACTTTAAGATCAAATAATCGCTCGCTCTAAGATCAAAGATGCTCAATCTAGAATTAAGGACACTCACTCTAAGTTCAATAACGCTCAATCAAAGATCAAGGAAGCTCACTCTAAAATCAAGGATACTCATTCTAAAATCAAGGACGCTCACTCCAAGATCAAGGACGTGCACCCTAAGATCAAGGACGCTCTTTCAAACGTTAGTATCCATCTGGTTGACAACCAATAAAAATACCAAGGGAAGTCAAGAGCTGTAATTTATAGATACACAATTCTTAAGCTCCCTTTTTTACGAGGGATAAAGTTTTGCCTCATTTATTCTTCCGCCTAAATATAGTTGCAATGTGAAGATTCATAATGAAAAAGACTCCAAATAAAGTTGAAAAGAAGCAAAAAAAAATCAAGAAGTGTCAAGTGGCGATAAATTTCAAAAGTAAATTATAAATAATAATAATATCGGGAAGGTCTCATACAAGCACATATATGACAGAGTGGGGAATGGGTATGAGGCGATAATCCACTCCTTGCCTTCATATTTAATTTTTTATCAGATAAATTTTAATATTCATAACTGTAGTGTATTTCGTATTACTATAGTGTCTTATTATTCAGTGTTTTCATAGCTAGCTTATGTATGAAGCAGTAAACTGTAGCAGTAGCAATGTCTACTTTTCAATAATCCTGAAAGTGAGTGGCATATGACACAAGAATAACCATCTCTGCTTGTGGTGAAGTAAATTGACTTGTCCCAAATATGAAAATATAAAACAGTTGATGATGACTTACAATAACAGTATAATAAACAAAAAATACGTATATGATTACATCACCAATATAATGACAACAGCAGCAAGAAGAATGGGGGGAAAAATAAAGTGTAAATGCGAGGGGAAGAACAAAAAGGTATTTATTAGTGCAAAGAATATTTAAACGAAGAACTTACAAATAATAGAGTTAAAAACCTTCTAAGCAATAAGTACATCCATGATAAAGATTATTTATAACCGAAACATGACTAATGCTGTTAAAAAGGCTTAAAACAAGATTTAAGAACAAAACCCCTGATAAAGAGTTCATACAAGAAAGAACATAACCCTTTCCAGTGCCAAGAAACATGAGTAACCCGTAGTGTGACAATGGGACCATAAATCCCCACAGATGCAAACGCTCAGTCTCAGCAATCCTAGTCACTAAAATTAACCAATCAGAGTGCAGGAAATATTTGCCTTCACTTCAGCAGCCAATTTGTTACAATTATTTTTTTTATTGGGTACTGTAATACAGTACCGTCTGACGGGAATTTTTAACCTGACACTGAACGGGGTAGTGCTCTTAAGAAGGCTTAAAACAAGGTTTAAGAACAAAACCCCTGATAAAGATTTAATACAAGAAAGAGCATAACCCTCCCCAGTGCCAGAAAGAAATAGGGGCAAAACGATAACCAACCGCGCTGTCAACTTGCAAACGATGCCAATGCCTACCAGAATTTCAGGCTATTCTTTCGTAGATAAGTAGATAGGTAATGCCAGACAGGCCAGACTCTTTTAGCAGAAACTGACCAGCCCCAAAGAGGGCCGTAATCAGGTAAGCTGGCGAAACAGAAACGTATATATTGTTTCACAGCAGCCAAAATAACACTACTTTCAGAATACTAATTAGTGTTCACCAAACATGCGTCTGAAAACAAGACAGAATAACAATGAGCTCTATAAAATAAGAACATTTGGTCATGTGACTTCAAGCTATTCAAGCTCTCACTAGTTTGCAAGTTAATGAAGTGCGCTTAATATCTCCATTTTCTTTCGCCCGATTACAAAACAACTTCACAAGATAACCCACAAATAATTTTAAAATTTTTAAAACGCATTACCGAAACTCCGGGGGTGGTAGAGAACGTTTGGAGGGGGGTATCTGAAACTGAGATGGATGGAGATGTACGGGGTGGATGGTGGGGAATTCCTTCATCTCTATGTCCCAGAAGCTAAAGTGCACTGGTTCAAAAGAAAAAAGTGTAACACCATATGCTACATCAAGCCAACAGATGGTGCAGTAGATGAAATTTCCATATAAATCATTATTTTTCTGTTATTAATTTATTTATAATTTTGAAATACAGCGAAGCACAGTCGTCAAATTCACTCTGACATAATCGCTTATAATTGCCTAGCGTGATCCACAGTCGTCAAATTCACTCTGACGTAATCGCTTATAATTGTCTAGCGTGATCCACAGTCGTCAAATTCACTCTGACGTAATCGCTTATAATTGTCTAGCGTGATCCACAGTCGTCAAATTCACTCTGACGTAATCGCTTATAATTGTCTAGCGTGATCCACCCACTCTGACGTAATCGCTTATAATTGTCTAGCGTGATCCACAAGTCCAGTGGGCGGTTACTTTCTTCGCGACCTCTATGAATGTGGGTCACTTGTGTGGGTAGAATGTATGATGTTGTTAGTTTGTCGATGTTCATAGTTGTTGTATTTCAGTGCTGGACGGTGAAGTGGGTGGGTTTGTGGTGCAAATGACACTAAAAAAAATTCATTATAGTCTTAAAACGACCGACCAATCCCTATCCGCTCTGTGCCGATGTTAAAGTGAAATTCTAAAGCGGGATAATGGAAACCGCTTGGGGCGGTGGAGGGGGAGAAAGAGGGAGAGAAAACGTATTTCACAAGCAAATTGGAGTTTCTGAAGATGTCGCTTGCTGAAGATGTCTCTATATGATATTTTAAAACGAGTTGGCACAGCAGTAAATAGTATTAATTAGTAGTAGTAATTAGTAGTAGTAGTAGTAAAGGCAGAAAGAGTAGTATTAGTAGTTCTAGGTAATAATATTAGTAGCTGTTTAGTTCTATTACTAGTAGAGGAAATAGTAATAGATGGTAGTAGTTGTATATGCTTCAAATGAAGAAGGAATCAATGAGTGGTGAGTGTCGTTTATAAATAGGTGTGCGTGAGTGTGTGTTTATGTGTACGTGGGTAGGCGTGTATTTATGAATGTATGAGAGTGTGTACGTGTGTGTGTGTGTGTGTGTGTGTGTGTGTGCGTGCGTGCGTGTGTGCGCGCGCGCGCGTGTGTGTGTGTGTGTGTGTGTGTGTGTGTGTGTGTGTGTGTGTGTGTGTGTGTGTGTGTGTGTGTGTGTGTGTGTGGTTTTAGTTGCCAAGGTTTTCTTTATAGGATTGCATTGAAACTGATCATTCACACAAAAAGAGCGGGGTGGATTTTCCTTTCTCTTTAAATCAAACATTTCCCCTTTCGGGCATCTTCAGATTTCGCTTGTCTACCCAAAACATTGCTGTGACAGATTCATGCTTTGATCAGTCTACTCAGAACACATTGCTGTGACAGACTCATACTTTGATCAATCTACTCAGAACACATTGCTGTGACAGACTCATGCTTTGATCAGTCTAATCAGAACACATTGCTGTGACAGACTCATGCTTTGATCAGTCTACTCAGAACACATTGCTGTGACAGACTCATGCTTTGATCAGTCTACTCAGAACATTGCTGTGACAGAACGCATGCTTTCATCACTCAATATATCAGCACCTTCGTAAAATAAAATTTGTCAATGAAGAAATTATTTATCCCTCACTCTCTCAAACAAACAAACAAACAAACACATACACAACTCCACATTACCTCCCTTAGAAATGTAAAGCAACACTGACTGGACTGATCGCTGCACAGGCAAGGAAACATGCGCAGTTGTCAAACAGGCCACGAACAAACACGTCACATTGATTTCGGTGAGCGAAAGCTGTACTAGTTTATGAAAGATTAAGAGTGAGCGCCATTGACGAAAAGTGGCTGATATATTGATTTCGGTGAGCGAAAGCTGTACTAGTTTATGAAAGATTAAGAGTGAGCGCCATTGACGAAAAGTGGCTGATATATTGATATAAGCAAGACTGGATTCATCACTATTTGCCGAAAATGACAGCTTTAAAAGTTCAAGGGTATGCCTTTGAAACCGGGTCTCGGACACAATTTTGACTTATGTCTGTCTTGATTAGTGGGTGTAAGGAAAGGAAGGGTGTTAAGGATTCCCCGCGGATAGGTCCCACTCTGTTTCCCAGAATCTTAACAAGCGTGTGCGTGGGACTGGGTTTTACCTGCATCACACACACACACACACACACACACACACACACACACACACACACACACACACACACACGGAGAAAAGAGTGTGTGAATGTCACTCTCTGCTGGAAGAAATGTGTGGATGATTTTTGCCTCTATCTGTGAGAATTAGTGTGCAAGTATATGTGTTAATGACTGTCTGTCTGCGCAACTTCTGTAAATGACTATCAATTGACTTCATGAATGACTAAGTAAATGATTGTTGGTCAGTCTATGAATTAGTGTGCGGGTATATGTGTTAATGACTGTCTGAGCGACACTTGTAAATGATTATCAATAACTTAACGAATGACTAAGTAAATGATTGTTGTCAGTCTATGAATTAGTGTGCAAATGAAAGAGGAGTAATTGTGAATGTATCCAATAACTACTGATTGAGAATGACTGAATATGCAAATGCGTGAAATACTGGCTTGGCAACTGAAAAGTGTATTGTTGATTCTCAGTGTTTCTGTGTGGCTGCAATCAAGCACCTTAAAGGTTCTGGTCAATGCATGTGGCACAGTGGCCCACATTCTCATGGTTTTATCAAATTCGTAAATGATAATCATATCTGAACCCAGAATAATATGTTCAACTTCAATAATAAGATAATTAATGACAACAGTTCAAACGTATTACTTTAAATCAGTATATAAAAGTGGTGATTTCAACATACAGCATTCTAATGCTGACATTTTAATTAAACTCAGCCTCGAGTTTTCCAACTCCCTTACTTATGTAATCTCCAGTCTGACTTGTCCCTGCTTCTGCCACTGCGAGTGTACTGAAGGTATTAGTGTCCATGAAGGACTGGATATGAAGAGCGTCACACAGGTTTGGTGGAATTTGGGCAATAGATGTCAGAAAGCTTAAATAGTGTCAACCAGAGAAACCAACATTAGACTACCTTTTGGGACCAATACTGAACATCTCGTACAGGTGGAGACTAGTAAATATTTCCCAGACTACACAAAATTATAAGTTTCTGGAATGGTGGGATTTTCTGGATTTTATAATTCAGTAATTGCCAGCAAAAGGTCAGTATCATGATCTCACTAGCTATTTATCAAAACTATTCTTTTCTCACTTTGTAGTTTATTTATACAATTATCATTTATTTATTTGTAAATGTTAGTTAAGATTTCTGATCGAGAATGAGAGAGTTTTGTCCAACTTTTCTCTCATCTATAAAATTGTCTGAATGGGTATGTGACATCATTTAATGATGTCATTTAGTGATGTTAAGCAATGTGTAAAAGGAGAAATACTGTTATTCTCTCCTTGCTCTGGCACCTTGTGCGAGGGGATACTGGTCAAGAAAAGATTATTGTGGACTCCATTCAATCACTACACTTACATGTTACTGAGCAAGTGTTAGGACGCCAAAGCCGCTACTTGTCTCACCAAACAATGACATGCCACCCGCTTAAAACAGCCCAGGAGGCAGGTTGCAATTTGGTCAACAAGTGAAAGATAAGTCATAAAAGTAGGACACTCAAAAGGACATTGCTCTAGCTTGGGATTGTGCACTAAAATCCTCCTCTAATTCTTATGACAATTAGCTTTATAATTCTAATCCATCTGAACATTTTATCTTGTTTAATTTCTATTTCAAATTAATTTGTTGTTTTCTTTATTAAATTCCGTTAAAGTTATAAATATTGACACTGTTCCTCATCCTGCTATGTTCATATATGTCATAGGAACTTCATTCACAAAAGGAATTGGGGGAGGGGGGGATGAACTAGGCTGAATATTACCTGTTCTAGCTAGCACAAGGCTAGATGTTTGTGATGAGTCATTGTGTGTCTTTTGTATTTGTTACTGAAAGTGTGTGCGTGTGACTATGAAACCAGGTTAAGTTTTCCAGCAAGGGATGAATTAATTAAACAACCTTTTATTCTTTTCTCATCTTTCTCTCCTCCTGCATTTCATATGCATACGTCACAGTTTTTATAAGTGATGTTAGGAATTTAAATATCTCGAACAGATCCCATCGATAAATATTAAAAAGAAATATGGAAAGAATAAAATTTAAATGTAAAGAAATGTATGAGAAATAAACTCTAAGGCAAGAAATCTAGTACAAGTGTACAAACACTTTGTTATTGCATCACACATAAAATAGAAGGGATGATTTTTTAGCTTGTAAGAAGTCGGTGAGTTAAGATTAAGACGTATCCTCCCTATCTCTAATAATCCAAATGTGCCAATCAGCTATCTCTAGTAATCCAAATGTGCCAATCAGCTATCTCTAGTAATCCAAATGTGCCAATCAGCTATCTCTAGTAATCCAAATGTGCCAATCAGCTATCTCTAATAATCCAAATGTGCCAATCAGCTATCTCTAGTAATCCAAATGTGCCAATCAGCTATCTCTAGTAATCCAAATGTGCCAATCAGCTATCTCTAGTAATCCAAATGTGCCAGCTATCTCTAGTAATCCAAATGTGCCAATCAGCTATCTCTAGTAATCCAAATGTGCCAATCAGCTATCTCTAGTAATCCAAATGTGCCAATCAGCTATCTCTAGTAATCCAAATGTGCCAATCAGCTATCTCTAGTAATCCAAATGTGCCAATCAGCTATCTCTAGTAATCCAAATGTGCCAATCAGCTATCTCTAGTAATCCAAATGTGCCAATCAGCTATCTCTAGTAATCCAAATGTGCCAATCAGCTATCTCTAGTAATCCAAATGTGCCAATCAGCTATCTCTAGTAATCCAAATGTGCCAATCAGCTATCAACCAAATGTCCATCAGAACGCAATAAAAATGCGAAGGTGGGAAAGTTAGCCATGACAGTAAATCTACATGAGTGGAGAAGGAGGGGTAAGGTAACCCTGAGGCCTGGGGACACATTCAGAGGTCCATGCTTAGTTGAAAATAAGGGAGCTTGAATGAGGTGTGAAAGATGGAAGGGGGTCTAATGCTCTAATAGTCTGTTGACAACGTCTTGCACTGTTGTGGGATTAAGTTTTTAAATAGGGAAGTAAACTCAAACCATGTGCTCAAAGTGGCTTCGCCGCCCCCCCCCCCCCCCGACAGAGGGTGGTTGAGGGTGTGTGCCAAACTGGTGCAACCTGTTTCACCCCCTTCTGCCAACCCTCCTGCCCTCCAACTCAGATGCACCGTGAGGCTGTGGGGATCCCCCAGAAGCAGACCAAGACTGAGAACATCATAAAGATGAAAGGTCTATTGTAGCTTCTGGGGTGAGTGTAAGCGAAACACAAACACATACCATGTGCTTTTCTCCAACAATGACATACTTCGGGTATAATAGAAAAGACCCGGTCTAATTTTAGAAGGATTATTAAGCTGATATCTGTATGAATGTGTAGCCAATATGAGATTTTAAGGAATCCACAGGGTATTGTTACAGATGACTTTGATCCTTGGTTTCACTGAACGAAGGTAGAGTTGCATTTTATAATATTTTATTATTAATAATTTTGTGTGAAGTATAATTATGATAATTTGTTATGCATAATTAGTTTACGTTTATTTCAGGGTAGCGAAAATGTGCTCAGAGAAAATGATTTAGCGTTTATATAAGAGCACTATGTAATTAATATTAGCAGTCTCTGATCACTGCATTTATTAATTGCAGGGTCACGTGTTTTCTCAGCATGTGTTTGGTCACATCACATCTTATCTTCTTGTTTTGCAGCATCATATTGCTTGAGTGCATCAGTTGTAGATTTGTACGAGTGATGTACTAAGTCTCTTTTGAAAGAGGAGTCAACATAGACTCAGCCAGCGGAGAGTGCCAGTGATTTCGCTTAGATTCCACTACTGTAACTAAGATAAGTAAAATATTACATTGGCCAGGAGTGTGGGGATGGTTTGATAAGCTTGTACAAAATTTATAAATAGAGAACTGTCAGAAACTGTGTGGAACATTTTAGTAATCAGAGCTGAAAATATCTGAGAAAAACATTTTAGAAGTTGTGAGCCGAAAAGAATCTATGAGCGTGTAAAACTCAATTCAAGGAAATCTAAATAGCTAGGGGAGACTAACTTTTCTCTGATAGGTATTATGATGCTGTAATTGTGAACTTTGTAATTGATTGTTGTTTTATTTTCTTTTATAGTTTATTTCTTTAAAATAAATATTTGGTAACTTTCACCTGTCTAGCGTCATTTCTTATCATCTCCATTTCGTGTAAAATCCATTAACTGTAGTCATTGTATATGTCTATTGAGTCTATTGTCTGTGTCTATATATGTGAGGATCCCAATCCTCTGGGGGCGAACGAGTCACTGGAGCGATTGACCTCAAATTGTTGTTTATTTCATATTGTCCATCTTACGGGGTGCCAACAAGTGGCTGCAATGAAACAGCGCAAAGGTGATGGTCAATTCACAGTGATTTTGTGTAACTGCATTCAAGCCTTTAAAGGTACAAGTACTTTTTCTAATCTTAAAATGTGTTACTAACACACTGAAGAAAGTTCTATCATTTCTAAGAGATTTCATATTGCGGCATTCTTAGAGGTTTTAAGAGGAACTTGAAGTAGAAAGGCAGAAAGTAAAGAAAGAAAACGAAGTAAAAAAGTGCTAATTTGAAAGAAGCAAAGCGCTGCCTCACCAACAGCTGTTTCATGGAGGAAATCATTGAACTATTATTATTTCTGGGCCACTGGCAGCTACCGTCAGATTGAGTGAAAGTATAAAAGAAAATGTACAAAAATTATTAGCAAAAAAAACTGTACAGAAATAAACAACGGAAAGTACAAACCTGAGCAAAGAAACTGTATAAAATATCGAGCAAAGAAACTGTACAGAAAATAAACAAGAATGTACCAAAAGAAAATGTACAGAAAATAAACAAGAATGTACCAAAAGAAAATGTACAGAACATAAACAAGAATGTATCAAAAGACAAATGTACAGAAAATAAACAAGAATGTACCAAAAGACATATGTACAGAAAATAAACAAGAATGTACCAAAAAGACAAATGTACAGAACATAAACAAGAATGTATCAAAAGACAAATGTACAGAAAATAAACAAGAATGTACCAAAAGACATATGTACAAGGAAAATTATCAAAGCAAGCAAATGAAACGTACAAATAACAAGCAAATGAAACGTACAAATAACAAGCAAATGAAACGTACAAATAACAAGCAAATGAAACGTACAAATAACAAGCAAATGAAACGTACAAATAACAAGCAAATGAAACGTACAAATAACAAGCAAATGAAACGTACAAATAACAAGCAAATGAAACGTACAAATAACAAGCAAAAAAATGTATCGAAATAATAATCGCAATAGCTGATGATGATGATAACGACGACGACGATGATGATGATGATGATAGTGGTGGTGGTATTGCTGCTGCTGCTGTTCAAAACAAATAAAGAAAAGGTGACGAAGTAGAAGATGATGGTTTGCAGTATCGGGGTGGTGGTTATGGTCGTTTATTCGCTACTGATGGCGAAGTTGCAAACACTGGATGTCGAAGAAAAGCACACTGAAGAACGAGGGGAGAAAGTGAAGAAGGAGGCTAATAGACAATGAAGGAGGGCCTCAGGAGAATGTGTCATTTTCATTAAATATCTGAAGTTTTGAAAGTTGATGATGTAAGCTTTAACGACAATTGCGTCAATTTAGAAGCCCAAAGTTATGTACACGCTGTAATTTTTCATTCACAAATAAAAAGCACAATAAACGGTTTGAGAAGAGGCGGACAAATACGGATGGAAATAAATAAAGATTAAGTTTAAATTTAAACTGCATTTTTTTTCTTAAGGAAGGGATTAATTACAGCACTCGTCCAATGCTGCACAGTCATTCAATGAGCAGATCTATCTCTTTATTAACTTCTCACTTTTCTGCTGAAATGTATGTATTGGCCAACATATCTGCGTGACCTACATTGACGTACACTAGCACAAATACACGCACGCACGTACGCTCACACACAATACATACATACATACACACACT
The DNA here is from genome assembly GCA_028829895.1 of Sinotaia quadrata. Lineage (NCBI taxonomy): Eukaryota > Metazoa > Mollusca > Gastropoda > Architaenioglossa > Viviparidae > Sinotaia > Sinotaia quadrata. The sequence goes on from CM054180.1 coordinate 117,532,515, forward strand.
CCTTGTACACCGGGACACCATTGACATTACCTAGTATTGATCTCCCTTTGTGTGACGTCACTGTATGCTAATCAGCGTTTGCAAGAAACTGCTTGTTTCCCTACGGCTTGAAAGTGTGTTGTGCAATTCTATTGTTTGTGCTTGATAGTGAAGGATGCGACCAGGTGAGGGAGTGGTGTATCAGGTCGTCTGATTATCGACATAAGCAAAAGAGTTCACTGGCTTCGAGATGCATTTAAATATATTTGACAGTCTTCTTACATTTGTTTAAAGTGTGTGTGTGTGTGTGTGTGTGTGTGTGTGTGTGTGTGTGTGTGTGTGTGTGTATGTGTGTTTCCGCGCGCGCGGTACTGTTTATTCTCCCTTGATTAATACACATCTTCTTTCTGGTTTTTTTTTAAAAAAAATAATCTATTTATTACGAAAGGAGAATGAAGTGAAAAATATATCACTTTTAAAAAAGACAAACCGCAATTTAAAAGGAGATATGTTTATAATTACAGCATAATAAATTAGTAAAAACTGAGATAGATAGGTAGGTAGACAGACAGATGGACGGACGGACAGATGGATTGATAGATAGATAGATAGATAGATAGATAGATAGATAGATAGATAGATAGATAGATAGATAGATAGATAGATAGACAGATAGACAGATAGATAAATAGATAGATAGATAGATAGGTGGTAGGTAGGCAGATAGATAGATAGATAGATAGGTGGTAGGTATGCAGATAGATAGATAGATAGGTGGTAGGTAGGCAGATAGATAGATAGATAGATAGGTGGTAGGTATGCAGATAGATAGATAGATAGGTGGTAGGTAGGCAGATAGATAGATAGATAGATAGATAGATAGATAGATAGATAGATAGATAGATAGATAGATAGATAGATAGATAGATAGATAGATAGATAGATAGATAGATAGATAGATAGGTATCGCTTACTACACACTAAGCGGTTGCCAGATAACTAACTTAACCACCGTGGAGCTACAAAAGAATTAAAATGGCTAAAGCTCTCATTGCATAATATCTAAATAAAATACCAGTGCACATCGATCTGCACGACTCCGCCGCATCTAAAGCATAAGGTAATTAAACAGAATTTTAAAACACAAGAAACAAAAGCACTACAGATTTCCATGGTGACCATACTAATATTTGTTCGTGGGGAAAAATGATAAAACTCATCACAATCTACCCACATTTCTCCACCCACATATCTCCTCGACTTTCTGGTCACGTGACAAGAATTTACCACGTTTGGCTATTTTTTTTTGGCGAGCCAGAGTATTGCTAAGCTAGTTTGTGTAAAGATTTAAATGAAGGGAAATAACTGCTGGAGAACCGTCTCATATTACCACTGATGCACGCTTGAATTTATTTCTAGATCGTGGTTCTTGTTTCTTGTTTATTATTATTATTAATTATTGTTTTTGTTGTTTTTGTTCCTGCTGCTGTTATTATTGTTGTTGCTGTTATTATTGTTCTTGTTGTCTCTGCTGTTATTATTATTGTTGTTATGTTGTTGCTGTTGCAATTTTTATTATTGTTGTTGTTGCTGCTGATGTTGTTGTCGTTATTATTTTATTATTTGCTATTATTGTCATCGTTTTTATTATTATTGTTATCTTCACGTTGTTTTACTGTTAACGGCGAGAAGTACGACTTTCACATACAGAAATGTGTGCAACATAAAGATAATCAAATAAGATCACTTTAGGTTATTTGATGACGTGTTCGTATAACGCCCGCGTATTCACACAACGATCACATGTACGCATAATAACTCTGTGTTAGTATAACGATCACGTGTACTGATGACTGTTACATTTTTATAACTTCAAATTGTTGACGCTCGTTACACTACTGTAACCTGTGTTACAGAACAGTGCACAATCCTCATTGCTAGATTACGAAATCTACTTCCCAGTCATCTGAAGAAAACAAATGCCTGAAAATAGGAAGGCTGGAACTCATACCGAGATCATGTTGGTAAGTTCGAGTTCCGCACGTTCGCCCTTCGAAACTCAGACCTACGAGGACACGCACAGAAAGTCTCAGCTTGATCACGACAGACGAAAGTTCGGTAACTCTGCTTGCTTTCTGCCCTCGTGCAAGAAAGAAATGCATTTCTGTAAAGATCACGAACTCCATCGAAGTGACAATAAAGTGTTTGCTCCCGCTCTTTCAACGAAATAGATTAACAGTCATTTTTCCATTATAGTTCAGTTATTTTTTTTTAAGTCAATGTTTCTGTTACTATAAATCGAAGAAAACAGATTTCTCGTATGAAGTGCGGATTTAATAAATTATCAGTACACCCTACGGCAATATTATTATGGCTCCAATTTGCTTCTTTGTAATAGTATTTGTTGTTTGTTGGTAATTCTATTTTAAAATTAATTTCAACATATACTAAATCTTTATATATTATTATAATAAAATGCTAGTATTCTTCACAAATTTACATAGCATGACTCAATACAGTAAACGTTCAGAAGTGAGTGATTCTTCCAAAAATTATCCTCTATAAAAGAAAGTAGCTTGATCAACAAAAGAAGGGAAAAAAAAGCGGGTGGGGTGGGGTAAGTATGTTTGCTGCAGGCGACGAAGTCAAATGACGTCAGCTGCTAAACAAACAAAATCATACACACGAAATAATTCATCCCCTAATCACTCAAGAAAAACATAAAGCACTTTACTTAGTCTTATAAAGCACTTTCCTTAGTCTTATAAAGCACTTTCCTTAGTCTTATAAAGCACTTTCCTTAGTCTTATAAAGCACTTTCCTTAGTCTTATAAAGCACTTTCCTTAGTCTTATAAAGCACTTTACTTAGTCTTATAAAGCACTTTACTTAGTCTTATAAAGCACTTTACTTAGTCTTATAAAGCACTTTACTTAGTCTTATAAAGGTTCTGCATCGTTAAATGCCATAGATAAATTTAAAAGAAAGATAGTCAGTCAGCCAGATTGAACGGACGGATAGAGAGACAGGCATAGAGACAGGCAGGGAGGCATAGATAGATAGATAGATAGACAGACAGACAGACAGACAGATATTGTCACTTAACTTTGTCTCAGGTAACAACAGCAACAACAACTATAAAAATAAAGTTTTGAGCACGTTTCTTAAAATGTCTTATATGTGATTGCGTATCTAACTATAGATTTCGTGGCAGTGGCAAGTACGTACTATGAGTGTTTATGTGTGCATGGTGTGTGTGTGTGTGTGTGTGTGTGTGTGTGTGTGTGTGTGTGTGTGTGTGTGTGTGTGTGTGTGTGTGTGCTTTGTATTGTGTACGTACATGTGTACACATACGAATAAAAACATGTCCATGATTGCGAGTGACGAACACACCCCGAACGCTGGTAACTTTGCCTTCTGATACAACCAGCCTTTTCTCGGGAATGGGACAACACAATAATTATAAAAGAAAAGCCAAGCGTCGTGCGCGCATGCGCAGATCTCGAGACTGCCCATATCCTGAAGATGTGTGTCAGGAAATTGGTCTCTGGCCACTTGAGCCGAGCCGACTCAAGCGAAAGATCCGTCTTTGAGGCCAGTAAATGATTGTTTTTTTTCTTTCTTTTTCTTTTTTCTTTTTGTTTGTGTGAGGGGAAAGACATTTGTGAAGTGTGAAAGACGAGTATATATTGGATGAGTGAAACACGCTTGCCGTCACATAAAGTTCACAAGCATTGGTACCAAAATTGATTTGTTTATTTTTAAAATGTGGACGCAAAGTCTGTTCTAGGCAAATCCGTGCGCTACTGTTACCTTTGTATCCACACATGTTCATCTATTGCAGTCGTATATATTAACTTTAGCTTAGATTTGTTTTTTTTTATTTTTCACTTTGGCCACATTTCATTTGGTTTTAAACAGCCATTTGCTGATGAATAAAACACACTCACGAAAGTCTCCTTAGGCTAGTGTATATTGCTTTAACCCCTTACTATTTCAATTCAGTTTTTGCGAAGAGCGAGTTGGCAAGAAAAGAGTGAGCATGTCTGCAATCGTTATTGAGCCTTAGCTCAGCAAAGCGGTTGATAGTTGCTTAACCCATCGTGGTTGATTACATTTAAAAACCAATGGTTTAGAACAGTAGTCCTTGGTCTTAGCAGGGTCAATCGAGTTTGGTACACACGGACGCACATCACAAACATCATCTATATTGCAGGTTTTGGCGGCGTTGTGCAAGATTCTGCACTTAAATATGTGTACGCGCACGCATGCGCACATAAACACACTTACACACGCACACACAAAAACACGGAGACTCAGACATACGTGGCATGTGCACTAAATTTGCAGACAGATTGCTAAATACAAACACGGACACACATACATATATGTATGTGCGTTTTAATTTATTGCTGTAATATTAGCACATTTTGCTCCTAGCCTCAGGTTATTAATATTTTGAAAAATTACCAGCAGTGGCTTAAATATGCTTAATGTCAATGACACACATTAGAGACTGCTGTAACTTACAAAACATTTATGTTAGTCTATAAAATGTCCTCACAAAGCCATTGCTCTCTCTATGTTTCCGTGTCTTTCTGTTTCTTTTTTCTATATCTTCTTTCTCTCTCTGTCTCTCTATATCTCTGTCACTGTCTCTGTCTCTCTGTCTGTCTTTGTGGTTTTCTTTCTCTCTCTCTCTCATTCTTTCTTTCTCTCTCTCTCTCTCATTCTTTCTTTCTCTCTCTCTTTGTCTCTTTCTTTCTATCTTTCTCTGTCTCTTTCTTTTTCTCTCTATCTCTCTTTTTCTCCTCTCTCTTTCCCTTTCTCTGTCTGTACTTCTGTCTCTTTCTGTCTCTTTCTCTCTGTCTTTCTGTCTCTCTCTTTCTGTCTCCCTCTCTATTTCTGTCTCTCCCAGTCTATCTGTTTCTGTCTCTTCCATTCTCTCTATTTCTGTCTCTGTTTCCATCTCTCTCTTTCTCTGAAACCACATTACAAGTACGCATTTAGATAACGTATCACTGTAATTACTATCTAGACTCGAGTCACGTACTAGTTTCTTTTTGGCCATACTTATCATGTCCAGAGAGTTGAAGACAAAGTTTATAATATTGAGGCACCTTTGGTTTTCACACAAAACCAGGGCATTGACCTTTTAGGTGCATATCCACACGCCCATAAACACGCACGCACGCACGCACGCACGCACGCACGCGCATTCAAAGAGAAACAGTTACTACAAGACACAAAACACAAAATGGATGGAACCGAACCAAAATCTCATGATACGAAAAAAGTCCTATTCTTTTCCATTAAGAATTCGACGCGATTCCTAAGGACACGCCCCCGTACACAATCGCAAAAGAATCGTATACGTATGTAAGCATGTCTAGGTGTACTATGGCGGCGGGGAGGGGGAGGTGGACATTGAAGAAAGAAGGCGGGATGTAGCAAACAAGTGGAAGAAATCGGACAGATAATATTATCTTCAAATATTTTGCCATTATTGCTTTCATTCCTGCAACTAAAGCACTTGTCCGAGAGCTAGTTGCTGTACTAGACAACGTGGTTTCAAGGTGGAGGTCATTAACTTCTGAGAGTCTAAACTGTCAGTCACGTTAGAATCAGGAACATGCGGACGAAGCAAAGCAAATCAGATTTAACTGACATCAGTGGCTGGAAGAATGTAGTTTCCTTATGCATATGCCAGTTCTATTTTGAAATCCAGAAGACGTTTATATACTGTAAAAATTAATGCAGTGTTAATTACAACAGAGAAGAAACGGGCGAGAGACAAACTGGGAGAAATGAGAGAAAAAAATGAGAGAGAGAGAGAGAGAGAGATCAAAAGAAAAATGTAAAATAAAAACAAGAAAGTGTATACACTAAAATCGAACAGAAACCTGGACGAGGCAATGATTGTTGTCACAGCAGATCTTTTGTGACAGTAAAGTAACTTCTGTCTGTGCGGTAGTTAACTTGGCCATATACAATGGTACACGTGTGAGTCCACACTCTTGATGATGGCGCTTCTTGCTTCTGTTTCACAAATCACTTTAATTATTTAATATTTCTATGAACTATTCTCATGTGGTTATGTTGTCTCACTATATTGATCTAAGCGTTCTCGAGTTGGTTTTTGTTGTCTCATTGCATTCGAATTATGCATCTAAGTCTTCTCATGTGGGTTTTGTTGTCTCATTACAATAGAGTTATGGGTCTAAGTGTGTCGTGTGGATTTTGTTGTCTCATTACAATAGAGTTATGCGTCTAAGTCTTCTAATGAGGGTTTTGTTGTCTCATTACAATAGAGTTATGCGTCTAAGTCTTCTAATGAGGGTTTTGTTGTCTCATTACAATAGAGTTATGCGTCTAAGTCTTCTAGTGTGGGTTTTGTTGTCTCATTACAATAGAGTTATGCGTCTAAGTCTTCTAGTGTGGGTTTTCTTGTCTCATTATAATAGATTTATGCGTCTAAGTCTTCTAGTGTGGGTTTTCTTGTCTCTCTGCATTCGTGTTGTGCACCTTAGTGTCTCGTGTGGATTATGCTGTTTCATTGCATTCGTGTTATACATTTTAGCGTTCTCGCTTTGCATTCGTGTTATACATTTTAGCGTTCTTGCTTGATTAATGTTGTCTCATTGCATTCGTGTTATACATTTTAGCGTTCTTGCTTGATTAATGTTGTCTCATTGCATTCGTGTTATACATCTTAGCGTTCTCGCTTGATTAATGTTGTCTCATTGCATTCGTGTTATACATCCTAGCGTTCTTGCTTGATTAATGTTGTCTCATTGCATTCGTGTTATACATCTTAGCGTTCTCGCTTGATTAATGTTGTCTCATTGCATTTGTGTTATGCTTCAACGTGTTGATATCATTTCAGCCAAATTGACTTTTGAAAGAGAGAGCTATTTACTACCTCTTGTAACGAAACAGTTTTTAATTGATCTAAAGACAAAAGGGTGGCTAAATTTTAAAAAAATTACCTGGCGAACTGGCGAGTGCATCCTCCTCCCCTTCATCGGAAGCGTCATACATGACGCCGCTAGTCATGAACTTCCCCAGTATCGTGGTCTTAGGCGCGCAATTGTGTAACACAGTTTGAAATTATTTCCACCATTTGTAATCGGGTCACACAGTTTGGAATTATTTCCTTCATTTGTAATCGGGTCACACAGTTTGGAATTATTTCCATCATTGTAGCTGTTCTGTGCTGCACCTCCCGTTCCGGGCCCCTCTCTCCAGCACGAGGTCACGCACATAAAAATTTAATCTCCTGCGGATCTCTGTGCTCCTTGTTAAGGCGTCGGATCCTGAGTCGTAAGGTAATGGATCCGAACCAACTGTTTATAGGGAATCATAATTGTGCGTGTAAACATGTGTATGTATGCGTGTGTGTGTGTGTGTGTGTGTGAGAGAGAGAGAGAGAAAGAGAGAGAGAGTGAGAGAGAGATGGTAGGGAATGAGTGAGTTATAATTAGATCTGTTTGTCTCCCTATCTATATATCCACACTGTTGCTTCAGATTCTATCAAGATATTCCATTTCCATTTAATCTTAAATGTAGTTTTAATGCACAATTATTTTTATTTTAAATTATGATTTAAATCATAAAGTAAATTATCTTCACAGTTTCCTAACGAACAAAATATGTTAAATACATTTCGTTTACGATTGACGCAATAAATGGACACCCTTTTTTCCCCCCTAAAAATAAAAAATAAGGATTTCTCATTAAATAAGTTTCCCCATATTTTTTTCTTACTCGGTTTCTCTTGTTTTCGATTCACCCTAACACTGCCAGCTAAGTGAACAAAAAACATTCACTGGGAAATAGGCTATTGTGTATTTTGACGTTGGGGTAAATGGAATTTGCCGAGCTAAAGCAGACAACTTGTTTTGTGGTCACAGTTATGCTCTGGGAGACAAATTTAAACGAAAATTACGGCCAGGATCCTTTTTTTGCTTCAGACTTGTCCTCGCAGGCTGCAATATTGAATCTTGGACACTGTGAGCTTTGCGGACATTGTTACAACTTTCGAATACAGCTGCGCTTCTCGAGACTCAACGGAGAAAACGAAAAGTTACAGCATCTGGCCTCGAAAGGAAATAAAAGAGGGTCTGTTGGTGGGTGTGTGGGAGGAAGAGAATTTTCGGGAGGGAAAAAAATGAAGAAAGAAACAACACATTCAAATCCTAATCCAATTTGGAAGCTTACAAAACTTTGGTCGTTTAGAGTGAGTGAATTCAATTACACGGCGCACACAATCATCCGAATTTAAAGGTATCCAGCTACTGAAGACGGCGAATGTCACCAGTTGAAACGCAAAACTGCAAAAAGTGACAGATCTGCTTTTTCATTCCCGTTCCGTTCATTTTATCCACAGTTTGCGGGCACTTAAGTGCCACTGGGGTCAAGAACATTCAGCGTAATCCATAGTACATGGAACTCTGTACAGGTGACGGCCGTTCAAGTACTTTTTTTTCTTTCTGTTTTTTTGTTTTTGTTATTTATTTTTCCATTTCTTTCTGGCACACCCAGTCTAAAACCACCCCACCCCACTCATCTACACACAGCGAATGTCGGGTTCATTTAGTGTGGATTGCGAATGATGGTGTCCACATATTGGTCATCCATACCGAAACTGTACTACTACTACTACTACATAGAGGAAAACCAGTCGCTTGCACGCACATGTCACCGCACGCGCACACGTCAGCAGCACGCGCGTTGCTAACACTGAGAATGACAGCACTGGTCGAATTTCTCTCGCTGTCGGCCAATGAGATCGTACCTACGGGGCGAGCGTTGAAAGCAGCCGACTATTGCGACTGACGAGGCGATCGCAGGGTAAGAAGTGCGAGGTTAGTGGTTGGGTGTGTATAGTTGCGGGGGGTTCCACACTAACAAGTGCTTGCTGTTCACGCTATATTGATATACACAAATTTATGTTTTTAAACCTCCACCTAATTAGCTGTCGTGTCACTGGTTATTAGATTTTTGGTCTAATTTAGAACGAACACAGAGGAATACGTACTAAAACTTCGGAATGGACAGCCCCTTAACAGAAAGATTAAACTTTCCATCTGCTTGTACCAGTCTAAGATGAGGAAATAAAATACCAATTAATGTTTCTTTCTTTCTATGTGGTTGTTTGTTTCTTGTTTTTTTTTTATTGTTTGTTTTGTTTTTTGCGTTTGTTTTGTTTGATTTTTTCACTTAGGCGAAAAAGTTATGCTAGACAAAAGCGAGGTATTAAATCAGAATGTCAGACAATTCTTCCAACCAAGGCATTAACGACCTCTTATTGTTGTTTCAAACCATAAGGGTTGCAGACACTTTGCACGAAATTTAAGTGTTCTGTTCGAAATAAAATTCACTTGAAACGTATTCCATGAGGACTTTTCAACACCACCTACCTGGATGGAAATCATATTGCTATTTGTTGAGACCTTGATCCTGTTATCTTCAAGTCTGCTCTCTTTCGCGCTACGTACCCTGAACGACAAATTGCGCCTAGCATGGTGATCAATCTTAGTACTACGTCACCATGAGGTAATACGTCAGGGTGTGACGTAGTTACAAATGAGACAAGTACTTTTGCATACCATAGCCAGCTGGATGCCGGCACAGCCCTGTTTTGGGCACAGAGTTCCATAGCAATGTAGTCAAACCTACCCCGTACGTCAGGCAAAACTATATGACTAATTAAACAGAGACAGACCGAAAGAAGAAAAATTAACAACAAGCATTGGACGGGCATATATCAATATCCTGAAAATAGCCTGCAAGACTCGAGCTGTGCTTTAAGATCGATAGTCGCAGCATTTTGATGCAGCATGGCTGAGACTAGACAAAAAGCGTCTGAGAAACTTCAATTTAATTATTTTAGCTATTACTGACAAGGCTGGGGAAAAAAATCCCAAAATAATCAGAAGACAGAAATTAAAATTTACAAAAGAAAAGACAAGAAAGAACCGTTAAGTGGCGATCGTTGATAGCTATTTCCTGCAAAACACGTGTTTTGTGTAATATACCTATGTTGATTGGTAGTGACCTCATTTACTTTATATGTTTAATTCCCTTATGTGTAATGTAACTATGATGACTGCTAGTGACCTCATTTACATTTTGTGTTTATTTCCCTTTTTGTGTAATGAACATACGTTGACTGCTAATGTGTTTATTTAATTTATTTATTATTTGTGTTGATATATTGTATGTTTTAATATTTTTTGCTAGTTGTTATCTTTTATTTATATATAAATATATTTATTATTTGTGTTTATTTATTAAATTTTATTCTTTTTTTTTTTTTTTTTGGGGGGGGGGTGTTTGTCATTTAATGTTTATTCATGGAATTATTTATTATTATATTTACTGACTGATTTCATTATTCATGTGTATTTGTATCACTTATTGTTCGCTTTATATAAGTGTTGCTTGCACTTATCATTATTATTATTGTTGTTGTTCTTATGTTTGTAGTTAATGAGAGTTTAGTACTTATGCTATGTGTGATTGACGTTACTTTTTTGTTTGAATTTATCCTTTGCCTCTGTAACGATTTATGGTCTGTTGCTGTTTTGGGTTATTTTACTCTATGAGAAGCGACAGAGCCCAGCAATTTTTTTTTTTTTTTTGGGGGGGGTCATTCTGTAATAATATGTTTCTCTAATGGCTTTTAAAAAAATAATATTAAATACTTTGGTTTATTTATTGTTATGATTATTTATTGTTCATATTTATTGTTCATATTTATTGTTCATGCAGAGTAACAATATTTATTTCTTATTTATTACCTTTTCTTTGTTTTAATTTTTTTTTTTTTTTTTTTTTGGGGGGGGGGCGTGGGGATATTTTTGTGTCACGGGGAAGGGCATGGAGTCAAAATTAAGATTTTTATTTCACTCTTTCACGCAAGTAAAACACGGATTAAGGGAGGTAATCCCCATCAAAGATCGCGATTTTGATAACGCTGTAAGCTCTGACGCATAGATAACTGAACTATGTAAACACTAATTTGTTCACCAGTCTCATCTAGATAAGACAGACGTTTGTAGACATAGAATGTGCATATTCTTAAAATATATGCGTATTTGTGGAGAAATATATTTATTGAATGAATCAATTGTATTAATAGATAAGTGTGTATGCACTAATGTACTTGTTTACGAGGCAAAATAGTAACTGCACATTAGATTTTGCCTAGCTAATGAGATGGTAGAATTAAAGTCACAAGACATAAAAGATTCTAGAAGCTTCTACAGTTCTCAGCAAAAGTATAAATAAAGGACTGAGGGCTGGATCTGGAAGAGAAATATAACATCAGCCAGCGCAAACTACAAACTATGGGAACACTTTGACATACCGCTCCACTGTATGACCTCCTGTCATACCACGTGGCATTCAACTGACGACAAAGAAGCATTTCTCTCCACGTAACATCAAGCTTTTGTAACATCAGACTTTGTCCAAGAATGCAGTGCTCATCAGAGGAGATAAGGAGAAGACTGGAATTTTGCATGAAGGCAGTAACTTCACAAGGGGTGATGTTTCTTTCGATGAAACTATGTGACAGCGTGATTGGGGTCTTGGCCATCTTCATGGGGACCAGAGAAATCAGCGGCTGTATAATCTATAGATTTGCCCATGCACTGGAAGTCTGGAATGCAACGGCAGGTCTTCCGTTGCAGACGACGCTACAAGTGTGTCACCCTCTTCAACATCACGACATATTGTGTGTAAATTTTTCTTCAAAGCATCTTTATGAGTGACGTGACAGAGTACGTCACCTCTCTTCAAATCATTCTAATGAGTGACACTACAATGCGCCATCTTCTCTTCGAAGCATCCCTAATGAGGGACGTGTGAGATTACGTCACTGATCTTCTAACATTGACAGTACTGTGAGTAGTTAAAAGGCAAAAGCGCATCTAGAACTGTATAAGAACATTTAAATCTTAGCGCATCTAGAACTGTATAAGAACATTTAAATCTTAGTGCATCTAGAACTGTATAAGAACATTTAAATCTTAGCGCATCTAGAACTGTATAAGAACATTTAAATCTTAGCGCATCTAGAACTGTATAAGAACATTTAAATCTTAGCGCATCTAGAACTGTATAAGAACATAAATCGTATTCTTGTGAATAGAAAGTTATTGTTATTGGCATTTTGTATGTAAAATATCTTTAATATGATGGCTAATGTAGGCCTATGTAGTATGTGAAATATTGTTGATGATAGCAGTGCTATTTACTGCAAGATAATTGTATGATTAATTTTTGTTTTACATTTTGAAGTTCATCATTTTCATCCCCCCCAGCCTTCTTTATTTCCCACAGAGTGTATGACATTGGAAAGTTGTATGTTTGACTAATCACTGTATGAAAGAGTAGTGCCCCAAATTGGGTAATAAACGACCTAATTTACCATTCTCAACAAACTTGTTATCCACAGTTGTTGTTTTTTTG